>KK120446.1:127443-244882 GCA_000611955.2 Stegodyphus mimosarum
TTTTTATGATTTATTTTTAATATTTATATTTTTATATAATTTTTATAAATTTTTTGAAAAAAAATTTGAATTACAATCTATAAAATTTTACCATCATCTTAAAGTAGATATATTTCTAAACATATCTGCAAACAAATTACACTTTTTTATTCAAAATTTCCCATGATATACGTGAATTTATATATTGGCGCGTTTTTACGTTTGGCATATTTCTTCTAAGCTATAATAACACAAACGTGGTTTACGCACTTTCTTAAAATTAATTGAAAGAATGAACGATGACTTTTTTCCGCTCGTATACAATGAAAAAAAGGAAAGGAAAATAGGTTGCTATAAATTAAGATGTTTGCCAAGTGAATTATTCTTGGCGCAAACTGAAAAAATGCGCCAAGATAAATTTTTATATTTCTCACCAAATTTTATAAAATTTAATATTTAGGCATAATTTCAGTCGCAGAATCGAAATATAGAAAAAGTTGGGCATGTCATTTCAGAAAAAGTCCGATTTTGTGTCAAAATACCTATATTAAATCAATGCTATATATAAATCTAATATATATCGCGCACTCGAGACATGAAAAACGGAATTCGAATTTCGTCAATCGGCCCAGTAGAACGGGAGACGTAGAACTGTAATTTTTTCTTTTGTTTGCGCAGTGTACATATATTAATTACAACATAAAATACATACAAAATATGACGAATTATATATATATAAAATACATATAAAAATAAATTAATACATACAAAAAGATATAAAAATTATGATACATACATATAAAAATATGACGAAGCTTTGTAAGTGTCTAATATTATAGCAGAATGATATTAGAATGAAGTAATTACATTATCTATTCAATCTTACTACTACTTCTAGTGACGGGGGAAAAAGAGCATTCTATAACCGAATTTTATTTTATAATTTATTAAATATAACCTTATGTACGTTCTATGATCTTGAATTGCAAATAACAGTACAGGACTTAAGAACGAAATTACGAAAAAGACCTGTCACCTCGAAACTCAGCAGAGGAATTGTGAAGAACCGAAACTTTCAAATTTGGATGCGTACTTTCAGGCCATGCGTAATTTTATTAACAATGGTCAAGAAAGTTAAAAAAGTAATTCAGATAATATATAGTTGACTAATAATGTATTACTTACACTAACAATTAACTATAAACACATTACTAATAACTAACATTTAAAAATGTCTCCATTAATTATCGAAATAAAGAAACAAGATAGATTTTATATTATTTCGAGACGTTCGAATGAAAATGCTCGAAATAAAAAATTATCTTCGGAATGGACAAACAAAATTTCTCACAAAATTTGCAGTATTTAGAGATTTTACGCATTATATGAGGTCCTGGGAATACGTATCCTGGGCATTGTCATTGCCAGAAAGGCAGAGATTAAAATGGCCAAAATTCGTAAAGAGATCATTTAAGCAAACTCTTACCTTCTTTACAATCATGTAAGTTTTCATGTAAGACGAATCCATTATGGCAAGAACAGGCATAACTCCCAATGGTATTTTTGCAAATATGTTGACAACCGCCATTTCCAGTGGCACACTCATCTTTATCTAAAAAATTAAATACATAAATAATTGAAATTATTAAAAGCAATGCAGCACAATTAAAACGCTTTGTGAAATAGAATGATAAATATAAAGAATGGGCATTCATGACGCAACCACACGCGGATTTTGCAATTCGCATTTCGAGGGTCCCCGCATTTCAGCGGACCCACAGATCAGTTAGCAGATTGTAAGAAATAGTAAACATACACTGTGTCTTAAGGTGATGCGTCCCTAAAATGTTTCGAGAGACGAGGTCTTACTCACTTCATAAAACCGATCCTACACGTACACCTCAATTAAACTTCTCAGGCGTCACAGCATCTTAAACTAAAGATCCTGTAAATGGTATTTATTTGTTGTTTCAGCTACTGGGAGTACGAAGTGCAAAAGTCCTTCGAATAAAGAAAGTGCATTTAAAAACTGATGGTATGTGAACAGCTTCCGTGCAGCGTATACTTAAAATGTTTCAAGTTACCTCCAGTTTACATAAACTCGCAGCTGGTGTTCATTGCTATATATATAATCTGCGTAAGCAACTTCTCTTTTACTTAGGGGAACTCAAATAAAACGACTCCCTTTGTTTAAAAAAAGAGCACATATTTTGAAGACGTACACACAAACAAAATCACTAACTTTGTCCTCTTTTAGTCATAAAGCCGTTTATTCGGTTAGGGGGGGCTGAGGGCTTCGCCCTTTACATTACACAAAGAAAACATTTACGACTTCCTACTTTATATGCTGATAATCACTCGCAACTTAATCGCATATAAACTTATCATTCGCATATAAACGTTTTATTCGAACGTTCTTCGAACAATCGAGCAGGAACTGTGAATTTTCTGCGACTCTACACAATTTGATCACGGTTCATTAATACTTAACGGTTTACTCTACATGTTTTACCCAAAGAGGTAATGAGGTACGCTCATTACCTCTTTGGATAACGTATACATAACGCTCATATACAGTCTCAAGAATCTCAGAATTCTTAAGATAGAATCATAAGAATTCCAGATTCTCGATTTCCAGATTCCCAGATTTCTCGTCGTTATTCCGCTTGAAAGAATTGTCACTATACATTCCACTTGCTACTTATATTTTTAACGCGTAAAAATTCGATTTTATCCAAGTGACTACGATATGTCCCATACTACAAAACACCCAAATTTAAGAACCTATACTACATATTAAACCCTATAAGGTGTTTCTCCCAACTTTTTATCATGCCTTCGTGGTGTAGTGGTAAGCACACTCCGCGTTTATTCGAGAAGCCCGTGGTTCGAGTCCCGACGAGGGCAGTGTTCATTTTTGCTGTCTCCTGCTTCGAAATAACCTAATGTCTCTACAACCCTATTTGGATCCTTTTGATCCAAAATTTCAGATTTTCAGAACTATTTTTCACTCAAAATTTGGGACTTTCAGCTGCTCAAAATATGGCCTAAATTTTGGCCCTTTGTTTATAACTTTTCACCCAATATATGTTCATTTTAAGCATTATTTAAGCTCCATGGCATCTTAGTAGATGAAATATGAAGAGGAATAAAGTTTTTGATTATTATAAATCTTCCCCTTTTCCAGTTAACCCAACAAAAAGATATAAATTTTCCAAATGGAATCATGAGAAATGACGTTAAAAGGTTTTAGAGATACATAGGAAAATTTAATAAGGTGTTACTGTCACTCCTGACCGAAATGCAAGCTTTGCAGCCATTTTCCATATTGAGATTCGAATATCGGATATTTGAATTCCTAGACGGACATGTTACCTACTCGCATCGCCCACAGAAGTATTATGCTAATATTCATTTTAATGACAATGATGAGATATTAACAATAATTTTTGTTCCAAAGTTTCGAGATTTTTTCGATATTTTTGTTTGAAAACGATTCGTTAAAAATTTCTTATGCCACCATTTTCACGATTCTTGAAATTTAGGAATAAGCCACAGGGAATATTCTTTTATTCTTTGTGATTTAACTGTATAATGTTCATGCTGGAGGCTGTAGAAGACTAAAATTTCACAGCGATTAAGCGACTGTTCAAGTTTAAATATTAAAGTACGACATAAAGCAATTTGCAACAAAATTTAATAAGATTTTTTTTTAAATACACTCTTTTAAGAAAGCTTGACTGCAGTGCAAGAAGATAAACAAATATTGGCGTAGATTTTTATTGTAGCAAAAGCGCTTTCCGCGACGAAATAACAAAGCTTTTTTCATTTACATAGTTCCAATTATTTACATAAATTTTATTTAAGCAAGAACCATATTCAGCGATTGGACATTATCACCTTGTTGCAGCTGGAGAAAGCTGTTCAATCACTGAAAGCGCTTCTGCTAAAATAAAATCCACGTCAATTTATTTAGTTCTTCTTGATTATTCGTCGAGTCATTCTTTCCCGTTTGATTCTAATATTTCAAAGATGGCTTACCTGTGAAGAAGAGGGCACCAAAACCACTCTTTTGCACGGAGTTGTCTGAACTGAATTCGATGCGAAGGGAGTTCCCTTCCGATGTGATAAGAGGGGGTAACCCTGAGCCGCAGAATACCCCATGCTTTCGAACTTCATCATCGGCCATCTTGCTTCGAATATCCACGCTATCATATTCGCAGTCTTGCTACAATGGAATTTTACATATCAGAAGATTTTACTATAACAAAATGCTTTTTTTACGTATGAATTAATTAAAATACATAGCTAAAATAAGTTGTAGGATTTTATGTTAATTAATACAGCTATCTTATCAAGTTAGTCATTTCAATCGCTTCTACTTTCCTAAACATCCACCAGGATGCGAAATATTTAATGGATATAAGCGCAGAACTCTTGAGTTTGATAAAGAGATTTTAGCAGATATCGCTGAACGCATATTCTGTTACATCTTCCTACTACTAAATTTATTTATCGGCTTTAGCTGTGCTATCCGCATTTGCTTCGTGAATATTAGGACTTAGTCAAAGTTTCTAGAATCGTGTGTTACTTTGTATTTAATACTACTTTAATTCCATTAGAGCATTTGTTCTACGTTTTCTACCAACCAGTAGCGGCTACTAAGTTCCTATTTTTGTATGGTTTATGTAACTGTCAGGTTAACATACTAACAAACAGGTTTATTTTAAAACTTCATCTGAGTTCATGTTTAGTGCACTCGAAAGATGCGACGGGACGATAAGTAGTTTTTCTGTCTGTACGGTTCTAGAACTTGATAGTTAAGAAAGTAACACACTGAGGGTAAATTAATTTTGCATAGCTTGGGCTCGTAAAGGAATAATGCAGCAAAACCTACTTGAAAAGTTTTCCAAGAGCCCTCCGTCCCAGAAAAAAAAATTCTTAAATAGGAACATCATTTTTCAAAATATGGTTATTTACGACATAATAATAAATTTATAACTTTGCTGATGATTTTAAAATAAAATCCGTTTATTTTTATGTTCAAACTGAATTTGAATAATTCATATTAAATTATTTTAAAACTTGAATTGAATTATTATAGAATGAATTTACCAACGTTTATTTAAATATGGTATACAGAAGCTGCACTTTTCAGTTTTTTAACATTTGTTTTCAAATCTTTCATTAATTAAAGTTTTTATTCATTAATAAAAAGATATTTTTTATAAATTTTGTAACAAAAATGTTATCTAATATCTCTGAAATGGACGGTAGGATTTTAAATTATTTTTTCTTTAATTTTGTAAAATAAAGGTTATGTAATATCTCTCAAATGTATGATGCCATTTTAAATTATTTTTTCATTAATTCTGAACAACAAAGATTACCTAATATCTCTGAAACTACAATATTAAAATATTTTTTCATTAATTTTGTAATATAAAGATTATCTAATATCTCTGAAATGAACGCTACTATTTTAAAAGAGACAGAAACAGTAGATAAATGGATTTATTTCGTTTGCGGTCTCTCTTCCCATTCTAAAATGTTCTCTTTTCCATGCTACCTATTTATTATAAAAGAAAAATGGAAAGAAATTTAGAGGAATATGCAAATAACTTTTTCTCAATTAACTTTCTGCTAAGATATAAAAACAAGAAGTTTACTCGTGAATGAATTTGCTGCTCAATCATTACCTCGAAGATCAACTTAAGATTTTGCATGCTGGTAATGTATAGGCTAATTAAGATACAACCCAGCAATCCTTCTGAAATTTAGCAACGTCGCCAATCGAAAACAGGAATAATAGGCCAGTAAATTTACTGAAATAATCTAAAGATTGCATGTAAGCCAGATGGAAAACTGGTTAACATAAACCTTATATTTCTGTCATATTGTAGTGGAAAAAGCGGAGACCTGTACAAGAAAAATTCTATAAAGTTTGTACATATTTAAGTAATTAAAGAAATAATACACAGTTTTGACAAACATTGCATATTTTAAAGTTATGCTGAGACACTAAGCTTTTGCAGTAACCTTAAAAGTATACATAAGCTGTTGCACTTATACAATCTATGATTTTACACATACGTACATTGTTACCCTCGAGGTCAAAGTGTGTGAAGTTGAGAGTGATTCTGTACTGAGGTGGAGCTATGATCTCCCATATGCAAATCTTATTAGGTGGATATAAATCAGGAAAGGAAGGACTAATAATGGTTCCATTCGTCTCTTCAATAACACCGCCACAGGCATCTGTAAAGAAGCAATAGTAAAAAATTACAAGGAGCTCGTTGATATTACAAATTAATATCAACTGTCAGGAAAGACGCCTCAGTGATTTCCTGTTTTCTTAATACTTTGCAATCAGCGTAATACTCGTATATTTCATCATCAACTGCATTATGTTCCCAAAAAAGTACTTAAAATACTTTGCGTTTAAAGATTTTCAGAGTTTGCATTGCAATGAAAGTAATAAACATTCGCGGGTTGTACCAGAAATAACGAAAAAAAATATTTCTGAAAATTTTCTTAGTTAAACGAATGTTGGAGGAGAAGCGAAAGAAATTAATTCATTAAATCTTAAAGTAAACAATTTTTATTTCTTTGTACAGAGTACTTTCGGATATCATATTTTAATGGAAGACTTCATTTTGAGCTTTACCCGAATCTATTCTGATAATCGCTTTGGCGTGACATCTGTACGTACTAACACAATAAAGGACTCATTTTTCCAAACCAGACTGTAAAATGGATTTGAAAAGGACTTTTTCCTTGACGTCTGTAGGTACGTGCTACGCCGTTATCTAAAATGAGATACTCTGTATAAAATTGTTGGGTGCACATTGTGCTCATGGTCACGTGTGACGAAAAATATGTTTTCCGTAATTAGTTGGCGTCCAGCAATAAAAATTCTAGTGTCATCTTTCTCACTACGCAATAAATTCTCTCCAAGTCATAACGCAGAGAACCATCGTCAGTCCGTTGGAACTTACTCCAAGTCATCTTATTATGTGTGTAAGATATAACAAAATACGATAATGCGATAGATGCTTTTAAAAAAATAATTGGCGCTCAAAACTAACATTCTAGATTTGGTGTTCTCTCCCTAAATTTACCTGTTCTCTCAAATTTGAGATCTTTCTATGTTATGTAACGGTACGTGAAAAGAACAACCAAAACTAATATTAACCAATCATAGCTTGCCTCTACAATTACATCAAACTTAGTATAAATACCGCTGGCGAGTTAATTGAGTCGTTATGCTTCCCTTCCCTAACTGTCGCTCTGTCAACATGGTCTCTTACCTTTGCTTAACTGCCTACGTCATTTCTTTTTTAAATGTACATAGAAATTTATCATATTTCATAATGATTGAATCATAGAAATGTATCAGATTTCATTATGATTGGATAAATATCTACTGAGATGATTTTATATTCGTGGAAATAAAGATTAGGAATCCATCTAATTCATTTTAATGTCGCTTTAGAAACATCACACACACACGCACACGCACACACACACACACACACACACACACACACACACCGGCCTTTGTTTTCGCAATCGTTGGTCGTAGTAATGTATTTACAACAGTAGAAGTATTTTAAATTATGAAAGCATTCATATTTTGGCAATGTCAAATTTAAAAAAAGTTAGTTTTCGACAAATAATGCACTGCACATTATTAGCTTATTTATTTAGTTAGTCTAACGATAAATGTTTAATAATATTTAATAATATCAGGTTACTGCTGCAGCAAATATGAGCATAATTTAACAGGCCGTACAAGGAACTCATGTGGTGTCCATATCAGATTTTTTCATTAAACTAAACCTAACTTAAATTAGAAATTTGAAACTTTTTAAAAGTTACTACACCGACTTATTAAAAGTTACTACACCGACTTATTAAAAGTTACTATAAGTCCTAAATAGTTGCTACAATTATTTATGATTCCTGTAACCAGTTAAGCTTAAACTTCCAGTCTTCTCTTGAGTTCACGTCAATGTATACGCTCCAATGTATTCGATAAAGCCAGGAGGTTACAGAGATTAAAAGACGCGAAAGAAGGTTTGAAAACTAGACAGGTTAACCGTAATTCATGTCTTTCAAAAACTGAGTTCTGTCTCGAAGTCTACATCAGTTTGTTTTGGTCGGAAGCCGCAGTGTTCCTGTTTGTCTTAAGATGGTTAGTGAATTCAAATGCTTAGTTGATAGGAAACAATAGATGCTGCGTTTGCGAAATGCTTATTCTTTGTAATTTATAATACTAAACGGCTGATCACGTACATTTTGGTAATATATTGTAAATAAGTCAATGATTCATTTTGTTTTCTGTATTCCAATTTTAACTGTAGCCCAAGAGGAATGGGCAAATGAAGTGCTTTGAGTTTTAATCCGTTTATGTGTGCAAGGTCGATAATACTCTCCAGTAGCATGAATCTTCAGAATGATTAAATAGCGCAGTCATAAATTTATACAGTACAGTAATAAGTACAGCCCCCATCATCGTAGTGCTTACCGATGCTGCTGATATATCGTGTGGCCGGAGTTCGAGTTCCGGAGAAAGCTTGAATTTTTATTAGTATCTTGCGGCATGGAGCGCTTAACATATTAACGAGCCAATAACCTTTCGACAGTTAGAGAAACAGTTAGAGACATTTAGAGAAAAATGGGTGGGAGACCTACTGATCCATTCTCCAGATCGTTCTTCATTTAAACTGAAACGGAACTTCTTTCTCACTAGTGCAATTCGGTAGCCTCTTGCGGTGTGCCCCAGGAAAGGCTTTTGATGATGAGACACCTAAATGAGCCATTTCCAACGAATGCAATCAATTTCTTCAGGCATTTTAAACAATAACAAAATACGTTTAGTTTGCAAAGTTAGTTTTTCTCTCAGTGTCTATTCAGTATCAAGGACTTTTGATATAAACAGGAAAATTATAATTAATTACCATTACATCAAAGCTATCGTCTTCTTTCTAATGAGGAGTATTTTATTGTTTTACTAAAAAAAATTCATGAGAATCGTAAATCCGAAGATATATTTAAAAGACTTTTGCTACACAGAAATTGCATTTTATGCTTAATGATAACGAGGCCACGTTCCAGATTCCTTCCACATTGCGTTCCAGAAATAATTAAAACTGCATTTTATTAAATTTCATTTCTGAAGATATCAATATTATTGTTACGCTCTACTTTAATTTTTGCAGAATAAAAATATCAACTCTCTGAATAAAATATATTCCGTGTTCTGAATATATCTTCTTTCAAAGTACTTTATTTTTTAGGTTAATGATGGTTTTAACTACTAATTAGCATTGATGGCGATTATTTTTTACCACTAATTAATAGCTGAAAAGGAGTTCGGTTTCAAAACACGTAACTGATCATCATTTAACGTAGAGAGAAATTATAAATATTAAAATTTTCTTCCGTCTCGAATTTTTGATTTTATCTTAGTTAGTAAGAGGAAATTGGAAGAAATTATTAAATTTTTAAGAGTTTCACGACAATGGATATCAATAATTGGAAGAATGAAATTTTTTCAGGGTTCCTTACTGGTGCTAAATAAAGATGCCAATTGTGTTCATACTCGCCGTTAATTAGGCTGCTGCAGCACATAAAATACATATCAACAAAAATGCCTGATAAACGGAAAGATGTATCTTATACTGGTGGGAGTGTCTAGTTGCTATTTCAAAAAATGAATTAAAGAAAGAAAGCTACATTATGGAGCTTAGCAAATATCCTGACAAATCTAAAGATAAATCAGGATATTTAATAATTCATTTCACGTAACATAAAACGCATGAGAAGTAAGCATTATATAATTCTTACACAGATCAGATACAAATTGTTGTACTGAATCAATATCTTCAAATTATCATTATACAGAATACATTCATCGTAATGGCATATGCTTAATCGGGATGTACACTATGTACCCCCCCCCCCAAAAGAGACATCTTCCGCTCTACTGAGCCGATTGGCGAAATTTAATTTGAATTTCTCATGTCTCGAAAGCGCGACTCAGAGTATATGTTAGATTTATATATAGCATTATTCTGACAGGTATTTTGGCAAAAATTCGGACTTTTTTTAAAACGACATACCTTTTTTTTTTTCAATATTTCGATTCTACAACTCAAATTATGCCTAAATAATAAATTCTATAAAATTTGGTAAGAAATTTTAAAATTTATCTGGGCGCACGTTTTTTAGTTTGCGCTGAGAATAATTCACTTGGCGAAATTCTTAATTTATGGTAACCTATTTTCCATCCCCGTTCATTGCGTACGATGGAATAAAGGTGTATCGCTCATGCTTTCAAACAACTTTAACAAAGTGCACAAACCACATTTGGCGTTATTACCGCTCATAACAAATATGCCAAATTTTAAAACGCGCCAGTATGTAAATTCACGTATATCTTCTCCGTAACGTTTGGGAAACTTCCGAATATTTCGCCTGAAAAGGTCACTATTGTGTTAAAAGAATTTATAATGTAACCTTCAATTAAGACATTTGCGTCACTAAGCTCACGTGAAATACTAAAAGAAAATATTTATTTTATTATACTAAAAAATCTTTAAATATGCAGAAGCTTCAAAATAAAGCTAGAGTATTGTGCTAATACACAATATTCACAGTTGAAAACTGTATACAGTTTGGCTTACTTTGCGAGCATAAACTAATTCCAAACTCCTAACTGACGTAAAGCGAATTACCGATAAGTTTGAATTAACTGCAAAGACTTGAAAAGATTTAAACAATCTTTTTATTAAGACAGAACTTTGAAAATAAACGCACTTTTTACGCTAACAGAATTAAAAACCACTTGTGGCGATGGAACTAAAGTAATACTCAAATTCAAATCTAAAAGGTAATCTAGTAGTCAAAGACTACATAATTAAATTTAAATCCAAGTTGGCTAAAAAAATCTAAATCAAAAACTCAAACCTAAGTGTCGGCAGCAATAATGTACAGAGGCTGTTCGCACATTTTTTAGACGACGTATATTATATTCACAAAACTAAATTACATAAAATTCTCGTATTTTAAATGCTAAATTTGACATCCCTTATTCTGAACTATCTTTCGACATCGCAATTTCCAGGATAATAAAGCCTTTTGAAGTGTCAGAAGAGGTATTTTATCCCATTCCTCGCGAATAGCTTTCCCTAAATCCTGTTAGGGTTTTGGGACAACGTTTGGATAATGCAGTTTTTAAAAGTCCGAAAGCACAAAAATCCATAAGTGACACATCGGGATATTTAGTAGGGATATCAGTGAAGGGTCTGGCCTTGATACCAGTTTTTTGTTCCATTTCTTTTAGGAAATTTACAGTGGATTTTGATGTGTGACTGCTAGCTTTGTCCTGATGGAGACTCACAGATTGATGGCACTGAGGGTAAAGCGATAGTATTTCATTCAGAAAAATTGGCGATAAAATATGTTCCTGATAGTATTTGGAGTTAATCTTGACATTTTTTGCACTCTCTTTATTTTAAACTTGCCATTATAAGAAAAACCAGCAACAATCATGAATCTCTTAGAAAAACTTTCTTTCGATTCTTTGAACCATGTACTTAAAATTTTTCTCCCCTTTTATGATAATAAATGGTTCTCTTTTTGTTACAGTCATTTAAATACAATCATGTTTCATCTATTGTGACAATTGTTTTTCATTCTTCTTTGGACAAGTGTTTCTCATATAGAATTCTGCAGCGTGTCCTGCGTGAAGCGATATGCTTTGGAAGAAGACGATGCACATTGCGTTTTTCCGCTTTCTTAATATTTAAATCAACGTTTATCATTTTGTTTACAGTGGATACCGAGCATTTTAATGATTTTGCAACTGTCCTTTGACTAGGGGGATTTTCTTTTAACATTGAACAACGTACCTTTGCAATAGTCGAAGATGTCCGTTTTTTCCTCGGATACTTGTTTGGAATTTTTGTCCCACTGGAGGCTCCAATTTGAAGTTTTTTATCTTTCTTGTTGATGATATTACCTATCGACGCTTTACATATCCCAAAACCATGACTCTCACATCGTTTTTGGATAACGGAGTATGCATATTTCTCTTCGGAAAGAACGTAAATGTAGCCTTCGAACCACTGCTTTGTTAAATTCGCCGTTTTGAATAAAAACAAAACTTTCAAGCCACAGACGATACTTGTGACTTTCAAAAACATAGTACAATTGCAATTAATTGTTTTGCAGCAAACGATGTTTTATTACCGCTTACCAAAATCGTCTAAAAAATGTGCGAACAGCCTCTGTAATAGGACTTCAAGGATTAGGACCAAGCTCCGCCAGATATTTGAATAGAGAGATAAGCAAACCAGCTCTTTATATAAGGAAATAATTGTTGTTTACAAGTAAATACTCTCTACCCTATTTACATTCTCGTGACGAAATGGAAAGAAGAAGTTATAGTGAACGCTATAAATGTAACGCTGTAATGTTTCGTCACCGGAATTTATAAATAGATTGTTAATTTAAATAACGAATCTTACAAGTGCGCATGCATATTGTCAATTAATTGCCAATATAGCAAAACACAACAGACACTCAAAGGGTTCTTCTTGTAAAAAGTATGTAAAACTTGCAAGAATTGTCATACTTTGTATTCTACTTCATAAACTCATAAACAATAATAAGATATTTATAATATTGAGATTACGATATTACCTGCACTTTTAGTAATAAATTTTGTTATTATATAAGGATGTTACAAGGGTAAGATTTTTACAAGTTTATTTTAAAAGAATCTTTATTAGAACAATTAATCTTGAACATAAATAATACCACACAATAGTTAACGTTGTTTCTTAAGAATGCTGAAATGGTTAGGAAATTACTGTTGGTTATCAACTAAATAATAAACTATTCAATAAAATGTTATCCAGTTCCTAAAGCAGTAAATCAGCTCTGCATGAAATTGAAATCTTTCGCAATAAGATATCGATGGAGATTTAGTTTAACGTTTTAAAAGAACAATGTTGCGAAGGATTAAGTGATATTAAATTGAACTTTAATCTCTTAAATCATTACTAAAACAAAACACGTGTTTTTGCTTGACATTTGTATGTGAAGACAGAATAAAAGACTTTTTCTCCAACAAAATTATAAAACTTACTTAAAATGGGTTCTGAAGAGAACGTTTCGTGGCGTCCGTGCGTACGTACGTACCTAGGTATGTATGTATGTATCTCGCATAATTTAAAAACAAATAGCCTCAGAACGTTGAAATTTTGTATATAGGACTGCTATAATATGTAGATTTGCACATCCTAATTTGGTTGAAATCGGCCGCACCAAACGTATATATATATATCCATTCTGTTACTCGATGTAGTAATGCGTTTTCTCATATCTAATCTTGGTGGTTCAGTGATTCATAAAGCTTTATACATTTTACATAATTTTTAATGAACTATATACAGAACGTATTCTTAGGCCGCCGCCTTCAACAGAAGCAAACTTTCTTCTCTACATTAACATGGGCAACAGCGCCCTCTAGCGTTTTTCTACCTTCAAATTATTCAACACTCCCCACCTGAACTCGGTGGAGAGTTCATCTTTCAGTAATATTCTGAAACAATCAACTAATATTTCGACAGTTAATCATAGAAAATTGGTTAAATATGACAAACAAGCATGCATAAATATAAGCATATAAATTTTACTAAACATTAAATGTTACCTATCAGAGATATCAGGAAATCAAACCTAAATATAAAAAATACAAATATTAGTTAAGTTCCATATTATACAACAATTGTACAGGCCTTTTTAAAGTACCAGTAGGTGTTTTGATTATACAGGATCTTACTTTACCATCTCTGCCAGGCATTAATTCCAAAATTTTACCTATCGTCCAGAGATTTCTAGGAAGTTTATCGTCATGAATCAAGACAATATCATTGATTTTAAACTGTGATGCATTCGAGTTTGGAGGACAAATATTGGCAGATCTCAAATTCAAAAGATACTCCTTTCTCCAACGCTTCCAAAAATGACTTAAAATATCTTGATGGTATTTATATCGTTTGATAATTGAACTTCTTGATTCAGTCACGTTATCTGGTGTTATTTTATTACCAGGTAGAGATAGCAATCGTCTACCAACCAGAAAATGAGAAGGCGTTAGTGGAGAAGGTTCACTGGGATCGCTAAATACGTAGGTAATTGGTCTACAATTAATCATTGCCTCGATTTCAATGAGCACTGTTTCAAGTTCTTTAACAGTAAGGGATGATCGACCAATAACCTTGCGTAAACTGGATTTTATGGTTCGTACCATACGCTCCCAAAACCCTCCCCACCATGGACTCCTCTCAATAATAAATTTCCAATTAATGCCTCTAGCAGAAAACAGTTCTTTCACAGATGAGTCACTCAAAATTTTAAAAATACGTTTAAGTTCCTTATCAGCCTTTATAAAAGTCTTGGCATTATCGGAATACACGGTGGTACACAGTCCTCTTCGAGCTAGAAATCTACGGAAAGCTAGTAAAAAACTTTCAGTGCCCAGATCAGTTACAATCTCTATGTGTAAGGCACGAGTAACTGCACACGTTAGCAATAGCATGTAAACTTTACATTGGCTATCTTTCGTATAAAATGGGCCTGCGAAGTCTAACCCGGTCACAGCAAATGGAGGCGACTCTTGGATTCTGTCCGGAGGAAGTGGAGCGATATCCTGTACCCCAGGACGAGCATTATAACGTCTGCAGATCAGACATTTGGTGATGACACTCCTAACACGTTGCCTTCCTTTTATGATCCAGTATTTGGCTCTGATCTGAGTTAGCGTCGAATTAACTCCAGCATGGAATACCTTTTCATGCGAGTCCATGATGATCAACTCGGTGAACTTGCATTTAGAGGGTAACAGAATAGGGTGTTTTAAATTCTCGTGACAGTCTGCAAATTGAATGCGACCTTTCAATCGTAGAACCCCCTCCTCATCAAGCTTTGGATTAAGGGAGTATATAGAAGAATCAAGAATTGTTTTTCCATTTGCTAGCTTAGTTATTTCCACTTGATACAATTCTCGTTGAGTGATTTTTACCCAATAAAGTTCTGCTGCTTCAATCTCAGACGCATTTAAAGGTCCATTTTCTGTAGACTTTTTCAGAAGCCTCCCAATAAATCTTAACATGTAGGCAGTAATTCGGAGTAATTTTCGTAAAGAACTGAATTTTCCTATATCCAAAATTGGGGATTCGTTTCCAATTACGGGTGCAATCAAAGTAACAGCTTTTCTTGACTCTAACGATTCTGAATTTGGTTGTAGTTTCTTTTGTTTCGGAAAGTTTTCAATAGGAAAACGTAACCAGTGTGGCCCATGCCACCACAAATCATTCTTAACTAGTGCCTGAGCACTAATTCCTCGAGTCAGTAGATCTGAAGGATTTTGTTTCCCTTCGCAGTGGTTCCACCATTTTGTGCGGCATATACCTTGTATTTCCGTAACACGATTGGCAATAAATGGTTTCCAGTTATTTGGCGAACCTTTAATCCAAGTAATGGCGATTTCAGAGTCACTCCAAAAGTAAACATTCTCAATTAAATCACCAAACAATTTCTTTAAATATTTATACATTCGAGCAGCCACGAGTGCTCCCATCAACTCTAAACGAGGGAGAGTGATTGATCTTAAAGGTGCAACCCTGCATTTTGACATGATAAAAGAAGTTTTAATTTCTGAATCATTCGTACAATATCTGAAGTATGCGATAGCCCCATATGCTTTAAGACTAGCGTCCGAAAATAGATGAAGGCTTACATTCTTTGGATCATCATCAAAGAAATTTCGCTGAATCGATATTTCAGTTAAATCACAAAGTTCATTCCTCCAAATGTTAAATTTGTCCTTAATTTCTGCAGGAAGGACCTCATCCCAGTCAGCACCAGAACGCCAGATATCTTGAATAATGATTTTCGACCGAATAACAAAGGGTGCAATAAATCCAAATGGATCGTATATTTGGGCGATACTTTGTATAATTTTCCTTTTCGTAGTAAAATCATTCTCTGTAGAAAAGTCAATTAAATTTTTTAAATTTAACTTTATACTGTCCTCAATGGAATTCCAAATCATGCCCAAAAAATTTGATTCACTAGTTAATTTGTTATCTAATTCCTTTATTCCATTTAAGACCCATAAATCATTTAATGCTTTAGAATTAGTTCTTAATTTTCTGAAATTCATCCCAGCATCCTTAAATATGTTAACCGCATCTGCAGATAACCGATATGCATCTTCAACCGTTCCTGCTCCGAAATACAGATCATCAACATAGATAGAAGAGTTTAACATTTCGAAACTGTCCGGCATTTTATCTTTATATTTCCGAATATGATATTTTATAGTAGCAGCCAAAATGAAAGGTGATATAGTCAAGCCGAAAGCTACGCGACACATTTGCATAATCTTAAAAGAGTCATTATTTTCAGCAAACCAAAGAAATTTTAGAAATTGTCTATCACCTTCTGCAATTCCTATCATCAAAAAGGCTTTTTCAACGTCTCCACAAAACGCTATCTTAAATTTACGAAATTTTAACATGACGTCTAGTATATTGGGATTTAGATTAGGTCCCGATTCAAGGCAATCATTTAACGAATTCGTGTTCACAGCTCTTGAGCTAGCGTCATATACAATTCTTACATTAGTGGTTTCACTAGATCGTATCACTGCTTGGTGCGGCATAAAATATCCCAAATTTGTATCATTATTAGGACATTCCTCAACAATTCCTTCTAATATCTGGGTTTCAATTATTTTTTTATATTCCTTAAAGGTCTCCGGAGTTTTACTTAATTTATTTTGAAGGTTCACGAATCGTTTCTTTGCTACTTCAAAATTATTTCCTAGATTATTCGGAGTGCATTTCCAGATTAAATTTGCCTCATATCTACCATTTTTAAACTGTAAATTTCTTTCAAACTGGTCTATTATTTCGCAGTCAATATCGGAATATTCATTAGAATCATTAATTCCCATGTGTTCTAATTCCCAAAAACCTCTTAAATCTTTTAACACAACAGTGTTTGTCATTATCGCTAAATTTTCAGAACAATTTTTATTGGTTTTATTTTTCTCGATTCCTGCAGCCACCCAACCAAACATAGAACTGACTGCGTACAGTCCGTCAGATATTTTAATTCTTTCGCAATAAACAACATTCCAGAATTCATCCCCTCCAATTAATATTTCAACATCTGTGTTATTTCTTCCAGAGCAATCGGCGATCTGCAAACCCAAACGCTCCATGAAGTCTGCAATTTGCTTACTAGGTACATTGATAGGCGCCGAGGAAATAACATCCGAGATCAAACATTCAATTTTTATTTTATTATTTTGTTTCCAATTCCGAATTTCTATTTCAACGACCGGATAGGAATGATTTATTGCCTTAGTTGCACCAAATGAATAAACAGAAAGTCTTTCATAACGGATTGGAATAAGTTTTAAATAGTCGGCCAATTTTTTCGTTATAAAAGATCTGTGACTGCCTTGATCGAGAATTAATCTAGTTAATTTTGATTTATATTTAGAACAAGCATAAACTGAACAAGTTTGTAATAATATTTCCCTGGCATTACAGTCATTATTATTATTACATTGAGGAACAGACGTAATCAGTTTTAAATTTTGAACTCTATTTCTTTCCTCAGAATTCAAAGTCAGAGATTCAGTTTCGTTTTCGGAATTTAGTTCTGACTTTTTGTTTACAGGGGATTTATTAGTACAAATTGATTCATTGTGATACATTCCGCTACATTTATTACACTTAGTTTTATTTCTACACATTTTTGATGTATGAAATTTTTTAAAACAAGAATAGCATCGGTTTTCGGATCTTAGTTTCTTTAATTTATCAGGAACATTTACTTCGCATTTAAATGACTCGTGCAAATTATTACAGAAGATGCAATTTCGGTTAACAGCAGTATGAAATGCAGCCGTGGGTGTATTTTTTACATATTTTCTAGTTTCATGTTTTGATTGCTCGAATCGCGGAGGTGCATGATTTTTTCTTTCATTTAAGACTAAATTTGAAACTTCTCTGCATTCTATTTCTGTTTTAATAAATTGTGTTAGCTCCGAAACTTCAACTTTATCTTTCGATCCCCTTTTCCGATTAAATTCCAAAACTAAATCGTCCGGAATTAATTTTAATAATATTGGAATTAGTAAATGGCCATATGAGCCAGAAGTTACCTCTAAAGCTTCCAAATTACGTATCGAAACTTCTAATTCGTCATACAATTTACGTAAAGCCTTTACGTTCGCAGAATTTTTAACGGCTTCTAAATTGAGAATTTTATTCATGAATGAATTAATTATCAGGTCTTTTCGCCCATATCTCTCTTTTAGTGAAGCTACACACCTATCATAATTACTTTCTGTTAATTCAAAGCCTGAAACAATATTCGAAGCTTGTCCTGTTAGGAATGTTTTTAAATATGCAAACTTTTGTATTTTTGAGAGCGTTTCGTTTTTATCTATCGAAGTTTCAAAACTATTCCAAAATTCATGCCATTGTTTGGGGTCTCCCCAAAATTTATCAATCATTAATTTTGGTAATTTCAGCGTACTATTTCCACTAGAACTGGAACTTATCTGTGAAATTCCATTACCACTAGACTGGTTTAAATCAGAATTTTGGGATTTCTGCGCTGGTGGTACTGTGGTAACCTCATCTAGAAATTGCTTAATTTGACTACAAGCAATTACACATTTGTCACTATATTCTTCACTTAAACTATAATCTTCTTCAATTAAGTTAACATCAATTAACTCTTGTATTTCATCGTCAAGCTTTCTCAGTTTATTTTTCTTTTCGATTAATAATTCATGCAATTCCCGTAATTCTTTTTTCGAATTTTCCTCAACTTCAATTTTTAATTTATCTTCAATCAGTTTAATTAACTTTGTAACAGACGATCTCAATGAGGAACGTTTACGTTTCAATTTCTCTAACTTATCTTCCATTTTATTTAATTTAAATACACCCAAGACAGCAATAATATTTACTAATTTACTACAAATAATCACTAAATGATTAATTTAAGATTTCCCTACCTCAATTTGGAATTCCATTGTCCCTTGCATTTGAACTTTCCATCTTGAATCCAAATCGAAAGTAGATAACTTATTCGACTTTTTGTTTTGAACACACAAAGGCTTCCTAAATCAAAGCTTTTCGCCGCATGCACCATGTAGTAATGCGTTTTCTCATATCTAATCTTGGTGGTTCAGTGATTCATAAAGCTTTATACATTTTACATAATTTTTAATGAACTATATACAGAACGTATTCTTAGGCCGCCGCCTTCAACAGAAGCAAACTTTCTTCTCTACATTAACATGGGCAACAGCGCCCTCTAGCGTTTTTCTACCTTCAAATTATTCAACACTCGATGCAGTGAACTCAGATTCTTTATTCTTATATGTTTGTAAATTGAACATTTTTTGTTTAAAAAATTATTTAAATATGTTGTTCTTATCTTCCGGTTAAGGACTTGAGTTAATCTGCATATTACAGTTGTAGAATTATCAACAATTTAAAAGTTGTTTAAGTGCGGCTAAGACTCTTTTCTTTTTTTTTTATAGCAGACATATTTGTATACATTTGAAACTTGGCAGAATAGTGGATTTGTTGCCAATCTAGAGAAACTAAAGTTCGCAACAACAAATATAACCCCTTCTTTATTATTGAGAGTTAAATCATGCTTAATCCATTCTGGAATTTACTCGAGGAAATAAGTGTTTAAGATTTAATTTGTAATTTTTAATATAGATATTTTGAGGTTTTATGTATTTTTGCCTTGTCGCTAATTGAGAACTGAATTAATTGAATGAGAAATACTGAATCGTCTGTGAAAAACTGTTCTTTTTTTGCTTAATTTCTTATACATCTTTTTATATTTATTATAGTATTTGAATAGAATATGTGGCAACGATTATATAATTTTTTGTGCATTTTGAATTACAAAATGAATGAGACGTAACGTTGTTAAGTGTACTTAGCCCCAGAGTGTCGGTATGGTAAACAAATATATTGAATTTTAAAGAGTGCATTTATTCTATTGTGGTTTATGCGCTATCGACGAAGTAGATTTAATTTAATTCAATACGTTTAAATGAAATGCAAGAAAATATGCGTATAATTTAGTATTCCGTACAAGGAAGTCATGTGGTGTATACATCAGATTTTTTTTTATTTTATCAAACAATCACAGTTTTAAGGAGTAAGTTGTTTCTGTGCGTTCTTGCAGTTCTGAATTTAATATATGCGTTCAGAATACACAAATAAAACTAATATAAAACAAAAAAATCGAGTTTAAGCCTGTTTGAGTAACCGAATATTGCGGTCTTTAGCTTATCCTCTCAACAAGTAACTTACAGTACTTTATATCTAATATACTGCGGCATAAAAATGTACGTGCATATACCACTTAATTTTCAGTTTAACAAACTAGGTTGTTTTTGTGTTAAATTTGTCACATTTCGACCCTTTTTTAAAAACAAGCTTCATTTAACAAACGAAAATTTAATAATTATTTAGGTAGGTAAAATAGGCGTTGAGATTTATAGCTTGATTAATTACACTTGCATTTATATGTGAAAAACGGATTAATGCGTACCCTGCGAAGAAAGTTCCCCTCATATATAAAAAACATTCTTTTAAAAATGTATTTAAAAGTTTTAATAAATATAATTCATGTATTTTTTAAACAACTCTAAATTCAAAGTGCAGAATTCAGCATTCATTTGTTAACTGGAAAATCCAGAAGTAAATCAATTGTAAAATAAATTTCGCCATTCTGCAAACCTTAAATAGAATGCACTTGAAATAAATGTGCTTTCATTATTGCTCCTCAATAATCGATTATGCCCTGTTTTCTTCTTTCCTAAATCGTACATAAGATAAAAATCCTATGCACGCTAAGCAATATTGATATTTAAATTCGATACATCGAATCTTTAATACGTCATTATGCATTCCATCCTGTTTTGTATAATACTCTTAAAAGTTTCTATGTAAAGGAATCTCGACGTTTTGAGAATGCGACAGCCATGAGTTAAAGAGATAAGAGAAAAATATTCCTTGGAATGTTTTAGCTCATCATTCTGCAAATATATTGATTACCTCCATTAAGGGAATATTAAGACGGTTAAAGAATCGCAAGATGAAGTAGTTATTTAAGATAATATATAAATACTGATAAATTATGATTTTATATCGTCATAATTGCCCTATTTCATGTACATAATGCATTTTATAGTAAAATGGTAAAGAAGTGTATTCATTGCAGGTTTCTCTCTGACAAATAAATTAAAACTTAACTGAAATATATTCATAAAAAATTATGTACACACATATATATATATATATATATATATATAAACTTTAAAACAGATGAAGGAAAAAATAAAGCAATTGTATGAATCAAGGCACCAAGTACCAGTAATTAGGTACATTTTTGAAAAACAAAGTGACTGGTAAGATGCAATTTGTTCTCATAGAATGTCCAGAAATTTGCAGATTTCGAACCGGAATATTAAATTCTAAAATAAAGAACTCAAAATTGTTTTTGACTTTTGTATTTTACCAATTCCATATTTGTAAAACTTGGACTATTGCTTTTTATGCGGTATTACTTCCCCTTTTCATTTGGTCTGCTTATTTCTTTCTCCTCCAAATAAGTTTACGTTTTTGTTCGATATTTTTTAATTACATTCTGTAAGGATCATAAGACGGAGAATAATTTCGAAATGCCGTAATTCAATGATATTTCTTATAAGCATGTTATTAATTTTAATATAGAACGGATAAATAACCAAATTAAAAAAAATTGTAAATTAAAATTTCATGTTATATATATATATACGTATATGTAATCAATTTTCATAAAATTTATAATCTTGGAGATTTATTCCCAAACAAAGCAATTATTCTTATTGCAAAAATTCATTTCTTTTCTTTAATTAATGTCAGTTTAATATGTTACACAGCGAGAATGGGTTTGGCGTTCAAATATTTAATGCGGCATTTTCTTTTCGCTTTCGATTTTTGAGATTTTGATTATATATATATATGATTTGATATTTGATTATATATTTGATTATATATATATATATATACAGACACATAGGAAACAAGCATTTAGACTACTTTAAAAAGAGCTTTTGAATGGTTTCCAAAAGGGTCATCAAGGTCTGGGGGAAAATGTCCATTTTTTGAAGAAATTTATAGCACTAGCACATCATTTATAAAAATATTACTCCCATGGTGCTTGAAAATAAAACTGAAGAACACAGTTGAGCTAGATTGAAAAAAAAACTGTTTAATTAATACAGTTTAATAACTGCGTCAGCTCAGAAGGGCTATTCTGAAAACGGCATTTTGTGGCGTTTCACTATAAATAAAGAATCACTTTTTTAATTGTTGCCACCAAATATTATCGCCATATATTATAGTTAGAGAAATTAAATAATGAAGAATCTACATGAATGTACGTATGTTTCTCGCACTGTGAAAAAACAGCGGTATCTAGAGCCATCCAATATTGAATAACGTAATCCTCCACCCGAACATGTTCACCTGAACACCCGAATTTTGAATTTCGAATTGTTTTATTATGTATTTCATATTTTGTAAGTAACAAACTCAACGATTTCGAAGCGAGTAATGGCAACACTGTACGAAAAAAGGGACATTTCTATCCTTCTCGCGCGAGACTGTGTATCGAAATTCTAAAGATATGCTACTTTTAAATAGTGTGATATTGCTGTTAAATTCAATTTTATGTGGTTTAAGTGCGAAGAACATGATATTTAATAAATAAAGGTAACACACAAAACGTTAACCACCCCTTTTGGGCGCAGTATAAAAAAAATATTTATTTATTTTTTAACGTCGAATTACACACTGCAATGACTTAAAAGTTGTATAATTATTGATTTCTGAAGAGCAATTGTACTTCTAAGGAGAAGAGTACGGTTGCATTTCCAAAGACAAAAATGAATACAATCTCATTAACAAACAAAGGGGAGAATTATGGATTGGCAAAATTATTTCAGGTTCGGTTATAGGAAAACTTTGTGGGGTTTCACCTATTTAACTCACAGTTCAATAATCTAAAATCCCAAACACTTATAAGCGAATAATCGCTTGAGTGTGTGAACAAAGACGTAAGACTCAAGAAGGGTTAACTACCCTTCATTTCTCAAAATAAATATGACACAATCAGCTCCTAACTGGGAGTGTACAGCAAAGCCTCCACTTGGGCTTGAACTTAAATTAATATGAAATAAAACTTAACTAGCTTAAGATAACTGAAGGATATAGCGGAATGTTATCAAGATTCTAAGTAGTTGGCCCCTTAATTTTAATTAAGTCGGCGAAGCCAAACAAGGGCCTAAAGTATGGCCGAGCGTAGCAATAGCTTAGAGAGACGTAGCCAAAAGGCAAACGCGCTGTAGTCAGGAACTTATGCTCTCTACCGAAGTCGGTGAAACATAGGTACTCTTACTCATTTGCATTAACCGCGTTTCTAAAATAACCTTCTGGTAGAAAACTGTAAGCTGAAGCTAGAACGGACAGGAAAGATGCATAAACTTAAAATAACTGTTATTAAAATTAGGATAAATCTTCAACTCTTTGGGCAAGGAAAACAAACATTACAATAATTTTTATTTGCTTTCTTTATAGAACTTGCAGTTTTTGTTATTTAAATCGTGAAAATATTTTATCATTTCACAGGATTGATCTGTTTGTAATTTTTTCAACTTCCTCTACTTTTTTGAAAGACGAATCCTAGGTTTTTCCTGAATTTTTCAAAATGTTACCCCTTTTTTTAAAACTATTCCTGACCATTTTGCCTTTTTCCCCACTTTCCAGAATTTTCAAATTGAGTGATAGCCCTGCATTGTTTAAGAAATGGCATTATGGTTAGTTCGGTACCCTAATGCTTAAATGGGATCTAATTAATTAAGTTAGCTTCCATGAACTGAAAATTTATTAACAAACAGGAAAAGTAACCATAAATCATTTTATTAACTTTGGACTTATTATTTATTCAAAGTGAAACTCGAGAAGCCAAATATATTTACATTCTGTGATATCTTTTAAAACAATTTCACGCAGAAAATGCTCCATTCTTTTGCGCAGATTGAAGAGAAAGAACGCTTTCCTGTAGCCCGCGCGCAAATTCAAGGCCCTTTTATTAGACACTACTTGCTGGCATCTCTGTATGTGGGATATTTTGTAATTAATGAAGCTCTTTTATTTTAATTTTTACTTCCTTGTACGAAGTAAAAAGGAAATATTGTAATCGGGAAAAATTTCGGGTATCATATTTCAACGAAAACATCTATTTTGACCACTATCGAATGCAGTTTAAATATGTTTTTGTGTGACATCTGTATATAAGGACAGAAAAAAAGACTCTTTTTTCCCCAAAAAATTATAAAACTGATCTAAAATTGATTCTGAAGAGAGTTTTTCGTAGCGTCTGTGAGTACGTATGTATGTATGTATCTCACATAACTCCAAAACTAGTATCTTCAGAACGTTGAAATTATGTATATAGGATTGCTATAATATGTAGATGTGCACCTCCTGTTTTGGTTGCAGTCGGCCGCATGAAAAGTATATAAATATATGTATATATCCACTCTGTTACTCGGCTCAGTGAGCTCAGTTTCTTTATTCTTATACGTTTGTAAATTGTGCATTTTTTGCTTTAAAATGATTGAATGATGTTGTTTTTATATTCCAGTTAAGGGTTTTAAGTCTTTAGTTAACCTGCATATTACAGTCTTAGAATTATCAACAATTTAAAAGTTGTTTAAGTGCAGCTAAGGCTAATTATTTTAGCATGTAGCAGCCATATTTGTTTACATTTGAAACTTAGCAGAATAGTGGATTTGTTGCCGATCTAGAGAAACTAAACTTCGTAACAACAAAGTAATGTCTTTAAGTTACTAAATTGTGCCATACATTGACTTAGCATAGCGTCCACAATAAATTAAGTCAGTTTCTAAGCCTTCAGTGTCTTTTTGCTGAATGAGACCAAAAGTAAATTTTCACTTTTGTGCGTCGAATAATGTCTTCTTGCCCGCTGGCCGAATTGCTTGTTTTTCCTTAGAAACTCTAATTTTAATAGTAAAAACATTTTTTTAAATTGTTTTAACTGTATTTGGTGTTTTATGTTTTTCTATATCTTTCAATTTTCAATATAGATATTTTGAGTTTTTATGTATTTTATCTTGTCACGAATTGAGAACTGAATTAAATGAATGAGAAATATTCACTAATGAAATTCGGGGAAATAAGTTTAAATGAAAGGCAGGAAAAATGCTTATAATTTAATATTCCGTGCAAGAAATTCCTGTGGTGTACACATCCAATTTTTAAACTTTATTTACACTATATTTAAGAGCTTTGCCTACAATAGGCGCTGCTTAATATGATCATATATTTGTCCACGGCTGTTTAGATAACATCAATCGAATAATAACACTAAATGTATTAAAATATAACAGTGGCAAATGGTAAAGCAATGGAATTTAACTGATTTAATGTAAATATAACTAGAAAAGTTAAAATAAGCACTTTTACAGAAGCATCATTACTAGTGGAATATCTGCAAGTGTTTCTCAAAAAATCAATTTATGAACTGCTTCTAATGTTGCTGGGAATTGCTTGAACCAATAATCTCCATATTGCTTATTATACCCCTAATCTTTATAATCCGAGCTCATGCCTCGGCTTAGGATGGAATTCATCATCAGATTTTATTGAGGATTTATTTCATCATGATATACTTAGATTTGTTTCATAAATCGAATGGCAAATATCTTCTTCTGTCATTAATGTTGTAGCTTAAGATTTTTCATTAATATCATGCACTTCATTCTTCACGAGGTACGTTAACAAAAGACAGTACTTTTTCTCCTGAAAATTTTTGTTTCTTAATTTAACAAAATGTTTGCATATTTAAAACAGTTCTTTATTGTCTTCTTCCCTGGAACATATCTCTAAGGCATGTTCAGTGAATACAACGCGTCATGAAGGTTAGTTTTCCTTGTTAATTCATTTGCACTTATATCCATATCCTCTATGCTATAAAAGACTCTAATAGTCATCTTACTCTTTTGTCACTCTAATAAACCATTGACCACATTGTTGAATTAGAGTTATGGTAATATGTTTAATAGAGGTATTTATTTAAGTTATGATCAGTGCATTTGTCTATGAGGAGAAAGATATCATTCTTCAGATCAGTATTAAATTTCAAAAGAAATTTGTCAAAGTCACAGATGTGATCTGTGCCTTGAATTATATATATCTCATAGCCATTAGCAAATTTTTTACTAGCTCGAAGCATCCAAGAATTTTTCTTTTACAACTGCATTATTAACAAATTTTGCTTCCTTGTGCGAAGTAAAGGAAGTATTGTAATCACGAAACATTTCAGGTATCATATTTAAAAAAAAAAGACTCGAATCCTTTTAGACGATTTTTTTGCGTGACATGTGTACATATGGATAGAGTAAAGGACATCGGTTTTCCAAAACAGATTGTGAAATTGGATTTAATATAGATTAAGAAAGAATTTTTTCGTAACGCCTGTACGTACGTATGTATGTACCTTGCATAACTCCAAAACGTTTAGCCACAGAACTTTGAAACTTTCAGTTACTGCTGCAACATCTAGTTGTGCACCAAACGTTTTTGTTGCATTCGGCGGCACTAAACTTGTATATATATGTATATGTATATATAAGCGTAACTGATGCTAAGCCTAATGTGGCGGCTTTTTCTCTGAATCTGAAATTGTAGGTAGTATAAGGAATTAAGTCAGTTGGTGCATCAACTTCAATCTCTTTTTTTCACAGTGGGACAAAAAGGTTAACTCTAAATTTGTGTGCACTAAAATTTTGTTTTTTGCCTGTTGACCCAATTGCTTATTTTTGCGTAAAACATCTAATTTGAATTGCAGAAATCTTCTTCTTATCTGGTTGGAAACGAACATAACAGTCTACATTGTGTAATTAGGGCAGAAATTAACCTTAGCTTGGCGTACACGTTTTCAAGAAAAATACATTCTGCAATATTTTTGTTGTTTGCCAGAAGAGGGGTTTCTGTCTAATCTTTCTCGAAATCGATAGAACTATTGAAATTCTAAGCCAAACTAAGATTTGTCAATTTTAAAAATGTTGGACTAAAATAATGAAACATCGAAGCTGTTTTATAACTTAATAACCTCACTTGGCTGCGTTTTTCTCGCATTTCACAATTTTTATAGTCTATTTTGATCTTATCTAGCAAATCTATTTCACTTTAAAAAATAATTTCTATAATATTATCATCATAGTAACTGAATATCTGTTCGTAGTCCGCGATGTGTTTGCTATACTTTCTTATACAAACTAATAGGACCTACCTCAGCATTTCGAAACTATTGGTCGAATGATAACATGAACAACAAGCATATTAAGAGCCGTCTTCTCTAGTATAATATGGCGAAATAAAATTCACTTCTGAGTGCATAATTCTGAAACTTGTCTTGGTTGTCAACTATATGGTGTTCGAGTTAATTCCGCAACCTGATCAAAATTTAAACAGGCTAATTCATAATTAATTCTAAAATTATAAAGTAAACTGTACAAACTGGAATTCTAATCCCTTCAAATTGGAACAAATTGATGACATTGAAATAAGGTTTAAGGATCATTTTCAGCGCACATAAAGATCCAATTAAAAGGAATGCTTCGAGATTAAGATAAGATAAAATAATCCAAACTGCGTTAAACAAAAGAATACAGCAGAAATGGAAGCTGAACAATAAAAACTAATGACAAAGAAAGAGCTCTTTTTTTTGAAAAATAATCCCCTCTAATGAAGCTGAAACATCGAATGATAAAAGTAACTGTTCCAATGAGGAAATGGCAAAATAATGATGATTTTTGATCAGGTTCTCGAGCATTTTTTTTAACTTAAATAATAACTACTTCAGAAGTCTACGCAGTACCGCACTGATAAAAAGGATTATACTATTTCTGATTGGAATAATGCCAGAATACCTCGTCATGACATCCATTTCGGACATCAATTTGAAATTTTTGCAGTTCTGGAAACTCATTTGCTGAGAGTACTAATTTTTCAACTTTTTATATGCAAAAACATTAAATCGTTTTTCTATTTTAATCATTTCTTGTTTTCTTTATAATAAATTCGTTATTTTTCCGATCTTCTTTCTTTCTTCTTTTTTTTTTGTACATTTTCAGAGCTTCGTTCAAATTTCTGAGGGCTCTCTCTTTGTTCTTCTTCAAACTCTAATTACGGATATTTCTTATTTTTCTATTCCAGTTAAAATATTCAGTTCATTAAGTTTTAAGATTTTTTTCCCCTTTTTAAATTTTTTACATTTAAATTTTACTTTCTCGCGCACATTTTTCTGCGCATTTGCGTTTTAAATTTTAACATCTGACTTCGAAAATTTCTATTTTATCCAGTCTGTATATTTTCTGTTTAAGGAGGTGGATTTTTGTTTTGTCTATGATTGTAAAATTTTTCATTTCTTCAATATTATAATTTGAATTAGTTTCTTCGTTTGGTGATCTCAGAATTTAAAATTTAAAAGTACGAAAGTAAACTGAAATAGAAACGTATTTTACTATTTTATTGCTGATTTATGCACTTAATTATAAAGCCCAAATTATCTCCTACAAGCTCACATAAATGTTTTTTAAAACACATGTACATTAAAGTGTCAGTACTTTAAAAAACACTGCTGCATGAAAACTGTATTTATAACTGTACTAAAGGTATATTTGATTTCTTAGGGATAAGCTATTTGAAATAGGATTAGCAACGACAATTGAATACAAAATGAGATCAAAACGCCATTTGTAGGGGAAAACACTTGCGAATAAGTTGTGTCATAATTGACGATTTAAGGGCCTTTGACCGTTTTCGCGAGTTAAATGATACACATTACTTCAGTGCGGATTGGCCCATGAACATGTCTAATCATATCTGAGGTCAACCAAAATTACGTATCTTCGTAGTGCGATATTGACTCATATAATTCAGGCAGAGATTTTACCTATTTATTTAGCAAATTAATGTAAACACATACAAAGCAAAACATACCTCAAAAACATAATGGAATATAGTACGCAGCAACAATAATCGATCAATGTGCATAATTTTGCTACAGTATTCATCGCTGTTCTTACGCCATTTCCCTCGCCATGGGAAAAGCCAAGAGCAATTAATCCTTTGTCGGGACTTTAATTTGGAACATTTTGCAACTAGTAGATAAGTCACAAATAAGGAATATGTAAAGGGGATATGAACCAAAAAATAGAGTCAAGAAAAGAAAGCAGAACTGAATTAAACCGTAAGACGTTGCAGAGCCATTAGAAAATGTTTTTTCGAAGTCAGGAAGCTGAAGAAATTTGCAACTCCCTCGCCGGGATTCGAAGTCCGAATGTCTCGAATACGCGGCTCACGTGCTTCCAGTTACACCACCAAGGCATACGAAAACGAGGGTAGAAATACTTTATGAGCTATTTCATGCTTTTAGAACGCAGGATGTTTAAATCAGAACACAAACTATTTTATGTTTCTAAAGCATAAGCCGTTTGAATTAGAACGTAAGTTAGTTTTTGTTTTTAGAATGTGTAGAGACATTAGGTTGTTTCGAAGCAGGAGACATGAAAAATGAGCAACACCTTCGCCGGGAATCGAACCACGGACCTCTCGGTTACGCGTCGAGCATGCAGACCACTACACCACGAAGCCGTGCGAAGAAGGCGGGAGAAATACCTTACATACTCCCCCTCTTAAAGGGCGATTGGGGTTTGGGGGACCCAATCGCCAAATCGCGGTGGTGGAGAATCATCATCCACCCCCTTTTAGTTCGGGCGCCAGTGTAGAGACATTAAGATTATTTAGTAGCAGGAGACATGAAAAATATGCAATTCCTTCGCCGGGAATCGAACCACGGACCTCTGAAATACTGGCTCAGTGTGCTGACCATTACACCACGAAGGCACGCTAAGAATGTGGGAGATATACCTTATATACTCCCCTTTTACTTTTAGTTCGGCGCCACTGTAGAGACATTAGGCATTTTTGGAAGCAGGAACCATGAAAAATATGCATTGCCTTCGCCGGGAATCGAACCACGGACCTCTGAAATACCGGCTCAGTGTGCTGACCATTACACCACGAAGGCACGCTAAGAATGTGGGAGATATACCTTATAAATGTTTCTTTGTGTCTTTAAAATGTAAGCTAATTTATAATTTTTGAAACGTAAGCTGTTTTAAATTTTTAGAATGTAAACCGTTTTATAGGTTCAGAAGCAAGTTATTTTATATTTTTCGAATGTAAGCTGTTTTATATATTTAGAACGTTAGCTTTTTGAATTAAAACATAAGAAATTTTATATTTTTAGAAGGTGTGCTGTTTACGAATTGGAACTTCAGATATTTTGTATTTTTTGAACGTAAGCTGTTTGATGATGCAAAGGAAAAAGCAAGTTAGAATTAAAATTGTTAACCAAGTTAGAAAATTCCTCTTCCAGAATTTTGTTAACAATCTAAATTTAAATTATTTTAATTAATATTAATTTTCAGAAGGATAATTAATTTGAGCTTGAAAATTTAAATTATCTTTTTCTGTCTAGTTAATTTCAGTTTCGTTTAAATTAAAAATCATACGAAGATTTTAAATGAATTCTTAGCGCAAGAATTCATGTAGGCTTTGCATATCAACTAACTTTAACTTTCATTTCAAGCATCATCAACTTTTAATCATGTAACTCAAAATTAATTACAAAAAAGTATATATAAGTATATACATAGAGAGAGAGAGGGAGAAAAAGGCGGCCAACTCAAAACTTTAGATTACAGTCTACACAGCAAAAAAGAGTAAAAATTAAAAAAAGTGAAAAATTAAAAAGTATTAACATTTTTCCAAATGTAAATCATTAAGTAATAAAGAAAAAGAACAAAGAAAAGAAAGAAAAAATCGGAAAGTGTTCAGATTTTATATTACACCCAAATGGGCTTTTGTTAACGCTTCGTGTGTTATCTTTATTTATTAAATATTATGTTCTTAGCACTTAACCATAAAATTCAATTCAACAGCAATATCACAAAATAATTTAAAAAGGGCATATCTTTAGAATTTACGATACACAGTCTCCCACTCTGGAGATAAAAGTGTTTTTTCCCATACAGTATTGTCATTCCCCGCTTTGAAATCATTGAGTTTATTAATCAAAAATTTCGCTGAAGTTTTACAAAATATGAAATACGCAATAAAACAAATTCCAAATTCGGGCTTCCGTGTGTCCATTTCGTGTGGATGATTATGTTATTCAAATTCTGATGTCTCTACGTACCGTTGGTTTTTCACAATGCGAAAAACATGCATATGTGCATGCAAATTTTTCAATTTTTAATTCCTTTAAATATAATACAAATCGACAATATTTGGTGGCAAAAATTTGAAAATTTATTCAGAATTTTATAGTGATTCAATGCAAAATCCCGTTTTGAGACTGATAGCTCCTCTGGGTTAATGCTCCTTTGGCCTAAAAAGAAAAAAAATGGGGTGCGGCATTCTTTTTAACGGCATTTTTTAATTGGCAGTGTGACTAAAGTATGGTTAATTGACTAAGACAATGTATTAAAAGGCCAATGTTAATTGTATAAAGAAATGTAAAATAAGGTTAATGTTAATTGTTTAAAGCAATGTATAATAAATTTAATGTTAATTGTCAAAGCATTGCACACGAACACTATATGTCTAAGGGAGGAGAACGAACTCATCATGGAAGATTTTCGAAAGGAAACTTTCTGGTATTTTTGTTACACACGGAGAAAAACTACAAGACTCCAGTGTAGCTAACGTATTCACCGGAATATGAATTGACGTTGAACTACCAGTGCTCATAGATCTTGCAGAGTCATTCACTGGTAGACTTAAACACACGAAAACCGGATGCATGTGAAGGCGCATAAAAACAAATTGCATATACACACACACACACACACACACATATATATATATATATCAAGATACCTCGTAATCGATTTTTATGTAAATTTCCTTCTTATTAGCCTGTTTTCTTTATGTTCCAGAACATTCCAGACTCGGAATGTTCCAGCATGCTAATCAGCTGTAGTACTGTATAAGTAGTTCTTCATTCAGTTCGAATTAATAAAGTCGTGAGTTTAGACTTCAGTACTTGCCTGTTCATCTGTGCGATCCCTTCATCTACGCGACAATATATATGTCATATTTTTAATGCGTAGAAGAAGGCACTGGAACTCTTAACAGCTTTCGATATCCGTTATGGCTGACGGTTAAGGCATACCGACGAAGATAACAAAAACTTGATTTTTATAAATCACCAATCCTTATCTTCGCACATAATCAAATCACTTCTTAGTAGTTAAGATATTTTTAGATCATAAGCAATTACAATAGCTTTTATATGCACCATATATATCATCTTAGAATACGAACAAAGGAGGGCATAGCAGCATACACATGCTTGCAAGGCGGAAGCTAGGAAAGGAATGGAATGGAATGACGTAGTTTATTGGGCTAAGAGTATTTATACTAAGTCTGATGTAATTGTAGAGACAAGCTATGATTGGTTAGTTTCAGGCTGTAGCATAACATAGAAGGATCTCGAATTTGGGAGAACAGAAGAATTTAGGGGGAAAGCACCAAAGTTAGAATCGTTAATTCTGAGGTCGCCAATAATCTTTTTAGAGCCGCTATCGCATTTTGTTAAATCTTGCACACACACACACACACACAGATATATATATATATATGTTTCGCTCAAAGGCAACATATGTTTCAAAATTACTCACTTTATAAATCAATGACAGCTGATTAAATATGAAAGATGAATTAAAGATTTTATGTTTTACGAACGGAAACACTTTGAGAATGCGCTATGCGCCAGTGGTTATGGAAGCCAAACTAAAGATCTTATTTTAAAATTAGGCTTTAAAAGGTAATCTTGACTAAAATTCGATCTATCGAGGGCGATAAGAGATTCCTCTTCTTCAGAAGCAATTTTCTTTCCATGTTGGAGAAGCTCTTTCATTTTATTAAAGGTCTTATTTCGAGTGGTGACAATACATGTTGTTGTTTCTAGCTTCCTTCTGTTGTTCTCGTCCGTCAGTTTGAGAGGTATAATTGTGCCTACGGATTTAATTTTGTCAGAAGAAGATTTTAAATTTTAAGAGAAGACAATACAGCACCGAGATGTTAACAAAAAGTTTCAGAAATTTAAAATTCATATATAATACATAGACACCTGTATTTTTATGATGAACACCCGTTTTGCAAGAAGACTTGATGCAATTTAATGAGCTCGTTATTGTTGCCGTAAACGACTGAGCATTCTCTCAGCGTTCCTGACTTATCAGACCGAGGGGCATTATAGCTGAGTTCTTTGGACATTAAATTAAAGTTGTGGGTGAAACATGAAGAGCATCTCACACCAAGTAGTTAAGTTGTTATTACTTTAGCTTCTAGCTGGTCGTAAGTTGTTTCTCTTCTCATGAGATGATGAAAAATCCATGAAAGAAATGGTCACGAGAGCGTCTGAGGGAAGAAAAAATAAAGAATAGCACACTTCTAACTACTTTTTAAAATTTATAGACTCGCCAGAAAATTTTTGAATCCGAGAAAAAGCGGTGTATAAACAAATCTTCACTCTTATTTTGTTGTTTTCAAGACATCCTCAAATTTCTGCTATATATAAGTACAGATTAATCTGCATTTATGTAAATACTACTAATATTTCATTTAAAATACATGGCTTATGCATTTGACGAACATAAAAGATGTGTTGTTGCAGCTATAAATATATTATATATTCAATAATATTTGAAACATCATCTCACTTGATAATTTGTTTTTATCACTGAAATCTTTATTTTAATTTTATATCGCGAACAAACACAAATTTAAAAGGTCTTTCGCATTCACTCTATCATGTTTTATCATAAAAGAGATTATTTTAATTTCATACCATATACAATTCACTTAAACGTGTTTTTATCACGGAAGATGTTAATAAAATTTCATACTATAAATAAAAATGGATATGAAAGCTTTTCATATTCATTTACACGCAAGATCATAAAAGAAGTTATTTAAATTTTATACGATTTATAAATAACAGTTTGAAAGAGTTTCGTACTCAGTTTCACGTGATTTATTATTAGTCCAAAAGGGCAATTTGTCCAGAAGGACTATTAATTTCGTTTTAGCATTTTGTGTTGGTTCACTGTAAATGTCGGTTTCCTTTTCAAATTGTTCCATCAAATATTAGAGCCCTGTATTGTACTTAAAAAATTAAATAATGAAGAATCTGCATAAATGTATGTTTCTCGCATTGCTGTAAAACAGTGGTACCTAGAGCCATCCAATTTTGAATAACGTACGTTTCCACCGAATATGGGCATCCGGAAGCCCAAATTTGGATTTTTGGAATTTGTTTTACTATCTATTTCATATTTTGTAAAACTTTAACGAATTTTTGATGAACAAGCTCAACAATTTCAAAGCTAGCAATGGCAACACTGTACGAAAAAAAAACATTTTTGTCTCCAGCGCGTGAGACTGTGTATCAGAAATTCTAAAGATCTGCTCATTTTAAAATTATTTTGCGCTATTGTTGTTGACCTGAATTTTATGGTTTAATTGCGAAGACCATGATATTTAATAAATAAAGGTAACAACCAAAACATTAAAAAAAGGCCTCTTTGGCCAAAAAAAAGGCCAGATGTAAAATCTGAAAGCTTTCAGATTTCTTTTTTATAAGGAAATATTTTTATTTTATGCCATAAACATAAATAAATTTAAAAAGGCCTTTGTATTCACGTATATGCTAGGTGGGGTTTGTCAAGGATCTACAAATGGTGAAAATATTGAAAAGTTCTGTATTTTTGCCAAATTCTTGTTCTGCGAGGTGAATAGTGTTTGTTAGCTTCTAGATATGACAGAGCAATAGAAGCGACGTCAGCAATTATTAATCTTACAAAGCGCAATCTCTGGTTATGGTATTAACATAAATTTAAACGCAATTGGGAAAAGGGGAAACATCTTTTCAAGAGCATATTAGGAAATATGATTCCAGATCATTGCTATTGTAGCAATGCTTGTTGCTTATTTGCGTGTTTTAGATCATTCATAACTACAGTATTGAACTTTAACATATCTATTAAACTTCAAGGGAAAAACATGCTAACCATTAATAATATTATGAAGAACACCTACAACATGAATTAACAATTTGGTACAAGTTATACAGTACCAGCAATAAATTAAACTATGGTTTTCAAATATAAGTATAAGTAATCCTCTTCATTGTCTCAAGATAGAACTAGCAGCGTGCTATTTTAGTTCTCTCCGAGTTGAGAATTAAGGATTTCAGAGCACTTTTCTGTTTGGTAAATTTTGAAAATCAAGCTAATCACGCTCTTTCGGTTTTTATATTATATTTTAAGTCCGCTGATTCCTTATCGTTGAGGAAAATATCATGCGAATTGTGAAATCATTGGTCGATGATCCTCCTGAAATCAACATTGGTGACAGATACAAAACTGAAAAATATAGAAATTGGAAAAAGATTCTTCGAAAACTGCTCTCTTTCTGAACAAAAAAAAGTCTGTAACTCATACTTAATTTTGGAAACCATTATTTAATTTATTGCTGCTACTGTATACTGATTTTATATTACGCCCGAAGAGGCTTTCTTTTCCTTACACATATACGTTTCGAGAGTATTTGGGCTAATGTCCCTTAGGGCTAAAAATACTTAAAAAGCAGTATATCGTCATGCAATTTCCGATAGACACTCTCCCACGCTAGAGATAAAAATGTTTTTTCCGTACAGTGTTCCTTGCTCGCTTTGAAATCCTTGAGTTCGTTAAATTTTTGCAAAATATGAAATATGTAATAAAACAAATTCCGAATTTGGGCCTTCATGTGCCCATAATCAGATGGAGGAGCACGCTATTCAAAATTTGATGGTTCTAGGTACCGTTAGTTTTTCACATTGTCAGAAACATACTCATGCAGATTCTTCCTTATTTAATTTGTTTAAATATAATACAGGGCGATAACATTTGCTGGCAACAATTTGAAAAGTGAAACGGACATTTATAGCGAACCGATGCAAAATGCCGTTTCGAGACTAATAGGACTTCTGGGCTAACGCCTCTTTGGATTAAAAAAACATTAATACGACTATATCGCCAATAGTTAGCCAGGAAAAGGTAAAATGGATAAGAATCTTCTTGGAGCATCATCCTTCAGTAACTGTTTCTAAATATTTTAAGGCTTCAGTGCTTGCTGAACCATTAATTAAAATCATCCTAATTTAAATTTCCTCCTATTTTCATACTGTACATTTGCATTCCTGATATTCATAACGATATGATTTTATTTTTTATTCATTTATTATGTGCTCAGCCATTTGGCATTTATGTAAACGAAGGGATGCCCCGTGAAAAATTAAGGGAATCTGGCTCATGCCACGTTATACGTGATAACGCCCATGTGCAGACAACCTGTTCGCTGGACTCGAGCCTCGGACTACCAGTACTCAGCGGCTTTTACTGCTTGAGCGGTTTCCGATTTGACCTTAAAACTGAGCCTGAGAGATTACTGACATTTCAAAAAGTTAGAATTTGAACAGTTTAAAAAATACAATTCGCATAAGGTATACCTATGTTGTCAGGACTGAGTGTTCGGTGTATATTCTTGGCAAACATTTTCGGGAACTCCTTAAATCCTGATCTGGAACAGGGAGCTGAATGCAGCTATGTTCTGAGGTAGAATATTGTGATTAAGTGGTAGAAGAACTGCACTTTAAAGGGATTTAAAATCCTCTTTTATTAAATCACAATTATTTACAACCACATCCCAACTCTAGAGGGATACAGAAAGCAGAGACCGCACTTGGGTCTAAAATGAACAGTCAAATAAATTTAAACTAAAACTAATTAGAAATTAAATAGTCGTTGCTCACAGAGCTATAACGCGAGGTTGGCATCTAAACTAAATGTTGCGTAGCAAGATTTAACTAATACTGACGCACTTGGAATTACTTCAATAAGCAATCACGTAAAGCGCTATGGCTTAGAATTTAAATGCTAGCTAGTCAGGAGCGTGATCGTGGTCGAATAGCGTGATCGTGGTCTGAGACTAAAAGCTCTTTCACACTGAGAGGTTTCTACCTCTGGTTTAAATAGAACTTGGCTCCACTTCAAATTAGCATACTGCTGAAACGCGCGCTTATTGTAACGGGAAGTTGAAATGAGAAGAGATAGACAGAGTAAAATTAAAATAAAACTTAGTTAGTTTAACTAAAACCTTACAATGTAACGATTTCGCTTACCTAAAGAAACGACATACAGCATTTTATGCAGAAACTCTTAGCAATAGTTCAATTGTGAAAGTATCCGGCTGTGATCCAAATAGATTACACTTTAAGAACGATGAAAATTACAATTTTCATCGACAGATCGTCCCACCGCCATAACAGATTGAAGAAAATCGATATAACGAATCGATTAATTGGATAACCTTTCATAATGATTAGAGTACAAAACGTTGTAATAATATTTAAAAAGGACATAAGTTTTTGCATAATTTGAAGAGAAAAATTTGATTCCGTACACAGTTACCTCGAATTTGGATAAGATAATCAAATATAAAAATTACCTGAACTATATTCATAACAAATAATGCTAAAACCACTATACAGTAAGTGTTTGAGCTGCTTTATTTAAATGTTCGCAATAAAAACTCGCTTATCGTAAACACTAAGAAGCTTCTAGTGAAATATTACTTCTCAGAGTTAACGGTGATCTTTTTAATATTATTCTTATGTGACTAAAAGTGAGTAAAATCAAAGGTAAATAATACATAAACCTAGTTCATCAAAAACCAAGTCATGAAAATACATTTTGACAGAAACCAAGTCTTGAAAATACATTTTCATGACTTGGTTGGGCTGAATTCCAAAATAATCAGGTAAATATTATATTGCTGTCAGAATTGAATCCCAAACGAAATTTTAATATTTAAAAAATATTCAAAATCCATATTATAATATTAATCCAGACGAATCTTCGAGATCTTTCTAGATAATAATATTTATATCCATCTGTTTGTTATTATACTATTTCCCAAAAATCATCTATAAAAGAATAATTTATTTATAAATTTGAATACATATTTAACGATCAAAAACATTTTTCCAAACACTAATTTATGGATTAATACTCAAGTATTTAAATGTTTCCGTAACTTCAAACGTCACTTTTATTCCATTGATTTTTGTTTAATAAATGCAAAGCGCGTTATCGAGTTTTAGAGCTAAATATATACATAAAATCACGTCTAAATTATTAATGTTGAAAGGCAATGATTAAACAGCAGATATATAAAAGAAATAACTTAAATATGTAAGAATGCAGTTTACTTCCAAAATCAAAAAATTGCATCTGTTTATCTAATCGGCTTCAATATTTACTTTCTTAGCAGTGCAAATATATGAAGTCAATAGAAATTTAGGAGAAGAATGAAGAGTGATCTAGAGAATATTAAAAAGTTTAGTAAACATTTACATTGTCGGAAAGATATCACGCCGGGTGATTATGTTTACAATATAAAAAGATGCAATGGAATAGAATTTAAACTCTTTACAATTTACAACCTATAAGCCGTTTTGAGGAAATGAAGTAGAGAAAAAATATATTGATCAGAGATATCCCATTAATAAACAACACAAAACCAACTATATACATCTTAGAAATATTACATATACAAATAAAAGAAAGAAGACCGTGAAAAAAAATCCATAGCTATTTAAGCTGGCATAAATAAAAAATAGATGAAGCAGTTTAGGAAGAATAATTAAAAGACAAATACGTACTTCTAACTGAAACTTTAGAAATGCATGCAAAAACCGAAATCGTTATCTTCCACCTATACGGCACAACTTCAGACGAATATTTATTGGAATTCAGATGCTAAGCGTAAGATGTATAATTGGCATTCTTCAGTTCTTTTAGTTTTTAATAAAAAGTAAATAAATAATATATATATATATATTATTACAAAATGTGATGCGACAGAGGGATAATATAAGGAGAAATGACGTTTCTGTTAAATTATTGAAAAGGTATAGGAAGAAATAAAATTTGAAAATAAGTTGCATACTTATGGATTCTTTTTTCTCCCAAGGGAAAGGCCGAACACTTAATAACAAAAATACTAATTCGAACTCGGAAAAAAGTGCCAATCTGAAATTTAAAATTAGGGGATAAAGCAATTTTAGCTGTCTCAGATTTTAAATAAAACTTTATCTATTTCTCAGCCTTTCAAAGAAATATCCCTCTTCTACATAAGCAAAAAATTTTCACAAAAGTGAAAGAAGCGACAACCATTTGTACATGGAAACCAATGCGAAGTGAAAAATGAAAACGAACATAGCGCCATCTGTCGTGAAACTTTGTGATTAAGCACGGAAAAACTAAGGTAATAGAATTTTCAAAGAGTTGGAGGGAAGTGAATTCGAATTAGTGTCATTAACTAAGGAAGATAACTTTCTGTGCATGTGAAAGTCTTCACTCACGTCCATTTCACTGAAATAAAAAAGCTTCATAGATAATTTCGCAATTCAAAATTATGATTAAGGACTCATCTGTGTTTAACTCTCTAAGATTTATTATGTATCCACTTCGAAAGTGAAATTTTTACATTCTTTTTGTTTGGCTGATAAATAACTAATTGACAATGAAAAATATTCTATAAATTTTCTGACATATAAAATCTGAGATGGTTTCTTTAATAATGGAATAGCGAATTGTATTGATAGATAAGAAAATGACACAAAAATTGAACATCTAGAGAATCCGAGCAATTTTCTAACTGAGAGAAGGATGATATAGAATAACGACAAGGTTATTATGGTTATTTCTAACAGTCCCTTTCGATGACCAGATTAATATTTTTTAAAAGATTTATCAATAGCAGCGGGAAAATATTCTCTATTGGTGTCTACCCATTTCAAATAATTGAGTGCATGAGAAAACAAAGATTCTGAATAACCACATTTGAGAGCACGATATGCATATGAGTTAGACGAAGCATTTTTTGGAGGTTTTTCTGTTCAACAGACAGACTTGATGTTTCATGGGCAGGCAAACACACAGAAATGTAGTGATAAACATTAGTGATGAAATCAAATTCATTGTATGCCCGTTGTGTTGTGACGAGACTCTTGATAAGCATTGCAGCAAATGAAAATAACCATTCTTAAGAGCAGATATATTTAATTAGATTTTAAGCTCCACATTCACAAAACATAATAACACACGGACATAACAAAAGAAATAAAATTACACTAAACCAGACATGACTGATCGCTACGACTACTTCATTATTACCGCGCTCCCATAGGATCATGGGAGTGGCGCTAGCTGGCTAAGAATGTAGCATCCTCTAGTGCGTCAAAAGAGAAGGTATTAGTAAATATACCCGTAACAATTGTCGTTAATTAGAATACCGAGGAAAGGATGGGAATTATCAGATTCAGTTTCAAAAGTGTACTAGATGGCTGCAGAAATCGAATTCATAACAGTTAAAATATTGGTTAAATCTTCTTTCTTATCGTCAAAAAGTGTGAATATGTCATCAGTGCAGATAATACATAGCCGAAAAGACAGTTCTTTTTAAAAAAATTATTTGTGCTGTATAAATAAATAGTGCTGTATAAATAAATATAAACAAGCAGTGGAGTGAGAGGATTACCCATAGCTAGTCTTTCAATTTCGTGATGGTAAGTATGTTGAAAATGAAATAAATCGGACTCAATCTTATTAACAAAAATTAATTTTTCAGTTTCACTGTATGTGAAATAAAATTTTCGAAGTCTGATCCCAAGCTACTTTAATACCCTTTCAAATACAATTATGTTATCTCAAATGCAAAATGATTATATATATCTATGATATCTAACAAATGAGTCGCCAAAAACTCAAAGGGCAGTTTATATGCAAAAGCCAAATAAGATGTCCTAAGACTACATTACAAACAACGGTCATTTACAAGTAACAAAGCATTCAAATATCTATGATTACACGATAATGGAGATTTTTGCCTGTCTCGTGTAGAAAAGGATGTTGTGTGATTGGAGAGTAAGCAGCATTTGAAATTTAAATGAGTATATGAATTCATGATACATTGAGTATGCCATGTAAGGCTTCGATATGCAAATACGTGATGCAACAGATGTACTAAAGTAGAGCGGCTAAAGTTAGCTAAAATAGAATGACAGATAATATTGAATTTTGCTTGCAGGATATCAGAGAACGCATAGGACTGAAGTGGGTTTACTAACGTCAGTAGAAAGCTGCATAATATTTATGTGGCAAAACGTGGAAATATCGGTTAAGGTTATAGACGAACATTCGGTAACTTGAAGGAAGTACAGCATCTGTACAAACAGACATAGCCTAATCGGTTACATCTTTAAAAAATCATGCTGCATATGATCTGTAGGTGGAATGTGAAAAAGAACATCATACAAACACATCGTGGATGCCATTGTGATATGCGAATGGCTGTTGTTAAAAGAAAGAGTATTCAGCGTAGTCTGATTACAACCTGCGTCAGACGAATACTAATACTCTACAACTGTGGTTTCAAATTCAACTTGCATGCAGGACAAATGCACAATCTAAAATCAGTTGATGGGCCAGAATACTATTTAACAAAATTTAAACTCATTTTAATAAAATAGAGAAATATGAATTTTAAATTTATTTACTAAATATTCATCAAAATGTATATAAATAATAATAATAGTAACACAATTGAAAAATTCGAATTTATATTCATTTTGTATCTGAAATCTAAACATTGATATGTGCAAAAGACTTCTGTTAGTTATACTTTGTAACACAAATGTTCGATGGGGTCTATAAACAAAAGTTTATAGACAAATGTAATTTTCTGCAAATTGGTTAGTAGCAATCATGACGGGGAACTTGAGCCTTTTATTTGATAATGCCCTCAGTCAATCTCCGCGTTCAAGTATGCCTAAACCTACGCAACTTTCTGACCCTGAAGTTAATAAGATTCTGAATTTTAGATTGCACGGTCGGTAGGTCTGCTAAAGAAATTTTGAAACTTCTGAATCGATCTTTAAGCATTATTTATCATGTAATGTCTCTCAAGAAGCCATAAAATCACGTTTACGAAGACCTCGAGTGACGGATAGTCGTACGGACAGGCGAATACAAAGAACGGCTTCCACACAGAAAACGTTCGTTCCCCAAATTATAAGGGCTTGTGAACTGTAAATATCCAAACACAATGTTCGTAGGCAAATCAAGGAATCTGGTTATATTATTCACGTAAAAATGGCTCGATTATTACCTTTCTCAAAGTTCACAAACGAATGACATTACAAGGGGCGTGTAACCACATAGCATATGCTGACAAATTGACCTCTCTAATTTTCAGTGATGAAAAAAGAATGGACTCTAGATGGTCCTGATGGGTATTCATAGTACTAGCATGACTTATGAAAACAGCCTTGGAGTTATTTCATAGGAAATGTGTAGGGGGATTTGTGGGCAGCTTTCGGTTTCAACGGGCAAGTGGGTTTCACCTTTCTAGATGGTCGGAAACCTTCGTCTAAATACATAGAAACACTAAGAGATCATGTTATGCTATTTGCAGAAAACATTGGGGGACAGAATTGGGTGTACCAGCAAAACAATACTACCATTCATACTTCTTATCCTATAAAAATTACCTAGATATGTAAAATGTCACTGTTCTCGAGTGGCCACCTAAGAAACCAGATTTGAATTCTATCGAGAACACGTGGGGCATTACGTGTCGGAGAGTTTACGAGAATGGAAGAAAATTTTCTTCCGTAAAGCTATCGAGAGTGCATGGTACAATGTGATACTAGAGTTATTACAAAATTTAGTTCTCTCGATGGAGAAAGCTCTGTTTGAAGTTATACGGAAGAATGAGGCGAAATTTAAGTATTAAATAATTTGAAATTGATCAGAAGTTGTTAAAATGCTAACATTTTACAAACTTTTTGGACGCGTATTCTTCTATGTTTTTCTTTTTTCTAAAATACAAATTGTTATTTTAGTTGAATATTTACTGGAATGCAAGTCACTTGTGATGTAAATAAACAGATTTTTATTTGGTGTTTGCGTTCCTTTCCATTCTTCTAAAACACGTAATACAGCTGAGTCTATAACTTTTTGGGACAGAGCATGTTTCAGGTACTTCCGATAGTGTTGATTTAGCGAGTAAATAATTTATTTTTAACAGAAAAGTTAAGCATACTGAAGCGCCAACAGCTCTTGGCTGGCAAAATAAATGTGTACATTCCAACATAAGAAGTTATTCTACCTTACTCTAATCACGTGGTCTGGTGTACAAGGATACAGTGGCAAAGCTTCAACTTATATATTCTACTAGCTGTACCCGCCCGGCGTTGCCCGTGCATTTAGAAAATGCAGATAAGTGAATAGCGCAGGAATAGTAGTGTAGGACATGTAGACTGTCTCTCTCTCTTCCCCCCCCACACAACATTCCCCGTCGATAAAAAGGAACAATATATCCTAACCATGAGCCATCTGTTAAAAAATTAGTTTAAATGAAAACAGACCTCATATTAGCACATGCTAGGAAACCGTAGTCATGTGGTTATAATCATTGGTCTGAAGTTTAAAGAAAAGTAAAACATAAAAAATTCAAAATCAAAGATAGGAAAGAGTTGAAAGGGAAAGATAGAGAGTACAGTACAGAAAAAATAAAAAGTAACGAAAACATGGATGAAATAAAACATCCTGCTTACAGGAAATTTGGAGTTGAGAACCAATTAAATTTTTAATTTAAGTGTAAGTTAAACTTAGATGACAATGAATTAGAAGAGGAGAGTGTTTGTGTATGTTTGTGGAGCTCGGGCTGGGGTCGCAAGGGCCCCTGACCGATTAATGTCTGTTGGTACTGCAGCACTGGGAAGCAGCACCATTCGGATTATTGCTCATGCTCTCAAGAGAGCACTAAACAATAACATCATCATTTAAAGCATGACAGTCAGAGTTAGTTTGGGAGAGTGGAGAGTGGCAATAATTTTTCTTTAGATTGTCCTTTTCGTTAGAGAGCCTCGGGATAAACTATATTTAATGTTCTTCCATTCGGAGCTAAGATGTGTAGATTATCGGCATTACCAACTCTTGAACAACCCACGTACAGTTGACCATGGGAGAAACACGGCTTACGGAGGTCGAGCCCTACAACTTTGAGAGATTGTCCTTGTGCCTTATTAATGCTCATCGCGAAACTCAAACGAACAGGGAATTGTAGACGCTTAAACTGAAACGGGAGATCGGAAGGGATTATAGGAATTCTTGAAATAAACACATCTTCGCCTGCAGCATGTCCGGTCATGATGGTGGAATTGTTATAAATCGATTTAATAAGTTGAAAATAAATGATAGCAACAAATCACAATAATAGCAACACAATAATGCAAATTAAGAAACAAAAACTGAAGAACAAAAACTTTATAAAAAATAATTTTTTTAAAATTTTTCTAATTCAAAAATCGAAAATCGGGCTTCGAGGTCTGGTGGCCAGCCCCTTTGTGCTTCCGTGTAAAAAATTCCAAGTCCCTGCGTGCGATAGATTTGGCTGGAGAGCTCGGTCAGACAAATGGACAGACAGGCAGACAGACAGACAGACACATTACACTTGCTTTTATTATTATAGATATTTTCTCTTCAGCAGTCGCTCTCAACATAAGCTCAGTTTATATCTTTATGGCTCGAAAACTATAACCTTTGCCTTTTCAACAAGTACATAATTGAAATATATTACTGTATAAGGTATTTTTTCCGTCCTTTCTGCATGCCTTCGTGGTGTAAGATGGTTTTGGCGAGGGTAGTGCTCATTTTTCACGTCTTCTGCTTCAAAAATCCTGATGACTCCACAGTGACGCCCGAACTAAAAGGGTGGTGGATGCTGATTCTTCACCGCCAGGATTTGGCGATTGGGTTCCCTAATCTCCAGTCGCCTTTTAAAAGGAGGGATATATAAGGTTTTCTTTCCTCCCTCCTTTCTGCATACCTTCGTGGTGTAACGCTTAGCACACTCGGCGCGTAGTCGAGAGGTCTAGGTTGGAGTCCCGGAGAGGGCATGCTTGTCTTTCATGTTTCCTGTTTCAAAAGAATCTAACGACTCTACGATGGTTTGAATAAAATTGCTTGGAGGCCACATGCGACCTTCAAGTTTGAGACCATTGTTCTACAAGAATTTGTGTATGACGAATTTGGAGACCAGACCATAGGAATTCTGTATTTTTGTCTTAGGTGCTATTTAATAGGATAGTCTATTAAAAAGGGTAAAATTTCGTAGCACACATCATTGTTACTAGTTAAACCTCATGTCATCATTCACATCAAGCCTACTTTTATCATCGATAGTCAATCAAATCAAGTCTACTTTTATTCGAAACAAAGCAGCATCATGTTCATGTTGAAGTGCAAAGGGATACCCAATGTTTCCTATGATAAATGGATATAGTCCAATTGCACTTCCATTATTTATTAAAATTTAGGACATAGGAGTTACATAATACACAATTAAGAACATATGAATAAAGAGATTACAAGAAATGTTACCAGTCGATGCCATTGCACTTACATACTTTGGATACATATCCAGTAGTTTTATAATGCTTAGAATATTTAATACTAATGCTACTTGCACTAAAATTTTGTAAAAGCATAATTTAACGTATAACAATGAATTACATATTAAACGGATAAAATTAATAATGAATAAAATGATGTTCGTGTGAAAAAAAAACCATGACATTGAAGTGGTTAACAAAAACAGAGTTCTTCTCCTCTTGATGACAAATATATCATCGTCTTTTCTATTTGTTTCCGCAGGTATTTATTTTTTATTGCAAATTTTATGAAAGCGTTAATGTTGGTATTAGGGATTCTGATGTGTGATGCTCTTGTAAGAGAGCATGTACTAATATAATGTTCTGGATCTCCTATTTCCCCACATACACACAAATTTATTGTTGAAATATTCCTTTGATGAAAGTACGTGGGGAATGGACTATGTCCTGTAAGAAAGCAATTAAAATAGCAACATCAATGAAAATCATCAGTATAGAGCTTACTTTTATTTGAAACACAGCAACAGTGAATATGTTCTTATCAGGCAATACTTTTTGCAATGGCCTCTCATAGCGGCCAGGAATTATCTCTCTTGAAATAGAAGTTATCGATGCTACTGTAAGTTGCGTTCATGGCCATATGATCAGTGCACATTGGCTCATGGCTATTGGATAACCTCAGGGTTTAGCGTGGAATGTTCGAGCATGTTCTGGTACATGCCGCCAACATATTGATTAGAGGAAATGGTTTACATTGAGATCATGCGAATTCATTGGAGTTTTCTGCGAAAAATTCCGGACACTGAAGTTGATGCTTATCTTACTACTATACCAGATGTACTTTGTTAACGGATTCTGAAATATGTGGGAGAAAGCTGTGCCATTTGTATCACTACAGCAGGCTTGTATTTGAAACACTCTTTAGAATGATCAAGTACATACGCTTTCTACCATTATTTCATTCTTCCATTCTTTATTAAATGCTATGCATGCTGAAAACGTTTCACTTCTCAAAATAGTTATAGAGGATTAGGTTATTTTGAAGCAGAAGACGCGAAAAATGTACAGTTGTCTCACCAAGAACTCTAGACCTCTCACACACGCGTCAACTATGATTCAAATTACACCACGAAGACATGCGGAAAGGAGGGAATGAATATCTTACATAGTGAACTACACGTTTTTCGTATATATTCATAGCACATGTTTGCTTATGTTAAATCTTAGAACATCGTCGGAATTTGGTAACCGAATTACCAACCGCGATAATAAAGAATGAAGAACATCACTTAAATGAGGCTTCCCATGCATCATATAACAAACAAATATATTACGTTAAACATATAAAAAAACTGTAAAGAACTGCAACCTCAATAAACATCACCATATCTATACGATATCCCCTTACATTCTAAAATGCGACAAAAAAGTATACCATTCTTCAGGTTAGAACAATATTCCCGGCATTCCCAAACTGAAATTCTAAAAGTGCTCTAACATAATATTTCAGTCTTTTCCAGACAGGTCAGTATATAACAGAACATATGAAAATATACTAATGTCCCTTAAGCTCGGAAGAAACGCATAATCTCGATTTACGACGTTTATACCCAATATGAGTTCTAGAACAGTTTCAATGTAAAAAACGAACTTTCTTCTCTAAAAAAGGAGTTTCAGAAAATATGGCTTTGCAAAGATATTTTGAGCCACTTTCCCTCGAACCAATTGAAGCGAAGAGGAAAAATATAAATGGGGCTCAGGTGTAAAAAATTACGCCAAAGGACGAAAAAGTTTGGAGAAGATCTCTTAAATCTCTTTTGAGACCTTTCTTTAGTCGTTGAAATTTGTCTTCCGGTTTTTGAAGTACAATATTCGGACGTTTCGGAAAGATGCTCTACATTTTTTAAAGTGATTCTGAAATGACCAATAATCACAGCTTCTTGATTTCTTTGGTTAACATTTTTAGAAATAAAGTGATTAGTAAATGTTACATTATGATTTCGTAGTCCATTGTTTATTTCTATCTAAATATTTGAAGATAATTTTAGTTTTGCCTTTTTATTATATCAAAAGAAAATATTATGAAAATGTAGGGCAATTTAAAAAACCTCTCTCAGGTTCTCTCTTGCGTTCGTACATTAATCTTAGCCGAAAACTATAATAACATTTGAACGCATAGAACTTAATGACTGCTGAATCTATATTAAAAAGTTTTTTGATTTCATAATGCTTATATGTTAATTTTCAGATACGTATATTGCGGGGGGGGGAAGGACAGTTCTATATCTCCCGTTCTACTGGGCCGATGGACGAAATTCAAATTGCGTTTTTTATGTCCCGAAAGCGCGACCTAGGATATATATTAGATTTAAATATAGCATTGTTCCAACATAGGTATTTTGACACAAAATGGGTCTTTTTCTCAAATAGCATGCCAACTGTTTTTCCATATTTCGATTCTACGACTCAAATTATGCCTAAATTTTAAATTTTGTAAAATTTGGTACTATATTTATGGAGAAAATAAAATTTAACTTGGCGAATTTTTTTCGGTTTGCGCCAAGAATAATTCATTTGCAAACTTCTTAATACGTGGCAAAATATTTTCCTATTCCTTCCATTGTGCAGGAGCGGAAAAAAAGTCACATCGTTCCTACCTTTTTACACTGTGCATCAGCGGAAAAAAAGTGACATCGTTTCTACTTTCAAATAATTTTAGCAATGTGCGTAATCAAAATTCATTAATAAATGTAGTGGATGGTAGATGGTTCCATCAGTTAAGCAATAAAGCTGAAAAGTCGTAACGGCGGTACAACTGCTTAATTGATGGACACCAGTTTCCAGCAAAGCAGCAAGCAAATGTGGTTTAACATTTGGCGTTATTATCGCTTTAAAAAATATGCCAAATTTCAAAACTCGCCAACGTATAAATTCACGTATATCATCGAAAACTTTGAATAAAACCTTTAATTCTTTGCAGGTACACTTAGAAATACATCTACTTTACATTGATAGTAAAAATTTTATAGGTTATAATTCAAAACGTTTTTCCAAAAATTTATAAAAATTATTTAAGAATACAAATTTTAAAAATAAATCATAAAAAGTGGGTGAATTTTATTTAAAGTGAACCTAAATTTTGAACTGTGAAAGAAGGAATCAAGTAATTGTAATAAAAAAGGAGATATTACTAAATACATACCAAATTGAATTAACATTGAGAAGCTAAAAGTTTGAGAGCTAATGTTTTAAAAACTACTCGTGCGATTTTTACAAAACTTGGCAGTTTGTCATAATTTGAGTCGTAGAATCGAAATATGGGAAAAAATGGGCATGTCATTTCAGAAAAAGTCCGATTTTGTGTCAAAATACCTATATTAGAACATTGATATATATAAATCTAATACATATCCTAAGTCGTGCTTTCGAGACATGGAAAACGCTTTTTGAATTTCGTCAATCGTCTCAGTAGAAAGGGAGATATAGGACTATCCCTTTTTTTTACGCAGCGCTCATGCGTAATAAAAACATGTGCACATGTTTGCTTCCATCCGTTTTTGTTTGCACTTCATTTAAACTTATTTTCCCGAATTAAGTTTAAAATGACATCAAACATTGCAGATTTTGAAATTAACTACCCAGGCCAATATTTATCATATGCGAGTCAAACTACTTATTTTTTCATGATTAGTAGGAATCGTTCCCAAATATAACTATAGAAACCAAGAGACCGCATTAAAAATTAGATTTCGCTGTTTGTCGAAATTTGTTTTTAAAATTTGACTTTGCCAAAACGTAAATATTTTCTTTATTTAAAATACTTCTGTAAGTAGAGGTATATGATTACTACTAACGACTGCGAAAATGAAGGCCGGTTAAGTACTTTGAAGCCAGGGAGTAGGTTCATAATATATATTATTGCCGATTGCAGTAAAAAAGAGAGCTGTGTAACTATAGTTTATACATTTATTTATATAGAATGCAATATCTTTTTTACTGCAAACTATCCTTTGATGCCTTGTCCATTCAAGCCAACACTGCATTAAAAACGAGAAACTCTCTTTTTTATTGCCTGATTGCAGTAAAAAAGAGAGCTGTGTAATTAGAATTTATAATTTATTTATATAGAATGTAATCCAGTTCTATATCTCCCGTTCTACTAGGCCAATTCACGAAATTCGAATTGCGTTTTTGATGTGTCGAAAGCACGACTTAGGATATATATTTGATATATATATAGCATCATTCTAACATAGGTATTTTGACACAAAATCGGAGTTTTTTTAAATGACATGCCAATGTTTTTCTATATTTCGATTCTACGACTCAAATTATGCCTAAATATTAAATGTTGTAAAATTTCGTGTGAAATTTACAGAGAAATTCAAAAATTTATCTTGGCGTATTTTTTCAGTTTTCGCCAAGAATAATTTTCTTGGCGAACTACTCAATTTATAGCGATCTATTTTCCTTTTTACATTGCAGAGGAGCGGAAAAAAAGTCATCGTTCATACTTTCAAATAATTTTGACAAAGTGCGTAAACCACACTCGGCGTTATTGTCGCTCAGAAACAAGATGCCAAATTTCAAATCGCTCCAATATGTAAATTCATGTATATGTCAGAAATTTTGAATAAAAACTCCAATTTTTTGCAGGTGTGCCTAGAAATAAATCTACTTTAAGATGATGCTAAATATTTGATAGGTATATGACATACAAACATTTTTTGGAAACATTTATGAAAGATATAAATATTTATAAAAGATAAATCATAGAAAATATGCGAATTATATTTGGATTAAGCCAAAATTTCGAATTCTGGAAGAAAGAACCAAGTAAGTTTAATAAAAAAAAGAGATATTAAGAAATATACATCAAATTCAATTAACGCTGACGACATAAAATTTTGAGAGCTAATTTTTAAAAACTACTCGTGTGATTTTTACAAACCTGGCAGTTTGGCATAATTTCAGTCGTAGAACCGAAATATGGGGGGAAAAATTGCATGTCATATCAGAAAAAGTCGGATTTTGTGTCAAAATACCTATATTAGAACACTGCTATATATATATAAATTTAACACTTATGCCAAGTCGTGCTTTCGAGACATGAAAAACGCAATTTCGATTTCGTCAATCGGCCCAGTAGAACGGGAGATTTAGAACTGCCCCTCTTTTTTTTCCGCATTGTAAATCAAAGTCGCTCGTTGGAGTTTATCTTAAGGCGTTCTCTCCCTCCTTTCTCCGTGCCTTCGTGGTGTAACTGAAAGTACGTCGGACGCCCAATTGAAAGATCCGATGTTTTAATCCCAGTAAGGGCGTTGCTTGTTTTTCACGTCTTCTGCTTCAAAAAAGGAAAAAGAAAAGAAACCTTATGACGCTACACACCTAAGTAAATTTTAGACCGTCAAGTCCCATTGAATTGAGTAATAGATATATCTGGAAAGCGCTGTTTGATAAATAGCGGGATGTTAGAGTTAAATATCAAAATGCCTTTCCTTCTTTTTGCTTATGATCGGTTTCGAACAAATGTTCGGTCATTGAAGAGGAGGTGGGTAAATCAAGAAGTATCCAAAATCATAATTTTGCTTCAAATTAGAGGGATGTGGAATTAATTTATAAGCCACTATTATATTCAATACTCTCTTTCAGTTTTGGAAGTAATAATCTCTTGAAAAAGTGATATGCTGTTGCAGAAGTTTAGAATTAAAAAAAAGAATTTAATTGAGATATTGTTTTTAAATCTTACGTTTATTATTCAGAATTTAGGACGCATCAACTTAAATTGCACTCAATGAATCCACAACGTATTATATATATCACTATTTCTGAAGATATTTTTGCGTAAAGTTATAAGTCATGCATATCCTGTTTGGATTACATATCTACAAATTAGAAACATCTAAAGATAATGAGAAATTATGAGATAAATAATAAATATCCCACGGTTTGCTTTAATGTAATTTTTTCTCACAATTATATCACTGTTGTGCAAAAGTCATTCATTTTTTAGAGAATACCGAGAAAACAATACATTTCATCAAAAAGTTTATTTATGACGTCTCGTGATCCAAAGCACCGAGACAATACTAATGATTCGGTGGCTTAAAATGTTATAATGCGCAGTTTCATTTCTCACTGTTTTTTTTTTTTTTAAATTTCTTTCTTCATCAATAGTATATTTCCACGTTTCTACTTAAAATTTGGTCATGTCATCCTCCAATGATATCTCCTTAACTTAATTTTTAATATACTTTTCAATTTGATTTTGTTAATTAATTTTCGTCCATTATTAATTAGAAAGGAAGCTACGCATGCATCTGTACTACATATTGTTCCACTTGCTCTCTCTACATCCGTATTTTTAACACAACAGCAATTATAATTTATTTTCACAAAAACAATTTCATTAGTTATTTCAAAATTTATTAAATACACTTGATCGTTTCTCAGAAAAAGAACTATTTGAAGCTATAACTGTGTTCTTTGTTGCAAACAGAAATATCAGCGGTGTTTACGTTTGACAAATAATTTCTTTCAACATTTGATAAATAAATAATAAATAAAGTTTCCATTTAATTAGCAGACAGCAGTATTGCTTTCATAACCTTTGTATTCTCTGTGCGAAGGAAATTGCTCAATAAACTGATTTTTACTTTTATAAAGATTGCTTTTATGTAAGAATGAACCACAAAGCTCTTTCTTTTTCGGCAGCCTTCAGGTTTCAAAATTCGATAATGTTAATATTTTTAAATACTACACTATTCATGTTTTGTTAACAACAGCGTAAAATACTATGCAAATGGAAATTACGCAAATTGCTTTTCCTTACAAAAGCGTTTGAAAGTCTGACTAGTGCTAAGAAAACAGTGGCATATATTGCGTCAGATGAATTTTTATATGTAACTGATAATATTAAATTTAAAGTGTAAATATATGTAACATGCAAATTTAATTATGTTTTAATGTAAATTCAATTTAAAAAATGAAAATAAATTTTTAAAAAAATCTGAAAGATTTCAGATTTTAAATTACGTCCAAAGCGGCGTTTTTTAAATATTTTGTGAGTTACCTTCCCCTTTGGACAAAAAAAAAATCTGAAAGGTTTCAGATTTTGAATTACGTCCAAAACAGCGTTTTTTAAACATTCTGTGTGTTACCTTTATTTATTAAATATCATGTTCTCCGCATTTAAACCATAAAATTCAGTTCAAGAGCAATATCGCAAAATAATTTTAAAATGAGCATATCTTTAGAATTTTCGATGCACATTCTCATGCGCTGGAGATAAAAATGTTTTTTCTGTGCAACGTTGCCATTGTTCGCTTTGAAATCCTTGAGTTTGTTAATCAAAAATTGGTTAAAATTTTACAAAATATGAAATCGATAATAAAAAGAATTCCAAATTTCAAATTTGAGCTCCCAGATGCCCATATTCTCAGTAGGATTACGCCATCCAAAATTGGATGTCTCTAGATACCGTTGCTTCATCACAATGCGAGAAAAATACATACATTTATGGAGATTCTTCACTATTTAATTTATTTAATTATAACACAGGGCTCTAATATTTGGTGGCAACAATTTGAAAAGTGAACCGACATTTATAATGAACCGACGCAAAATGCGAAAATGAAATTAATATTCCTTCTGAGCTAACGCTCCTTTGGACTAAAAATGCTTTTAATTATACGAAGTTTAAATTTAAAAACTCAGAATTATAAAGAATTCAGATTGGATAACAGCGAAAGTCATAATGATTGCAAAATTAGAGGTGGCAACAAATACTTCGAAAGCTGTCCGTTGACCAGTCATTTGACCAGAATATTGTAGAAAATACAGCCATGATGATCTAGTATCATATCATTCCAAGGAATATTAAGACTACTCGCTTTTCCATTGAGTTTCTAAATAAAAGCTGAGAAGAGTAGGATCTTTATAAGAGTGCCTCTTTATAATTTACTTTTTATTTTGAGTTGATTAAATTAACCTATTACTTAATTTTAATTCCGTTTCAGATGTTTATTTAAAGTTTAAAAGAAAAACGATTCATGGGTCTTACCTGTTCAGTTCATTTTCTCAGTGGAATTAGTCTTAAATTTGTCTAAGAGTTAGATGTTTTGTTAAAAGCTACGTACTCTCCTTGGCTCATATAAAAATTTTCACTCTGAGCAAAAGTTCAAAGAAGATTTAAAGACATGCCACATAGAGCAGGATTTTAAACTCTTCGCTCAAGACACTCTTTTGCTCACCACAAAGGCAAAGGCGCTTATTTTTCTTCATCCACATACTTCTGTTCTTTCGTTGCGAAATTTACTTCATGAAAAATTCCTCACGACGCCCGTTACGGATTATTTCAGCTTACAGAAAAATTACTATGGATGTAGTAAAAATCCTATACAAACACACAAGCATCAAAGAAGTTTAAATTTAACTATGGCCTGTTGGAGCGTTCGTCGCATAGCGACGTTTTACCGAGAAAGAATTTCTGTTGAATCCCTGGAAGGCCAAAAAAGTCAGCAACTGGTTGTGATGTTAGTAAACGATTTTCCTTTGTAATATAGACCGAACATGCATTTAGTTTTAATGAACTTTTAATAAGAGAAGTAATTTTTGTGGTTTCCACTGTTATATCATTTGCAAACTACTAGGAACAACTTAATAAATTTAGATTTTGTTCTGACTTGCTTTTGCTAGTGTCTACAGTTAAAAAATTGTTAAGGGTTATAACTTGTAAACATTTTAAGATAATTAGATGCGTTTGCTGATGTGTTGATTGCCAGTTTGAGTTAATACTACATCATAGAATTGTAGGGTTATTTATTTATGCTAATGTTTTGTAACTACTCGGGCTCATTACATTTGGTTTCTGGGATTTTAAATTAATTTTATGGAAGTTTAAATTTGTTAGGAGTTTTAAAAGTGCTTTAATCTTAAGAATCGTAACAGCAGTACGTCTATATCGCTGGCTGCCTGTGTTTCTTGTTGGATTGGGAAGACGCATACTATGGCTATTCGGTAAGAGGTTTTGGCAAAAGGGCCAGCTTGGCCCGCAAAATTACCCTTAGGATTATCAGGGTGGTTGGACTTGCATACAGACTTTACACAGTGTGTGTTTGTAAAGTCATAATACAATTTCAGATGCCAGTAAATTTCAGTATATATACATATATATATATATATATATACTGAAATATACTGTAAACTGCATTTTTAAGATTCTTGTGCATTTCTTAAGAATTAATATCCCTTAGATATCCGACGATTGTGAAATGTGACATTTCAGACAACTGGACCGGTATGAAGGGACCAAATGCTTGACCATCCTGGTTTCATTCCACATGACTACTATTTACATGATCATGAGTTATTTGCTTGTAAAATGCACATATTCTTTACAGCAGTTTATAATTAGAATCAAAGAACTAACAAGCAACAATTAAGGAATATTTTCAATGAATTAAACTTTTTTTGGTGGGTCATGATAGTTCAGCATCATGGTAAATGATGAAATCGCAAGACAGAATTGCAACAAAATTTTTAAATATTAGTGATGTTTTTATATTACTTGTGGAGATTCATTTATTTTTAACTAATGGCTGATTTTTAGTTAAAGCAACATTCCTTTTATTCCACGCTTTCCTGCCAGAATGCTAATTAGATAAATCGCGTTTATTCATATTTAAGGGTGAAAGACGTGCTATTCAAGCGAAGGTTTTGGAAGCTGTTTTGAGAACTTGTTATGCCTGCTTGAAGGCCTCATTGTTAATTTCACTTACGAGCGATTTGATTCTGTGGCACTAACTACTTCCAGCCATTAGGCTAGTTTCCGCCGGCTTCTACGAATCAGAAACTTCCTGAGCGTTTAAATTATCCTGTGAGCCGTTGGGCTAGTTTAATTACATTTTATTTTAAGTTCAATATTACTTATTTAAGTTAAGCCAGAAATATAGGTTTCGTAAGCCCAAGTGGGGCCGGCTGGCAACTATACGTGACTGAATAAAGGGTTCTTTACACTCTTCTTCTGACTTCTGTCTGTTGTCCTAAGACCTGAGGATAATTCTTCACACAGTCTTTTTAGAGCTCATTAGTGTATGCTACCAAAGAATACGAGACTCTTATAATGCATTACATTTATTTCCTTTATAAAACATTATTAGTTCTTTTAGAAGAGCTAGAATAGAATATTACATGTATATCAGGTCCACTAATGCAGAAGAAAGTAATATAGCTGAAGACTGGTAATTTGACATGGTTCGAATGGCGGCGAAAAGACTGGCCGCATGAGTGTGTAACAGATTTCGTCCATATCGAGCGGTATCATTGTAAAGTGAATAGGAACCAGTTTCTCTTAAAAATACTTCCACGAAAATATTCTTGCTCTAAGCAGATCACCTTCGCATGTTTTGAAATATTCAACTAAATATTTTACACATATGTAATATTTTAAATAGTCTTCATTCTTATTGCACACAAAATACAGAAAACAGTCAGAGCTACTGTAATACGAAATACGTGAAATAGTTACAAATATAGGGAAGAGATGGAAAATGATAAAAATACCTTCACACTTTTTGCCATCCGAGTGTAATTCGTAGCCAATTCTGCATTCACACTTGTATCCACCGAGAGTATTTGTGCACTCGTGTTCACAGCCATGGTCCCCCTTGCATTCATCTAGTTCTGCCGAAGGGAGAAGAAGAAAACTACAATTAATACGATTTTTTTCTCAGTAAAAGAAATAAATGTCTCATTTTTTAAAATTTTCTAGGAGTTCATTTAGGTGAAAGGATTTAAAGTTATGAAAGTTTCTACGTTAGATTGCTGTTAATTCTAAAGAAATCTCGTTTACTTTATGAAAGAATCTGACGCTAATCATTCATCTACAAGGCGAATACAGAAGGATAACATAAATCTTAACTCAAATAATATATATAATACAATTTATCAAAGCATCGGGGCTAATGCAATCTCTTTGTAGTGGGAGTATAGATCATAGAGTGAAACTGTAAACGTTTGACCGAAAGAAATACAATATGATAGGAATATGCAACTTTGTTTTTCACTGTAGGATTAAAGATATCCTATGTTAGTCAAGTATGAATGTGAAAGAGTATACAGAGTGATTAAGCTAAGCAGGTATAAACATCTAGAAGAAGTAAATTGTGCAAAGATAAGTCGAAATCATATAGCAGTGCAAGATCAGAGACACCATCCTCATGTGTTTATGTACAGAACGGACGAAAAATAAAAGAGAAGCAACTAAGAGAGTATCAGATGTAATGAAGTTACAGGAACAGTTCAAAGTTGCATCTACACAGGAGTTTTACATATTTTTAGAATAATTGCGATAAAAATTGGAACAAAAGCAAATATTTCTTTCTTTTCAGCACCTTTGTGCTACCTGTGGGACCCATAAAGATCTAAATTTTCATACCGCCCACAGATGAGAAATATCCCCGATATTGGGAAAATATAATATAAAAGAACGCCCCGATATTAAGAGCTACCTAATTAGGAGAAGGCAAATTAGGTTTATGAAGCAACTAATAATCTTAATTAACAGATTAAAACATCTAACCTAAGCATCTAATGTTACGTATAAAACACATCTCTCTTGCAAAATTTACGTCAAGTTAAGATCACCACGTTCAGGTGTCACATATTACCTTCCAAGTCTATCACGTCAAGAGAAAACTGCAGGGGAAAAAGACATCTTCGAACTTACTTTTCTAATGAATAAATTTCCTGTTTCGATTTTATTACACTTCATCGTTATTCTTCTCTTTGAATGGGAAAAAAATTCCGAGTTATTCTTTGACAGTTTGGTAGAAAGAGGAGGTAGAAGGTTACTTTTTGACAGCTTATTTTCTTTTGAGAAAAAAAAAATTCTACGTTTATTCTTTCCGTTTTTTGTTCGGATTCATTTTTTTTTGCTTTTTCCACTTACTTTTTATGTTTATTTTATTTTTATGTGATGTAAGGATTTAGAATAAGAAAGGAAGTCATGAAACCTACTTCCTATTATACAAGGATTTGCTGTAGCTGAAAGGACACAGTAAGAGTTAAGAAATAAAATGAAACGCAGATTTAAACATTTAACGTTCTCTGCGTTTATTATAGAATATCAAGTTAAATCCGATAATCATTTGGAATGTGTATTCTATAGTCTGCTTGAATTTAATCATACATGCAGTATTTTAGTCTCATCAGCCATAACATTTTAAGCAATTTGGAACACACTGGGCTTAAATCTTCTAAGAAAATTAATTAAAAAATTTTGCAACTCCAACTGACATGAACTCGAAATTACACAATTCTTGATTTTCATTTTTTTATTTTACACAATTATTACGCTTCCAAATTATTTGCATTTAAAGGTGACAATAATTCGGAAAATTATGAAAACAAAACATTACTCTGATTATGTATTAGAACAGTTGTTCTTAATCTCTAGCATCAGTGCTTGAAGATCATTCCTGCCCACTTTTCTTTCAAAATTCGAAAAAAAAATCGCAATATTTAGATTGTTTTTAATGTCTTTATAAATTAAACAACAGAAAATATAAAAAATGTCAATTAATATCCAAACTTGAATAATAGTCGTTTTTTACATTCATGAACTAAAACTAAATACTTACCACTTAAATAAAAGCCTGACCGTTTTCCCCTCTGAAGCTGGGAAATTTTCCCCCTAGTTGAGAACTAGTATTAGAACTAGCTTTAAAGATAAAATATACCTCAAAGCACAATATTTTACAGTAATTGCTCTAAACTCTACACCTCTCTTCAGAAAAATGCACTTAATGTACGTGTTGACAGGTAATGCAGTTGTTTTTTCATTAGTTCCTTGTAAGACGTAAAGGAAATACTGTTATCGCAAAAACTTTCGGGTATCATGTTCAACGGAAATATCCATTTTGACCGTTTCCGAACCTATTTTGACTATTTTTTTCTTTTTTGCTTGACGTCTATACTAATAAATATCTAATAAATAAATATCTAATAAAGGATTCGTTTTCCCAAACAGGATTGTATAATGGATTTCAAATGGATTTTTTCGTGGCGTCTGTACTTACGTACGTATACATCTCGCTTAAATCCAAAACGAATGGCCATAGAATATTGAATTTTCTATATGAGACTGCTGTAAGATCTAGTTGTGCACTTCCCTTTTTATTGCAATCGGCAGCGCCAAAAGTGTAAATATATATATATATATGACTCCCTTTATCAGGCTTATAAATTTATTTATACCCCGCCTATATTTTCGCAATCTGTGGTCGCAGTCATGTACTTCCAGTTACAGAAGAGTTTTAAATGATGAAAATTTGGCAATTTCAAATTCTAAAAAAATTCAATTTTGGCGAATAATGAAATCTAGCTTCTAATGCTGTGCAGCGGTTCCTATACCTATATTTGGGAAAATTTCACACTCGGTATGAAAATATAAAAATGCAAGAAGTTCCACTCACTTATGAGAAAAATTAATCGGAATATTATTTTCAAAATTTGCAATTTTTGATGTTATTCTCATTTTGCCTTGCGTAATCGGTTAATTAAGTCAGAATAAATCGAGGGAAGGAGCTTGAATGAAGTGTAGTAAAAATTATATATAATTTTAATGGACGGTACAAGGCAGTTTTATGGTGTCCTCATCAGGTTTTTTCAGCCCACACAGTGCAACTCAATCTTTTAATTTTTGGTAAAACAAAAGCAAAGAATACAACGTGATGTTTTTAAATTCGTATTTTTCTCCTCCTCACTTTATAATTATGAATTGTGTTGTCGAAGGAGTTCATTAAATTTTATGAAGTCATCGGCCTTCTTTTTCATTAGCATTTTCATTTTACTACACTCATATCCATAAATTAAGGATAATTCGGAGTCACGCGGAAATCGAACTCTAAAATAAATATATCACCTCTAAAATCACTACCGCATCTTCAAGAATTATATGCAAATTTCAGGAAGTAACCAGATGACACCGATGGTACGTCACAATGACGAGAGTGTAAGAGAGTGATATATAAGGAATTCAGGCAAAGAAGTAAAATCAGGCGCTTTATAAGCATTTTTTATCAGTGCAATAACCGAATAGTTATGACACAAAGCACGCCTTTGGATGATTTTTTACGTGGTAGAATTATCGGCCCTCTGGAATGTGGGCGTACCCAACTGGAAATATCAGACGAACTTGGAATTGCCCAGAGTGTCATCTCCAGGCTTTGGCAACGATTCCAAGATGATGGTAATGTGAGTAGACGTTACAGCACAAGTCGTCCCAGAGTTACAACGCCGAACGAGGACCGGTATTTGGCAGTTACTGCCAAAAGAAACAGGCGGAGCCCAGCCTCAGACCTGTCTTGTCAGCTCTCTGCAGCCACTGATACGACAATTTCAAGGCAGACCGTGCACGGACGCTTAGGGCAGATTGGTCTATGTGCTCGTAGACCTGTCAGATGCGTTCCACTTACTGCAACTCACTGTCGCCTGCGATTAGCCTGTAGTAGAGAGCATGCATTGTGGACACCGTGGGCAACAGTGGGCTTGTGTGATGTTTTCCGACGAGTCCAGGTTTAACTTGCAGTCTGATTCTCGCCGAACTTTCATATGGAGAGCTCCAGGTACCCCTTACCACCATCATTGAACGACACCGTTACGTTGGTGCAGGAGTGCTCGTTTGGGGTGGAATTATTCTGGGTTCCAGAACTGACCTGCATTTTCAAATTGGAACCATGACAAGCCAAATCTATCGGGACGTCATTCTGGAACAACATGTACGTTTGTTTCGGGGAGCCATGGACGCACAATTTGTGTTTATGGATGACAACCCCGGTCCTCACCACGCAAACACTGTAAGCGAATGCCTTCAATCGGAGAATATCACCCGTATGGACTGGCCAGCATTCTCACCGGACTTGAATCCAGTAGAGCACGTGTGGGACATGCTTGGCCGACGAGTTGCAGCCCGTCAACCTCCTCCTACAGGTCTACCGGAACTTCGGAGAGCATTGCGTTTTGAGTGGTGTAATATCCCCCAAGATCAGATCGATAATTTGATACTCAGCATGCCTAGGCGTTGTACGGATTGTATTGCATCGTCTGGGAGACACACTGTGTATTAACAATCATACCAACCATGTAATATTGTTTTTTTGTAAATAGGTGTTTTTTGTAATTTGCTCCAGGGAGAAATAATCGCTAATTTTTTTAATAATATCAAACATATAGCACCTTTGTTTGCTCTTTACCTTTTGTTTAATAAATAAGCTTTACAAGTAAGTCAAATTTGTTTTGCTTCTAACTCTTCCTTTGCCTGATTTTGCATTATCCTTAATTTATGGACATGAGTGTATTATCATGTATTAATATGTATGAACACTCTGTTCCTTATTACATATATTTTTATATCCGTTGTCCTGTTTAACTAAAACTGGACCAAGGGTTAAGTTAGACACCGCGAGGGAGACGCTGAACTTGGAAATTATTACACATTATAAATAGTACAATGTAGAGAAATAAATTTTATTACTTTCACCATAAAATGACTTCCTTCCCATGACTTTCTTCTACGGAATATTAAATTATACGCAATTTTTCTTGCATTTCATTTATACTTATCGAATTGAATTAAGTCTAGTTCGTCCATTAGCGCATAAACCAAAACAGAATAAATGCACTCTTTAACATTCACTATTTTTTTTACCGTAGCGACACTCTGGCACTAGGTTCACTTAACAGCATTACATCTCATTTATTTTATAACTCAGAATGCACAAAAATTATGTATATCATTTGAAGAATTATCTAATTGCTGCCACATGTTCTATTCAAATACTATAATAAATCTAAAATGATGTATAGAAGAAGTTAAGCAAACAAACAAAGGAAAAAAAAGAGTTTTTGACAGACGATTAAGTATTACTCATTCAATTAGTATAGATCTTACTTCCCGACAAGGCAAAAATACATAAAAACTCAAAATATCTATATTAAAGATTACGAAGTAAATCTTAAACACTTATTTCCTCGAATAAATACCAGAATGGATTAAGCATGATTTAATCCGCATTATAAAAGAAGGCGTTATCTTTGTTGTTCCGAAGCTTAGTTTCTTTAGATTGGCTACAAATCCACTATTCTGTTAAGTTTCAAATGTAAAAAAATATGGCCGCTATGGCCAAAATAATTAGGCTAATAATAATAATTGTTGATAATTCTGCAATTATAACATGTAACTTATAAGGTATTTCTCCCGCTGTCTTTGCATGCCTTCGTGGTGTAGCTTCACGCGTATTCGAGAGGTCCGTGGTTCGAGTCCCAGCTAGGGTATTGCTCATTTTTCACGTCTCCTGCTTCCTAAATACCTAATGTCTCTACAAACTAAAGCAATAAAAACCTTAACCGGAAGATAAGAACAACATAATTCAATCATTTTTAAAGCAAAAAATGATGTCCCATGTACATGACTAAAAACAATAAAATGCAAATGATTATTGCTGTCGTTGTTGCTTTTCCTCCGGATTTTGACGAAATCAGACAAGGTCCAAAAGAAGAAGAAGAAAGAAAGAAAGAGAAGAAGAACTAAGACTAAGAAAGTCGAGTAGAGGGAGGGTTTGGTATAAATATACTCCCTAGAGAGGTCCAAACAGACCGAAAACGTTCGGGAGAAGCCTGATGTTCTCGGCATTTGGTGCATGTGGAAAAAAGATTTTCATGCCGTCCTTAAAAGAAAGGCACTTTATGTGACCGCTGGCAATCTAAGAGCGCAGTCTAGGATCCGAGAGCGCAGTCTAGGAGCTCGTATTACACTTAAGGTTAACAGTTCAACTAGGGCTTGCTAGCCAAGTACCAGTGATGGGTGGGGGGCACATGCCATTCCACCAAGATTTGCGTAATGCAATAAAAATGATTATTCGAGAATTGATGGATGCGGAATTCACCAATTAGACGTGGATGCCACGACATCCTTTTACGCCTATTAAATTTTACATATTTTTCACTCCATTTCATTTAAACTTATCCCGGTCAATTTTTTCCGTACTGAAATCAAATTTTTATGTTTTCATTTTTGCATTACGAGTATAAGCGTTTCGCAAATATAAATACCGGGAGATCACAATAAAATTAGATTTCGTCGTTTGTCCAAAACTAACTTTTTTTAAATTTGAAACTGCCAACACATTTATATTTTCGTCAATTAAAACACTTCTGTATGTAAAGTATTTCTCTCGCCGTCTTCGCATGCCTTCGTGGTGTAGTGGTCAGCACGCTCGGCGCGAATTCGAGCGTTCCGTGGTTTGAATTCCGGTGAGAGCCTTGCTCATTTTTTCAGCTCTCCTGCTTTCAAAAAATACCTAATATCTCTACATGTAACTGGAAGAGTATATCTACGATCAACGATTGCGAAAACAAAGGCCGCATAAGGACTTTTAAAGCCGGTTACCCTATAATTTACTTATTATTAGAAATTCTTTTTTATATATCATCTCCAAGGAACGAAATTTAATATATGCTTGGTACTGCCGATTGCAATCAAAAGAGAGATGCACAGCTATGTTTATACAAATTCATACGTCACGGTGTCATAATATATACACAGGCTGTTCGCACATTTTTTAGACGATGTATATTGTATTCACAAAACAAAATTACATAAAATTCTTATGTTTTAAATGGTCTCTTTGACATCCCTTATTCTGAACTATCTTTCGAAACCGGAATTTCCAGGATATTAATGCCTTTGGAAGTGTCAGAAGAGGTATTCTATCCCATTCCTCCCGAACAGCTTTCCAGAGTCCTGTTAGGGTTTTGGGACAACGTTTGGATAATGCAGTTTTTAAAAGTCCGAAAGCACAAAAATCCATAGGTGACACATCGGGAGATTTAGTAGGGATATCAGTGAAGGGTATGGCCTCGATACCAGTTTTTTGTTCCATTTCTTTTAGGAAATTTACGGTGGATTTTGATGTGTGACTGCTAGCTTTGTCCCAATGGAGTCTCACACATTGATGGCACTGTGGGCAAAGCCATGGTATTTCATTCAGAAAAATTGGCGATAAAATGTGTTCCTGATAGTATTTGGAGTTAATCTTGACATTGTTTTGCACTCTCTTTATTTTTAACTTGCCATTATAAGAAAAACCAGCAACAATCATGAATCCCTTAGAAAAACTTTCTTTCGATTCTTTGAATCATGTACTTAAATTTTTTTCGCCCCTTTTATGATAATAAATGGCTCTTTTTTTGTTATAATCATTTAAATACACTCATGTTTCATCTATTGTGACAATTTTTTCCATTTTTCTTTGGATAAGTGTTTCTCATATAGAATTTTGCAGCGTGTCCTGCGTCGAGCGATATGCTTCGGAAGAAGACGATGCACATTGCGTTTTCTTCGCTTTCTTAAGATTTAAATCAACGTTTATCACTTTGTTTACAGTACACACCGAGCATTTTAATGATTTTGCAACTGTCCTTTGACTAGGGGGATTTTCTTTTAACATTAAACAAGGTACCTTTGTAATAGTCGAAGATGTCCGTTTTTTCTTTGGATACTTGTTTGGAATTTTTGTCCCACTTGAGGCTCTAATTTGACGTTTGTTTCCTTTCTTGTTGATGATATTACCTATCGATGTTTTAGATATCACAAAACCATGACTCTCACATCGTTTTTGGATAACAGAGTATGCATTTTTCGCTTCGGAAAGAGCGTCAATGTAGCCTTCGAAACACTGCTTTGTTGAATTCGCCATTTTGAATAAAACAAAACTTTCAAGCCACAGACGATAATTTTGACTTTGAAAAACATAGTACAATTGCAATTACTTCTTTTGCAGCAAATGATGTTTCATTACCGCTTTCCAAAATCATCTAAAAAATGTGCGAATAGCCTCTGTAAAATATGATGTCATACATAAGCAAAATTTCGCGACTAATTGTTTTTGAGTTATGCGAGATAAATACATATATACCTGCGTACAGATATCACGAAAAAAATCCCTTTTGAATCCATTTTACAATCCATTCTGGAATAAAGAATCCTTTATTCTGTCCATGCATACAGACGTCACGTAAAAGTCAAAACAGTTTCGGTAACGGTCAAAATGGATATTTACGTTGAAATACTTCGCGATTACAGTACTTCCTTCACAAGGAAGTGAAAACGTTACTCACATAGAACTCTTCCTTCCAGACAAGACATGGCAAAGGATACATGCCAGGAAATGAGCATTGTGGAAACATTTTCTTTATATGCCTAACGAATAAAATATTTTTCTACATTCGCATTCAAAAAATGTTTTAAATTTCGTTCCAAATATGCTAATTTTGTTATATTACCGACAATCTAAATTATTATCGTCAGAAATAGCTAATGAACCAGAATTTCGTCCAGAATAGATAATAAACCTGCGTATCATAAAGGTCATTTAATATGTACTCATAATGCTTTAGTTACACAGCGACAAAGCATTAAGAAATAAAATCAACACGTTAAATTTAGTAAAAAACTGCAGAAGATTTTATTCATCGCGGGAAAAGAACAGCTTAGATTTTCGCTTGTCACTTTTTCCATAATAAAAAGAATATACGCAAGATGCCTAAATAATTGTGAAATATGCTGTTTTTTGAGTCTGAAGTGTATTTTACAGTACTCATGAATATTTTAGTTAAAAGATCTTATTTTATGAGAAAATGAAATAAATTAAATGTCGAACTAAAAACAATAACATTGGTTAATCGTTTTACCTACATTTCTACACAGTTCTTCACAGTGAGATAAAATACATCGCTTTTCAATTTTAAATTGAATGAATTGTATAGCACAGCGAGATGAATTACAGACAAATAAAAAAAAATAATATTAGAAAATGAAATGCGCTTACGCGCCGAATTTCATAACATTGAAAATACATTTTTTTACAGCACCAAAAGTTCGATATTCATAAAAAATCAATTTTTTGTACGTATTCAGTACTTATTCATAACAACATATAGCAAAAGCAAGAAAAAAAAGAGTTCAACTACCTTTGATAAAATCGGCTGCAAATCCAGCCTTCTGAACCGATCTGTCAGACACGAACTTGACCGTCATTTTGTTCCCTGAAGAACGGATATCTTCCGGATTCTTGTATCCACAAAACCTTCCCAACAAAGGACTTGTGCTCTCGTGTCCATCACGGATTTCCAAATAGTCATACACACAATTGTCATGATTTTCGATCTGCAGATAAAAGATCGAAGGCATAATAAAATATTTATTTATGCAGCAATAATGCCCGTTATGAGAAAAAATACAAAGAATTTGATAAAAGTGCTGTTAACCATTCATTTCAAATTGCACGAACCATTAGAACAATGAAATACTCAAAACGTTTAGGATGATAAGCATGGGGATTATTTGAGAATGATTACTACCATGTAACGGGTGACCGATGTATTAACAAACAAAATAATTATATCAGAACCAAGTGACACATGAGGAGGAGGATTTACAGCAAACATCATGAATTCCCTTTCGTTATTCTTCTCATAGCTCTGATAGGTCCTTTTGTTGTTAGTTGTGCATTAATCGTCTTTTTGTTTATAATTATGATGACGATTATTTGCAAATAACTGTCCGAAGTAAATAAACCTGTCCGAAGAATGCGACGTATCGGACAGGGAATTTACGAGAAAAATCATGACTCCCCTTTTGCAATTCACTCATGGGTTTCTCAGGATATTTGTTTGTTAATAGCGCACTAGTTTTCCTTTCAGTAATCAAGACGATGGCGATAGTTTACAAATAAATAACATACCAAAAATGAGATGTATTGGACTGGAGATTTACAGAAAATTCATAGTTCCCATTTTGCATTTCTCTCATAATTTTGACAAGTTATTTGGTTGCTAATGGCATGAATCATGTTTTTATTAATGCTTGTTTACAAAGAAATAACCTATGGAAACCCTGCGACCTATTGGATAGGAGATTCACAGCAAAAGTCAAACTTCCTGATATAATCATATATTTGACTTATTTTTTGATTTTTATGATCGCTGCAATTATTACTTATTCTACTCCTTGAAGTGCTCTTTGTTACTTTGTTTCCTCCCATTTATTTTACTTTTGGCTTTTTATTATTTTATACAAAATTTGTAGGGCTCCAAAATGAGTCCTGCCCCTCTTAACGTATCCAGTGTATTTATATGATAACTCCCTATTCTAAACCCAAGTTAAACTCTGCACCTAATATAACAGCTACGTAACCACAACTTCTCTCACCTACTATGCACAGTGATTTTCATCGACCGGAGTTAGTTCACAATTTTCAGCTTTCTACGCTGACTTTCTGGAATGACTTAGTGCTTGCTTTAACATCGGGTGTAGATTTTATTTTGGTGTTGCCATCGTCATTATATTAGCCACGGAAAATTGCTGTAGTTTATTACAAATGCTACACACAGGATCGAACATATTCATGTCACAGTCCAAGAGCCTGCGACAAGTGACCCGATCACCTAAGTTATTTGTGTCATGGTTCTGATAGGTTATTTGGTTGTTAATAACGCATTACTTTTCCTTTTGTTCATAATTATGATGACGACAGGTTACAAATAAATTACCTACCAGAACAATATGATAGGTACAAGTTGAGGCAAGGCTGGCACCTAGTCATCCCCGAAGATACATTACGTATCGCCGGGCCTTGGTAGCTGATAAGCTCCAGCCCAGTGTTTAGACAGATCATCCGGGAAGTCAGTACGACGGCCTCTTACACCTGTTCCCTTAGCACCAACCATTTAAAGGACTTTGGTTCACCGTGTATTTTGAGTGCCTCCTTGCTACACAAACACTACCCGTGCGTTTTCCGGGATTCGAACCCGGGCCCGTCACTATGGTAGTTCGCGTCACTGACCACTACACCAGCTGAGCGGCGAACAATGTAATATATAGGAAAGGGGAATTAGCAAAAAATCCTGAATCCCTTTTGCGTTTGTTTTATAGTTCTGGTACATTATTTTGTTGCAGCTGTCTTTTAATTCATAGGCATAATGAGGACTGCTTACAGATCAATCATAAACGTTCACATTTTCTATTTATCTTTAAAACTAAATATCTAACATGGATTTCCAGCATCCTCTCTACTGTTTTCACAACTTGTTTAATATTCTAAAACCTTCAATAGAAAAGTTATTAATACAAATCTTATACCATCCTTCGAAAAAAACAGAAAGTTGATGCATATTTAAAGGCAAACAGCATAATTTAAAAATAGGAAGTTAATTTTAATGCAACTTGTGCCGCCTCCTTGACTAAGAGTAATTCCTTCCTATTAAGAGTGGTTTGCTAAGAGTAATGAAGGTTAATTTGCTTCATGAACTTAGCTATAGATTATCCTACGAGTTTTGTGATTTTGAAATCAGGTTATTGTTGTACACTATTTGAAACTTATAAACCAAAGCAAATCGTCTTTACAACGAGAAGCCGCCATTTGAGTTTGCATTATAATTTTAAGTTTGTAAAACCACCTGAACTGGACAATGCTTATTTGTTTGATTTCAAAATTTACAGTCATAAAAGGGAGATAACATCGCAGTCAATCAGATAATTCTACTATTGGCCGTTTGGTCTGAGGTTACTTTAAATAAAATTCATAACTGAATGAAATGCATATCAATATGTAAGAAATGTACTTAAATTCGTTTAGCACATACTTTCTCAGAAGTTTTAAAAAATTATAAAAATATGCTTGCAGAGTTGACAGGAAAATAAATCTCAGGCATAATAAGCATTTTTTAAAAATTCTCTTTCGGAAAAAATGATTTACGTTTTCGGTAACAGATAATAAGTTAAAAAACAATAATCGAACGCTTATTCTTAGTTGTTGCCACACGTTACAGTTACAGTTACTCTGGTACCGTGCCTTATCTGGAAAGCGTACCCAAGAGTTAGCTCGAAAACCTACTCACGTAAGCTTTGATATAAGGGCTTATCAAAACCCGTTTTAGAAAGTATCAGTTTTCTTTAGGCGAATAAACATATCAGTATGGTAAGGGAACCTTTAAAAAATGAGTCTTTCATTCACTGCTTAATCCGTTACTATGCAATGAAGAAACTATATGCATGTTCGTGAAAAAATGACGGCTGACCAAAATTTCAGCACGCGCAGTCCTCCACCCGAACATGTGTACCTCAAAGTTTTGAATTTCGAAACTATTTTTGATTTATTTCGTGTTTTGTACACATTTGACGAATATTCTACTAATAAACTCAGCGAATTAGTAGATATATGCCTCTCCGCAAAGTGTAAGATATTCACGTTTGAAATTTACTAAGAAAACTGAGCAATTTAAAAGAAATGTGTTGCCTTTCTCCGAAATAACATATTTACATCTTCCACGCGCCAGTAATTTGTTATTCGGCAAAAAGCAAGATACCTGATTTTTCTTTGAATGTAATCTTTCTGTTACTGCGATTTTAAAAGTAATAAATGCGGGTCTAATTTTTAGCTAATTCTGTGAAATTACACGTGTTAAATCCATTAAAATCATTACATATTTTCCCTTTTTATTTATACTAAATAATTTATGCCGGTGGCTGCGAAAGCGGCTAATATTTTACATATAAATATAGTAAAGTGAAAAGAGAAATAAAATAAGTTTCTATTAATGAATTATATCAAAAATCGTATAGTAACCAATTTTAACTAAAGGTGCATGTACGATTTAATATGAAATACCTTTTCATATTTCTTTAAAAGATTACTAAATTTCGATTCAGCTGCAAAGAAAAGTAATTTTAAAATACGAAAACTGGAATTCTTAAAACAAATGGTATAGCAGAGATTTAAATTGCAGAAATATTTCGTCTAAAGAGAATTTGACTCGCTCTCCATCTGTTAAATGACACGAGACTCACCTCGAAAGATTGAAATTTCAGCGCCACCTGGTGGTTGTCTGGAACAGTTATTCTCCACGTGCATTCTTTATTGGGCCAGTAGTCCTCTGGATAGTTGGGACTGTGAAGTATTCCCTTTTCTTGATACACGTCACCGCCGCAAATTGCTGCAAGGAATGAAAAGAAATATATTAATACTATATCCGGTTCAAGATTTATTTATTTAGCGCAATATCTAGCGACGCATACTGTAGTGAGACAGGACTTGTGTCCGCGGGAGCACATGTCCTCAGTCTTTCATTTTCAATGGAATTTCAAATTTTGAAAATATAAAATTAGAAAATTAAAACGGTCACCCAAAAGGGTTTGTCAAGGTTTTTTACGTTCTGGCTGATCTCGCTGCCTACTCATCTGCTGTTTGACTTATCCCTACTACACCATTTTTTTTCTCTTTTTAGCTTTATTATTAAGCATCATTTTCTTCGCTCTTACGCTATACACAATTCAACAGCAAAATTACAAATATTTTAAAAGCAGTATAGCACTAAAACAGAAAAATGTATGCCAACACGTAACAGTACATAGGGAATTTTAAACATTCTCATTAATACTGCCAGTTACCGCTGTTTTACATAGAATGTAATAAAGGTGTGTCTACTGACCGCTCTACGTTCTATTCTATCTACCTAGAAAGAAATCGCGCCCTACTAGTGACCGAGTAGTTAAGGCTACTTAATAACGGTATTTCGATCCCGATTTGAACATAGCTGAAAGGGCTATTTGCTTGGTTTAATCTTCGTAGTTTTCATCACTGCATGATGAGAATACAATATAGTTTCCCTTTCGGGGCTGTACGAAAACATCCCGGCCCCTTAAACAGATAGCGCTCATCTCCTTTACAAGAGTTTTAATAATTTATCCTACATAAGGCGATGGAAATAAAAAGAAGTGCTAATAAAATATTAAAGCTGCTAAAGTATAAAATAAATTTTTGAAAAGAGGATTAGAAAAATAGCTTCATTTAATTCGCTTTCCAACTGAATGTTTTCTGTTAGAATATTCAACTTTATTGAAGCATTTTTTATTCGAATTAATGAGTTTTAATTATTGAGGAAGAAAGTATAAACAAGATCTGCAGTCAGGGGCGTATTCTGAATTTCCATAAAGGGCATACTGCTGAATATCAAATATTTCGAAAATTGTATATTGCTAAATGAAAATTAGAATTACACGTATTTGAAAGTTGAATATATTTAAGTATTAACATGTTGTTAAACATTGCATAATATGAAAAATAATTAAATGCGTATATTAAAAATTTTAAATTCTTCAGTTTTAAAATCTGAAATAGAAAATTTCGGGTGAAGTTTTCAGACAGTTTACGTCATAATTCAATTTGGCTTCATTTATGCAGATCTCACTGTAATATACTTCTCAGTGTAATCCGAAAATGAATTTTACATTAATCACTGAAAAAATTTTAACCGGGGTACAGATAATTAATTAATTAATTTATTGAATTTAAAAAAATAGCGATATCTTTATATCTAAAATTTTCTAATAAAATCATATTTCTCAGACTTTTTTATTTGCTAAGTTTCTGCCAGAAAAATAAGAACCTAATTCCTAACGGGTAAGTTTATATTGTTATAAATTACTGAACTGAAACTCAACTGAATCCATGAAAACAAAACTTACGAAAAGATCAAATTAACATGAAAAAGTACAAATATGATGTTATTTTTATGATGCACTTTATCAGAAAGATACATTTTGAATTACATTTACATGAAATTGATTTTGAATTACTTTTGCGATGTTGAAAAATTTAGAAAAGAGGAGGTGCTCCGTTGGATAAGAGAAGGTGCTTCGTGATTTCCCTCATAGAAAAGGTTTTTTGTAAAATTTCCAGACATAATGGTTTTCATTCTTCTTCCACTATTTTCCACAGTCTATCAATCGTGTTGGGTTTGCCCTTAAGAAGAGCTCTTTTCAAGAAACCAAAGGTACAGTAGTCAGTGGTCTTAGCAGGAATACGTTGAAACGATATGTACGCAATACCTGTATCAGGCCTCATTTTTTTCAAGCAATGCAGTGATACTTTACGAAGTATGATTCGTTGCTTTATTTTGATGAAATTTCACTCTTTGAAAGTCATTGGAATAAAGAAAGGGAATATGAGACGTAAAACTTTCTCCCGATAGTACGTTGAGTTGATTTTAACACCTTTTTCCATTCCTTTTAGTTTTACCCGTTGTCTTTAGGTTTGTCATAAAATTCCGAAAGCAGCAACATAGATACAGCCAGCCTCACATTACATCTGATTTTCGTTTCTGTATTGGCGTCATAATTGGGAACGGCATCAAATGAATTGATTATGTAATGTAAATAAAGAGAAAAGTTTCATGCATCCAAAAAAATTATTTTAAAATTAAATCATAGCAGTATATAACAGAACTAATAGTATTTTTTAACTATGTGGTGTTTACATATAAAATTAATTGAGAATTAAAAATAATTATAATTATTTATATTTATACCTGCAATAAATTCAGGAAGCTCTAAACTGGATGCAATAATAGTCCAAATAAAGTAAGAAACACATTATTTTATTCTCTTATTAATGAAAAGCAGTTGAACCAATATCATAGAGACATAATACCAGATTCACCACTTACATTCACATTCATACATAAGAATGAACCTCTCCTAAGGGAACTACAGTGAGCTCTGCATCACTATCTAAGTAAAACTTGAAAAAAAAGTTAAATATTAATAAGTATTCATCCATCGTCTTACGCAGCATATATATTCATTTTCTAGACAATATACAAAATGTCTTAAATACAAAGTGTGTTTACACATTTTTAGGAAGATTTCGGGGTCGTTTGATTAATGCTTGTCTTCTGGACTATACGTCTGCATCGTGATTTCCATCTTAGAAAAGCTTTTTTTTGGTAAAATTTCCAGACATATTGTTTTCATTCTTCTTCCACTATTTTCCACAGGCCATCAATCGCGGTGGGTTTGAGCTTAGAAAGAGCTCTCTTCAAGAAACCAAAGCCACAGTAGTCAGTGGTCTTAGCAGGAATACGTTGAAACGATATGTATGCAATACCTGTATCAGGCTTCATATTTTCAAGGAACGCAGTGATACTTTACGAAATATGATTCATTGCTTTGCCTTGATGAAATATCACTTTTTCAAAGTTATTGGAACAAAGAAATGGAATATGGGAGGTAAAACGTTCTTACGATATTACGCTAAGTTGATTTTAGCACTTTTTTCCATTCCTCTAATTTCCAAATGTAAAGGGAAAATTGCGACAAACAAGGATTTTTTTCTTCGTTTTTGATAATAAATTGAGCTTTTTTCAGTCATTTAGGGAAGGCCATGCTTCATCAAAGGTCACAATATATTTCCATTATCTCCTGCTAAAGAGTTTTAATACAGGGTTCTTCAAATGTTTTCTGCGTTGAATCCACATGCCTCGGCAAAAATTCGAGACCATTATGTTTCTAGCTTTTTTAATTTGTAAATCTTGGTTTATTAGCTCAAAGAGGCGTCTGTCCAGAAGGTCTGTTGGTATCGAAATGAGATTTTGCATCGAATCACAATAAACGGCTGTATCACTTTTCAAATTTTTGCCATTAATTATTATCGCCCTGTAATACATTTAAAAAATTAAATAATGAAGAATCTGTATGAATGTATGTTTCTCGCACTGTGAAAAATTAACGTTACTTAGAGCCATCCAGTTTTAAATAACGTAGTTCTCCACCGCGAATATGGGCACCTGGAAGTCTGAATCTTGAATTCGAATTTGTTTTATTATCTATTTCATATTCTTTCAACTTTAAAATTTTTGTTTAAGAAACTCAACAATTGCAAAGTGAACAGCGGTAACACACTGTACGGAATGAAATATTTTTATCTCCAGCACGCGAGACTGAGTATCGGAAATTGTTTAAAAATATTTTTAGCCCAAATGCTCTCGAAACGAGTAGTTATCTGTGAATGAAAAAACAAACCTTTGGGCATAATATAAAAGTCTGAAAACTTTCCGATTTTCTTTTATTGTTTTATTTTTTATTGTTGCTACAGGTGTATTTAAAGACTTTGTAATTGATTTCTGCGTCGGCGTATTTTCTCTTGTTTGTAAATATTTAATTTTACAAACATTAGAAACAGTACGTACCTTGTTCAGGTATTCATTTGGAGTCTTCTTTCCACGTAGAATTAATGATGGAAGGTTTTTACCTTTCCGATTAATAACATTGCTTAGTTTTCACACAGAAATTTTAATACCATGCATTCTGCAACGTTTTTGAATTATGGAATAACCGACAGGTTGTTTACATGCGATATTTTAAAAGAAGAATAAATTTAAAAGTAGTAGACGATATTTCTGATTTCAAATAATAAACTGCTGCCAGAAAATTTTATTCCGAACCATTTGCTTTTTATAAATTATCTATCATAATGGTTCTAAGAATGTATTAAACCCCTCTGTAGATGTATATGTATACAATATATGTATAACAATAACTCGAGCGCCATTTATTAAATCATCGCTACGTAAAACTGAAACGGATGATTAAAAAATGTAAGGGATTTCGGTAACAGTTGGCTTAGAAATAACATCACTAAAAAGAAAGCTGATAAACGCTGATGACTGCGTAGACAATATTCCAGATCATCTTTTGAAATGCATAGATTATGTCTGTAAACTGTAAATCTAATTACAGTAGAAGCTGAAATTTTTCTAAATTTTAATTTCAAAATGGCGTTTTTCTCTTCCATATATTAAGCCTGTATGAAAAAAGTATGCGATAGTTTTAGTTTCAAAATCTATAATTTATTTTTTTGTGATTATTATTTTCTTGCTAAGCTTAAATTCTAAATTACACTTCTTGAATGTTTTCCTGAATTTAAAATGTAAATTTAAGTTTCTGCCTGATTCTGCAGGCTCAAACTATAGACAGCTATTTCTGTTCAAGTCTCCTATCGGAACTTATTAAATGCAGTTTTGGGGCAGGAACTTTTAAATTAACAAAGAAAAATTTCCTTCAATAAAACGATTAACAGAAACATCAAAAACAGTTATCTCTTTATTAGAGGCGCTATCAATACATTTTCCAGGAGAAAAAAAAAGAAAAGCATTCTGAAATTCTCCTAACGTAAAAAACATATTACGAAAACCTTTCAGATCAGATGATGAGGGGGGCAGGAACTGCAATTGTGCTTCTGCCTTTTATTCGTCCCATGGACCAGAAGAAAACGATGACCTGACCAATCAGCTGTTTCCATCTCCAGCCACGGAGAAATGATTTCCACTTCGATAAATTGCTCCGAGTTCGTCCCACCCGTCCTTCACAGTTCTTGAGCGATAAGTGAAAATTATTATTATTACTTTTTTGATTTGTTATTTCTGTAGAACGTCACAAAATGAGATCTCAATTTCGCGAAGAAAGGTGGAAGGAAGAACACTGATGGCTATCATATTTGGGAAAATTCGGCCGTTGGCGTTTTATTGGATGAACATCATTTTAAATTCTGAATGACCTTTCTTTTCAATTTCGGTTATTACGTTAGAAAATGGTTTTCAGTACAAAAGATACAATAGTGTCAAAAGATAAATATACTGTATAATTTTCAATCTTTATTTATTTATTTTTATTTGCCTACATAAGGCACGCTATTCTAGGAAAATAGTGCTTATTAAGTTTGCATATTGAAAAGATACGTTTCTTAGAATCTTCCGGAATGTACAGTTTCGAAGAGAAAAAGCTAGAGTTAAATTGTTTCGATTTTAAATATCCTTTATATTTAGAATATTTTAGAAGACATTTACCATTTTTAATAACACGGTCATTGGTGAAACATCAGTGAAAAGTAATATTTAGGCAGTACTAAACACCAAAATGTAAAGAACAAGTAGGAAATTGATTTCAGTATGGCGCCGTCAAATGAAATGATTCCACCTTATGTTTAAAATATATCATTTCGCTGCACATTAAATCTACCTCGTTTTAAGCCAGGAGCGTTTATTCCTAGGCTATAATAAGATAGCCCTCTGCCTACCACCAGAATGTTTGCTTATGGCAGTCTGATTTAAATTTAGTTACTTTAGAAAAGGTTAGTTAATCTGAATAGTCTAGTGGTTAGCAGAGCCTGATTACGAATTTTAACTCCTAGGTACGGCTTCGAATCCTACAAGGCTTGGTTGTTTTTGTGTGCCTTTCTCTCCCTTCTTGTGGACATAATAGCACTCGCCTTTTGTGGTGCACTTTGTGCTTAAAATGTCGTTGATGTTATGATTATAAAACCGACTAATTCAGACATTTTTGTTTAGTCTATTAAAGTGCAAATGTCCTAGCATTTGGTTAAGAAAATCTATCTGGTTTTTAAAATGAATGTCTTTCAAGTTGCTTACCAAAATTTCTTCTTCCACTTCAAATTTCCAGCACCATAAAACTAACAAAAAGGTTAAATGTCTTACCCTGCAAAGCTTAAAATGATAGCAATGCAGTTAGGAAAAAGAAATGTAAGGGATTACGAACGACCAGAAAAAATAATTCGTTTCAGAACCTTTAAAATCTAATTGTCGGTCACTTGCTAGTTAAGTATTCACTGGGAGCGATTAAATCCATTGGTCATTTAAGCATGCCATCAGCGAGTTCGTTGTAACAGTCGTCACAACGGATAGAGGCCTATTTTACGTTCGTTACAGATGGCCGATAAAGAAGTCCTCGACTTTGCTTAGTTCAACAAGCAGCCCTGTTGTCATGGCAGTAGAGGACCTATCCGTCACCAGCGTCTGGCTTCGTTTTGTATTTCCGAGAAGGCATGGTGTTTATAAATATATAATAATATATTTATAAACACCATGCCTTAATAAGCCTTTGCAGTATGATGGCACTTAAAATACCGTCGATCGGAAAATTCCACTGAGATGTTACTGGTAATGAAAAAGAGTGCTCTGGGTGGAATCCGAAATCCATTATAATAGATTCTGAGAAACAGCAATTAATGACATTAGGTGCTTACTCCCCAATACAACCGCCTATGGATGCAATTACGATTTTACAGAAGTACTTTGGCGATGTCCCCAAGACATTGGCATGGAAAGCATCGGAGAGTAAAGAAATTCGACTAAGTGTAAGAATGTAAGTGCAACATTAGAGCATCCTGCGCAGCAATTCGTTCATGAAGATTTGTTAATAATAGAAGAAAATTGTCCACAAGAACCTAAAAGAATTGTCTGAGTATTTGTCAGTTAATGACTGGGTAACGAAAATTTTCTTGCGGAAGTATGAAATTGCTATAAGGAAAAACCCACAACAAATAATATTGTAGAAGGGTGGAATCACAAACTGAACAAGCTTATTAAGGTATTTGTTTGTATAATGCTGCGCTCAGTCCATATTACAATAATATGGGGTGACAGATGAAGCATTCAAGTAAAATATTTTAATATTTGGAATATAAAATCAAAGTACCAAATACGTTATTAAGGATATTAAAATAAGTATACAAAATTTCACACTCATAAAACCAGTTATAAAGATATTGAGCTTTAAAATGTGTTGTATTTTGGGGATATTTTATTAAAGTTACTTTATTCCTCAATCTTTCCTTACACGTTAGCGCTTTCATAATGTAACCATTTTGTTAAAATCAGCATTTGCGCAGTCCTAAAATAGTAAATATTGCGCAGTAGCTGAAAATTTTGCAAAGTAAGTTAATAATCCAAATCGCTGTTCCAAGTTATCAAAGTATAATCAATAAGATGTGGTTTACTGCGCAAATGCATCTTAAACTGTACAAACTATTATTACCAATCCAGAAATGAATGGTTTTTGAGCGCAAGTGCTATTAAACCGAACCTCAGACCGCCCCCGGGCAGTTATTCCTTAAAACTGAGCTGAAACTAAATAGTTAAGGCGGCAGGACTATGCCCGTATGATTAATGGTAAATTTTTGCTGTCGCTCCCACTTCTATCTGTGCCTGCGTTTCCATGAAAAATATGAAGGAGTTCAGCAAATTCTTACTTTCATCTATAGAGATGCTCAAGGTTTCGTCAACGACAGGCTTAACTCAGACCTCTTGCCCACGGTGGCTCTGTGAATCTGATCTAGATGATCTAGTACAGCTAGAATCCAGATCTTGATATGCTCTATCAAAACGATTACTCACAGCAACGATATCTCACTTAACTTCGTCCATCGACGGCCTGTTGCAGTAAAACTTCTCAACACTATAATAGTTCAATACAGCTTCAAATCACGGCAAATGGGTGATTGTATGTGAAATTTCGTAGTTTTTTCCATGTGTAATGTAAATACTAGCCAGCTTTCCTTAATCTTCTATGAAGTCATTCATGATGGAATTCCTCGTCGTAAGGTCGTATCACACACTGAAACGTTTCCGAAGAACAACTCTTTAGAATAATTTTTCTGCTTTGTCACAAAATATGAAACAGCCATTCACCGCGGATCGTTTTGGCGTTACCATGCAAAGAGGTAAATAGTTCTCCGTTACAAGTGATGACGGAAAATTCGATGCTGGTAGCTGATTGGTTGTTAAAAGGGAACAAACCACTTAGAATATTTTTACAAAAGAAAGGAAAAATATCGAACGTCTTTTTTTCAGAGAGAAAGCAGGTAGAAAAATTGTTTGAATTAGTTGTTCGTCTGAAACAAATGGATGTGTCATACCAGCTTTAGATGAACAACCCTCGAGTGCCTTTGCTGTAACATACATAATCGAAATTCTGTTAAGTTCAGTTCGATTCTACTAGTGATTTCTTTAAAATCCCACAGATCGGCTTGCCATTTTAGTTTATACGTTATTTCGTTCCTCTGAATATGGTATGCATATGAGAGACAGGATAATTTGAATTTCAAATTTCGTATATAGTTAGAAAAGGAAATAAATTCTACAACCGTAACTTACTTTTTTACAAAAATGCATGTTTTGTTTTCGTGCAAATGGTTCTTGAAATTTATATATGAATTTAAGGAAAGTTCCGGAAGAAAAAATTGCAAAAGAAGCAAGAAAAATATTGTTGTTGAAATTAACCTCCCTTGTTTGATATGAGAACAAGCCCACAAAACTGATCGTGAGAAGGAGGAAAGATTGTGCCTGTCGTTGGCCTTGTGCACCGCATACATGTGACAGTACGACTTTGCTCAGTTGCACTCCTAATTTTGAAGCGGAGCACCCCGGGGGGGAGGCGGATTCGAGGGTCTCTCACACCCTGTTCCCCTAGCACCAAACTTCCGAGAGGACATTCGGCCCGCCACATATTTAAAGTGCCCCTTGCCTTACAGACACTATACTTTTAAAAACATCCAAGCTTTCTCCGGGATTCGAACCCGGGCCAATCGATACAGCAGAAAGAATCACTAACCATTATTCCGATGATTCGGCGACAGCGAGGAAAAAAAACATGTGAGACCAACCGATGCCAAATTCTTTGCATTACAATAAAAAAATAAATCTCAAGATTTAATATTTATCGAATTTTTTACAATTTTGGCAATATACTGTGCATTTCTAACTTTAAACCTAGATTATATTTAACACTGAATTTAGTACGATTAATATAAATTCAAGCATCATGACGTTCGCTTTCGTTTACCGTCTAGAAACAGTCCGAAACATTTATTGCAACAATCGCTTGCACATTAGCTGACACACATCTAAGCTAGTTGTTTGATTTATTTGACAATTTAAAATTCGCGTAGGTCCTATTTGGTACACATATATAAATAAATAAATAAATAAATAAATTTTCCTTACTGAGAAAAAGTTGCATCTTACAAAACACTACTTCCTCTTACCTTCATAATGGGCTTTAAAGCCTTTATGGCCGGCATTGTGAAAGGATGTTTTATAGGTGATTAGCATGCGGTACTTGCTGCTTACAAGTACGTCTGGAACTTTGGTTTCGCCGCAGAATTTGCCTACAAAGATTAAAAAAATTAAATAGTGCTTAAAAAAAGAATCACAACGTGTATACATAAGTAACAATAAACATATGCATAACAGCATAATCAAAAATAGCAAAAATAATTATAGCATATTAAGATGATATACTTTTTAATGAGACTAAATTTAGCCTATGCGACTACGGCCTAGAAGGCGACCACAAGCACAGAGTAACATACACGAAAATATTTTTGGGCGTTTATTTTTTATATACGCGTGTTAAGTAGTGGGATTAAGGAATTTTGTTACGGCCCTGATTTAGCAAGCATTAAGTATCTTCAAACCATAACACGCACCTAAATTTCCAATAGATTTTTCTAATTGAAAATATGAGCCTTATAGAAAACAATCTGATAGAGACACCACATAAATTCATTATACGGCCTTTTAAAATTATACACAATTTTTTCTGCACTTCATTTAAACTCTTCGAATTATTTTAACTTAATTAACTGATCTCTTAAGAAAAGTTGAAAATGACATAAAATTTGAAAATTTGAAAATTAAATATCCCGGTCAATTTTTGTCGTACGGGAGTTAAAAAACTTCTTCTAATTTTATTTGCTCACAGCGAGTATAAAACTTTCCCAAATATAAGTTTAGAAAGCGGGAGACGGCGTTAAAAATTATATTTCGTTATTTGTCGAAAATTAAATTTTTTAAAAATTTGACCTTCCCAAAACATAAATATTTTAGTTACTTAAAACGCTTCTGTAACTGACAGCGTATGACTATTACCAACGATTGCGCAAATAAAGGCCGGGTAAGGACTTTTAAGCCTGATAAAGAGATGGGTATACAGTACAGGTGGGTACACATGTAGGGTACACATGCAGGGAGGTGGGTACACATACAGGGTGTTTCAGCACAGTAGTTACAAACTTTCAGTTGATATAGAGTACACCTAAGCGACTGAAAATCACACAGCAGTGGATGGTCTGAAACAATTTCCTGGTGCAGTGGCGAAGACACAAAACACGAGAAAGGAACACGAGCAAGGTGAGAAACCATATTTATTACGCTTAGTATAGTAGCAAACAAGAAATAGGAACAAAAACAGACAACGTTCCTTATCAAATAAAGGTTTCGAAATTACGACCATGAACCATGACCTCACACCTCCGGCACATGGAAGATCTGATGTTCTGGAAAATACCGGTCGTGTCCAGGACTTCTTCAGTAGCTGCCAGGATAAGTGCAACAAGTTCTTCAGCATTGTTAACGGAACTTTCATACAACAATGTCTTGACGTACCTTACCCCCCCCACCAGATGAAGTAGTCACTACAAATGAGATCTGCGATTTTGCTGACCAGTGCACAGGACCAGCCCTGCCGATCCAATGTTGAGGATACGTTGCATTCAAGTGGACTACCTACCTCGTACGCCAAAGCCGTCCAAACATTTTAGCTGTACTGAGCATAATAAACATGTTTTCTCACCTTGTTTGTGTTCTTCCTTTCTTGTGTTTTTTTTTGTGTCGTCACTACCGCGCCAGGAAAGCATTTCCGACCATAATTTGCTGTGTGATTTTCCATCGGCTTAGGTGCACTCTCTCTGTTCTGAAAGTTTATAACCGCTGTACTGAAAAACCTTGTATATACGCTAGGTTCTATCGTTTTCTATTAAAAAGGGAGGCGCATTCTACAGCTAATCGTTATGCTTTAAGATACATACATATTTAGATACATACAAACATATGTACGTACGTACAGACGTCAAGAAAACATGCCTTTCGAATCCGCTTTAAATCTATTTTACAAGCCTTTTTCGAAAAAGCAGCCCTTTATTTCGTTCCTAAGTACAACAATGTTGGCTTCCCCGTTCCGCGAACTTAATCGCCCTACAGGTCCTTCGCCCCGCAGAACCGAGGCCGAGGTTCAACCTCTTTCCCGGAACCTTGGGGGATCGGCGCAACGCACCCAATTTGGGGCGTCACTGGTCGTCAATTTGTTACCCACCAGTCGCACGAGCGAGCCCGTCGCAGGGGCACATTACCCAGCAAATCCAAGGAGTTACTTCCGGGCTACCAGAACCACCCTGCTCTAAGACATGCCGAACCCCGGCCGGCCAATAAATGACCTTTCCGGAGCTCCCAGAACCACTAGGTTTATAATTTGTGTACCCCCGTGGCCGAGACTGCCTAGGTACAGATCCTAGCCAGTAGCTTCGCAGAGTTCTCTACGTCGACCCCCGGGGGCATTCCTAAGTACAAAACGCAAGAGATGGATCCTCGTCCTGGGGCTGCCTTTCGAGGTTAACTATCCAAGCTCCTGACACCTCCTCGCCGACGACGCAGACCCCACAGTCCCGGCCCGGCCCTATGAAAGGCAATGGGACACGTGGTCCCCGTATCGAAACTATGAGGGCCAAATCCCCGACGACTTGGTCGGTGATCTCCGATCTAGCTCCACTCACAGCCAAAGGAACGGACACGACAGTACCAGTACGGTCCCTGCCAAGCCTGAACCAACCTGAGAATAAACTCGGGCTCTAGTCCTGTGAAGCCAACTTATATGCCCCCGTGGTTGAGACTGCCTAAGTACAGATCCTAGCCAGTACTTCCCAGAAATTCTCCTGAGTCAACCCCCGGGGGGACGTTCCTAAGTACAGACGTCTCTAGAAAGAAAAAGCACAAATGGATTTGGGTGCGGTCAAAATGGATATTCTGTTGAAATATGACATCCGAAATATTTCGCGATTACAGTACTTCCTTGACTTTGAACTTATTCTTTACAGTTAATTTAACTTAATTATAAGAAGTATAAAGTCATTCTAGCTAAAGCAATCACTTGCAATCAAATCTTTTTACTTTGTTTCACGGAAGGGACTAAAAAACCTGTATTAGATAGACTTACGGACAACGTTATTCAAAATTTAATGACTCTAGGTACCGCCGTTTTTTCACAGTGCTAAGGACATACATACATACATATATGCAGATTCTTCATTATTTAATTTCCTTAAATAAAATACAAAGTGATATTATTTGGTGGCAGCAATTTGAAAAATGATGCGCCATTTATAGTGGATGACACAAAATCTCGTTTCGAGGCTAATAGCTCATTCAAGCTAACACCCTTTTGGGCTAAAAATTTATCTGTTTGTTGCAACATGTTAGTCTTGATGGCATTTTGAATTCACTTCATGACTTTTTTCACATAAAGATATTTCATGTTTTGGCACTTTGTTTTACATATACACTCGACGAATTCTTGGCCACTTCCATTGGACTGAGCAACTAGAACTTACCACGGAGGAATTTCGTATTGAGGAATATCTTTAATTCTAAGCAAGTTCATAGAACAGAAAATGAACTGTGATCCCATATATAGTTGTTTTGAAATTTTTTCAGGGGTTCCAAGTCGATAGAAACTATGCTTTGCCACACTCATAAACAACTTCCAATACATTACAAGAATTATATACTTTGCCTAGGCATTGTCTATAATATGGAGATATGTTATGCTTAAGTATTCTTTAGAATACCGGATTTCATACTTTGCCTGTAACATATAAATATTCAGAATTACATATGTTTAAATAAAGCAAAATTAAATCTGACGTCAAAAGACCTTTTTAATTACGTCATTATGATTAAAAACATTTTTGAATATATACGAATGTTTTTTACACTGAAAACTGCACATGAAGCAGAACGAGATTTATTTCTTTAAGCAGTAAAGTTTAGGTTAATTTTTTTTTGTTTTAGCTTACAATATTTTAAAACCAGTGAGATTACTCATCAAGTTTTCCTAAACAGGTTTACTTCACGCTGATGGGTTGTGATCAAATTTTTCCATTGTTCCGATATCACAAACTTAATCATTTTAAAACAAACCTAATTTTTCCGCGATTATCTTGAGCTGATTCTATAGATTTAATCCACATTTTTAGCAAATATTAGACCTTGTGTAATATACAGAGATAATAATTTATTTTTCAACATAAGTTATCAATTCGCCAGAAACACTTTAAGTAATACAGAAAACTTAAATAAATTCCATATCAAACTATTCTATTAAATTAACATTCCTTACTTTTATTCAAGCTCGTGAATGTGTTTATTCCAAGCGGATACTAGCTGCATGCCTCAAACTGTGAAAACAATTCCAAAGACGTCTCCCATTGATTTAATTACGAAGTCTAGTGTTAGTACAAGATTCGGCCACGTACCCATCTAAGTGGAATGTACACGCATCTAAGTAGCAACTCGTAAAGAAGAGTTGTTATGGCCCGCGTAAACACAGATACTGAAGAGATACAATTACCTTGCTCTTAAATACAAGTTTGCAGGACAGGGACAAAGCCTACAGTTGACTTCGGGGATCGTATATTGAGTAAAATGTGTCGGATATCGGACAGCGAATGGTTGCGAACAGCTAGCGGACTATATTATCAAAGCCAAAGTACGTTGAACGTGCACGATGGACATAAAGCAAGATTATGTTAATATGCAGGACATAATGCAGGTTGTGAACAGTTAGCGAACTATATTATCAAAACCAAAGTAAGTTGAACGTGCACAATGAACATAATACAGGATTGACATAATGCAGATTATGTCCACTTTACACATAAAACTAGTCATTAATACCTAATTAAAAGAAAGAAGTAAGCATAATGTTTAAAGAATCATGGTTTTGTTTTTGTTTTGCGGAAGGCTCAGATTCATAGCGAAATATATAGCGAATTCACTCATCATATAGAATTTTTAATATTAGATACCGAATATTAAAAACGCGCATTCAGGTACTTTTGTTCATGGAAAATCAGGTAGATATTAGAAGATGACGGTATCGGACATTAATTGGTTGCGAAACAGCAGTTTTTACGAACTTTTATGGAATCAAATGAGAACCGCCGGCTCACGCAAATGAATCGGCTCTTTTTTTTTGACTCGTCGATCACTAATAATAACCTTGACGAGAAAAATCCGGAACGAGGGATGAATAAAGAGTGGTTAGAGAGGATGGAACGAAGATCGCAAAGAATTGAATGAGTGGTGAGATCAGGACCGGCTAGCGAGGAAAGAGCTGAATCAAATCCGATTTCTTTCAACTGTAGTGTTCAGATTTCCTAAAACCTCACTTCAACTCACTTTCAACATGGGAGGATAAAGATTCGTTTCTCCCTTAAAATGGGAAGTGAACTTTCCGGACACGTTTCAACAAGAGCTCCGCTAATTTTTTCGCGAATCAAGCGTTCAAGCGCTCTGTAAAGTGAAGCACATTGTGAACGAATAACAGATCTCTGTTTCTCGCATGTTTCCAAAAAGAGCTGTCTGTGAACTGTAAAGAGCTACAATTCCGTTTTCTGCAATCGGAGTAAGTTTGCTGGGTAAAATGAGTTAGTTCTGGAGCGAGAGCGTCCAACTTCAGTTTGCAAGATGGTTGCTGAGTACTGAACTAGGCCGTTAAGTATTGAACAAGACGTAAAAGTTGTACAGTTTCTTGAACAGAATAATAGTAATAAAATAGAAAGAAACAGAAAGGCATTTTCGTCCAAACTTCGGCATAAGAAGGGCTTCATGGAAATAGACAATTCACAAATCATGTCTGAAATGCGATGAAGTCACTGGCTCTGTGTTGGAGAAGAATCGACAGGTCTTATCAAGTGTTTGCGTACCTGACAACGGCAACAGGTTTCAACACACCCAATGCAACTACCCACCCACTGCAAACGTTCTTCATTTCCTGTATGAGGTCTCCAACGTCACGCAGGAGGTCGAGAAGGGTCCCCACATAGGCCGGATGTTAATCCACATAATTACTTTTTATGGGAATTTTTTTTAAGGTCTTTGCAAGGAATCCTGATGTAGTATAACTCAAGGCTACTATCGTCCCGTCTCGCAATGTCAAAAGACATGCACCGAAAGTCTGTGACAAATGCAAAGTTTCGCTTGCAAGCGCTTTTGAAAAAAATAAAAAAAATTAAAGAGCTTCTGAATTCACTGTCCATACTCAGCAAGTTAAAGATGCATTCCTTTTGTGATATTTGGATGATAGATAAATATGTAACAAACAAGAGAAAGGATACTACATTTCGTAAGCCGCCTGTATTTTCCTAGTTTCAATATTTTCTGAAGACGTTGCTTCTTCAAACATATTTCTTCGTCAAATATCTTCCTTATTTGAGGAAGTTTAAAATGGCAAATCCTAGTTATTATCTTCCTTAATCTTTTAAAACCCACACGAGCCCCCAGTCTGTATTGTATAAAATATTGTATTCTATAACAACAGATCTGTAACAACACTAAATATTGTAATCTGTAACAAAAGATTGCAATATTTTGTAATAACCATGAAATTAACTTAAAGTACTTTTGATATTGCCTTTTATAAATTACCGTACTTTATCGAAAAAAAGGTTCTCTAAAATATAAAACCTTCTTTATATTTTAAGATAAATTTTAAGAAATTAAAGTGTAGTATTATTTAAGAAATAAACATGTAATATTATTTAAGAAAGAAAACTGTAATAGGTAGTATGTACTCTTCATACATTTCTGATAGTTAAATTTATTTTATCGCGTTTTGAAAATAATAGCTTGTCTTCGGAAAAGCAGCAAAGAATGCAAATTCAAAATTATTTTGCATGCTACCAACGAACTTTAGAAAACCTCAATTAAATTATCTCCCAGTACAACTCGCTGAAAACTCGCTGGAAGTATAGCTAAATGAACTAGTTCGATAAACTACTCCAGAAACTCCAAAACTATGCGTTAAACTAAGGTTATTAAATTTTTTTCCAGAAAACAAGTTTATCGCATGGTTGTCAAAAAGTTTCGTTAGCATATTTCTTTTTAATTTTGTATATTTCTGGCGAAGCTTCTTCGTATTTATTACAATATATTTACTTATTGTTATTTTAGAAATAAGTATGATATGCAATTTTCTGAATATAAAGGCAAATATATATTATAAATATACATTTATTACGAAAATACTAGAAGAATTATGCATTATAATTAAATATTCATTGTAAAAATTTAAAAAGAATTATGCAATATTAAAAGAACTATGCATCATAATTAAACATTCATTACGAAAATGTTAAACAAACTAAACATTTATTTAGATACTGCAAAATGAATTTCGAAATCTTATTATTATTATTAAACTCTTGTTTCAACTAAAACCTGCATAGAAAACCGATGGAGATATTTATTCAACTTAATGTTCTTTTAAATGAAAAATGCTCTGCCTATAAAAGAAAATTAGTTTTTTTTTTTAAAGACTGTCTACTCATGTCAGATTTATGACTGAAAATGCATAACAACAAACTAATAAATATCTGAGGTGAAATCCATATGACTTCCTTGTAAGGCCTATTAAATTATACACATTTTTTCTGCACTTCATTTACACTTATTTCTTCGAATTTCATTAGAGATATACTTCTCGTTCAATCTATTCAGTTCCCATTTCGCGGCAAGGCCAAAAATGCACAAAACCTCAAAATATCTTCATTAAAAATTGTAAAATACAGAAAAACCTAAAACAGCAAATACAAATGCAGATAAAAACAGTTAAAAAAACAATTTTTACAATTAAAATTAAAGCTAGGCCAAAACAAACAATTCAACCAGCGGGAAGGAAGACTAAATTTCCAGTGCACAAAACTGAAAGTTAGCGTTCAGCCCCGCTGGGCAAAATCACACTTTTTATATGGTGCACAAATGACTTACAGTTTCAAATGTGAAAAACGACACAACTATTGCTTGCAGATTATCTAAGACTCTAATCGGAACATAAGAATAGCATAATTCAACCATTTTTAAAGCAAAAAATGCAGAATTAACCCAAATATAAAGAATAAAAATACTGAGCTCACCGAGCCAGGTAACAGGGTTGGAATATATATATATATATATTCATATATGTTTAAAGTGGCCGATTATAACGAAAAACGGATGCACACAACTACATGTTATAGCAGTCCCATGTACAGAATTTCAACACTCTACGGCAACTTGTTTTTGAGTTATGTGGGGTAGTACAGACTTCACGAAAAAAAATCCTTTTTGAATCCAATTTAAATCATCTTACATTCTATTCAGGAAAAAAGTCCTTTATTTTATCTGTACGTACAGATGTCACGCAATAAAAAATAAAATAAAATAAAAAAAAAATCGTTCAAGTGGATTCGAGAGCGACCGGAATGGATACTTTCTTCGAAATAAGTTACCCGAAATTTTTTACGATTACAATACTTCCTTTACTTCGTATAAGGAAGTAAAAAATTCATTAATTAATTCTAAAGACTTAGGCAAATTTGAAGCAACAATCTTAAAATTACGCAAAGTGTAATCATAGATTAATCTCTATTGTTGAATTAATATTCTGCGCACTCTTTTTGGGAGGGGAGATAATCTATTTTACTTTAAACCTTGCCAAATACTGGAGTTACGTCCTTAATACATCGTGCGTACGGCAAAATCGCACTCCGAAAAGCTAACTTTCTGTGGAAAAGTATGTATAATTCAGATAAAGAAAGTATGCAGAATTTAAACAAACTTAAATACTGTTGCAATTCAAAAATAAGAAACAAATGTTAACTGAAAGGATTTTCATGTTTACTTAATAAGTATGTGATGCAATTATTTTTAAAAAAAAAGTTGGAGACTTTTGTTTGGAACGACATCTCTGTATACGTTCCATGGTAAAGCAGCGTAGACGTTTTCAATGTCATAAACTGCCGTCCTGTTTCTTCATTTAGGTCACTTTCCGTTAGGAAACCAGACAGTTCCTTAGCCTTTTTTAACAATTCAATTAATTTCTTGCACGATAATGGAGTTTTATCTTCTTTGTTATCAATACTTTTACTGTACGCTTGTGTTCCAATAGGTCATCCAATTACATTCAATACCATTAGCTAAGTAAGTTTTCTCGTCCATTGGGCTTGCGGTGAATTTATATAAGCTTGTTATATGAATTGTATGATAAAATAAAGTCTTGTTATGCATTGCCATAGGCTATAAGTACATTATTTCATTTAATAGTACACTTACTACTGTCAAGTACAACAATACAACGCTTGTTCGTACACGATTGAACAGAAAGTTAAGTTACTGCGTAAATCTGGTGCATACATTTTCTAATTTTAATTTCTAAATTTTAAATTTTAAAACAGCCTACACCAACACCACACGAATTTAATTTAGCACGATTTGCTACTGTTTGTTTATTAGAGTCATTTAACTGAGGAAAAAAAACTTTTATCACTCGTCATACGATCTGAGGCTTCTGAGACGATAACCCATTCTTGTATTTTTGATTTATGTTCATGTTCCACCTTTAGAACTGGATTAAACGGAATTTGCGAATTTTCAGTTTCGATAATTTTCTTAAGATATTTATTAGCTAACAGCTGTTTTTATATTTTCTACGTTTTGAATGTTTGCCATTTGACATGCGTTACTTTTATAATTTTTAGAATATCTTCTCACTCCGCTGTTATCTACATCTGTTTTCGGGAAAATCCTTGCGCTGCGTTTTAAATGAAGCAGTCCTTTCTTGTATGGTTATTTCTTTTACAATAACTACAATATCGTGTAAAGTTATACTTTGATTTCTCTTCGCTTTTATGTTTTAAAGCAACTGAATCGCATTTTTGAACTTGCGTAGTTGCCACACGATCATAATACTCAAAATAATTATACAATACTCATAATAATTATACTCAATAATTTATTTTAACACATTCTAGAGACAGTTCAGTTTCTGATTTACCCTCTGTTGCGGTTATTAAGGAGTCGTAAAGGAAATCTTTAAGAGCATAGTAAAATTACTATTAAGTTATTTTCCTTAATTTCTTCACCTACATTACGTAGGTTTTTCAGCCAATTCTAATACTCCCTTGATGTGCTTTGCATTTTAGAACTTTCATTATATTTAATAGAGCATAATTTTCTCAGAAGAAAACATTTTTTTGTTAAATTTACAAGTTAGTTAAACAGATATTAACTTCTCCCACACTTCTTTCGCCCACTTACTGCGTAAAACGTGGATAATTTGTGAATCTGAAATGTTTAGGCATATTAAAGTTTTGGCTTACGGTCGTTTTTAATCCTTGTACGAAGTAAAGGAAGTATTGTAATCATGAAAAATTCCGGATACCATATTTCAACGAAAATATCCATTTTGACCGCTATCGGCTGCAATTTAACGATGGTTTTGAGTGATATCTGTACGTAAGGACAGAATAAAGGACTCTATTTACTCAAACGAATTATAAAACTGATTTAAAATGGATTCAGAAGAGATTTTTTTCATGGTATCTGTACGTACGTACATATGTCGAGGAAATAAGTGTTTCGCATTAGCAGCAAATATGGTCGCCTATGGATTTCTGGTTTTGGGAATATCTCAGATCCAGAGTTTACCTGTGCAATCTGCAAAATTTGTCGGATTTAAAGTATTCTATACAGCGTGAGATTGCAAACATCCTCATGCCATGCTGCGTTCAACGGTATTGTCCACCTTCTCCCGATGCAATGCATACTTGCCTGTGATGGCACCCATGTGGAAAATGTTTGATCTAAATAAAGGTATTCTTTTGTCTGATGTGTGTTGTCATCAGTGATCGGTGTTTTGTCTCTATCATATGCAAATTTTCTGCGTGCGCCCCGATCGGGTTTCGTTGGCCGGTTTTCAGAACTTTTTTTGGGGGTATGCATAACACGCTACTTTTTGGACATATCGGTACCGATCCAGCGCTGTTTAGGGTTTTCGTATGCGCTGAACATTTTGCGACAAGAAAAAGTTGGCGTTGCTATTCGACATTTTCGAGTTTCTGTAACTATAACCATAACCGTGAGCGTTCCTGTGTTGCGATTCAGTTCATATCGTCAGTGACAGCCAATCATCAATCTATGCTATTAAAAATCCCTGCACAAATTCACCAATAGCCCGACAAATACAAACAATTATCAATTCCAGCCAAAAGAACTTCGTTCTTTCATGGACGAAAGGTCATAGCAATTGCGCCGGGAATGAAAGAGCAGACTTCCTGGCAAAGCAAGCAGCCCTCGAACAGTCAGGCACTACCATCCACATCCCATGGCCACGCTCCGCACTGAAGTTTACGTTAAAAGTGATGGCCAAAGAACAGTGGCAGAGACAATGGGATCAAGGACCACAAGGCAGAAGGACGCATTCACTTCTCCCATGTGTCGATACTGAGCGCACCATTTATAATTATTATCTCTCTCAGTATATCTCTGGTCATGGACCGTACCCAAAGTACTTCTATGAACGAAACCTTTCAGAGACTGAAATATGCGTTTGTGGCAATCCGGGTGATCCAGACCATTATTTATTCCAATGCCCAATAACAGCGGATCATCATATCCGCCATCCTACAGCACCAGGAACCGACTTCAAACGCTTCCTGATAAAGCACCGGAAAGTTCACATTAATATCAAAAACATAATTGACACACTGCATCGACACGGCCTGGAACTGTGTGCACCATAACTGATATAAATTTTTCTTCTTCTCCTTCTCTGGCACAAACGCCAGTTCTCCAATTGGGGTGCCATTATAGATTATCTTATGCAATAAAATATCCTAATGTATCAAGGCCAGTACTGATTTAGCAGCTGCACAATACGACCACAGTTATGCACATCAAAAAATGGCATACCTGGTACTGCTAAACTGGTAATATATGTACTATGACCGAAGCCATGAACTTTTCATGAACTGTGATCCATCTATGAACTGCAACTCCGTACTGACACAGCACACTGTGCATACCCATCAACTTAAACCGACGACACCCACTATGCAATTCCCAAATATGTATTACACTGTACCAAATTACATCACATTAATACCACATTAACTTAACCAAGATATTTATGTTTAATGTTTTTCCATTCAATTCTATTTGTTTATTTGCGTTTATTTGTGCATATTTATTCATATTTATACTTCACCTTTAACTGCAATGTATGGTATTGTATTGTAATGACACAACTGTATCTCCCGGCCATGCTCTGTACCACAAGTTATGTATGCCCTGATGATAACTTTTCAATTAACACTGATGGGTGGCGTAAGTGCGCCCCGTGGAGGTGTTCTTCTCAAGACGGTTAGTGTGAAGGAGCGACACCAGTTCTGCCAATGGCGTTGTGTTGGTGCTTCCCACACTTAGTCCTGTCCTGTCCTGTGTTGCGATTCACAGAATCTCGAGCGCATACCTCCGAATAACTATATTTGCAATCTCATCTCTATCGGTTAACCGAAAGGGACGCTCGAAGTGCAGATGTTGGCAAAGTAGCAAAAAGTGCAGATGTTGGCAACTTTATGACCACACTGTATTAAAAAAAGAAGGTAGCATGGTTGAAAAAAGAATGAAGCCCAAGTACAAGGCAAGGGCAAAAAATCTTTTTGAGACTGCGGGGGCACTTGCGGTATACTTGAGCTTCAAAAACGTTTTAAGACTACTGCATCAAAACGGAGTTAGAATTCTCTCTCGTCAATGTAAGTTTGGCGACAATGTAGGTTTGGCAATTTTTGTCGCTGCCGAGTTTCATTATGCAAAAATGACACTAATTTGTTTAAACACAAACAACCAAAGAAGAAATTTAATAAACTTCTTAAGAAACATGAACTTAACTTGATTAAAACCTATATTGGGTATTTAGGCATCGAAAGGGTGGGTGTCCTTGCTAAAGAAGCGGCTCTGAACCCTAATACTTTGCAGGAACATCAAATTCAAGAAGAAAAAATATATGGATTATGCTAAATTATTTGTACGAGAACTGGGATATGCGATGATAAACTGTATTACTAGAATATTTCCCTGTTTTTTAATAGATTTAGGCTTCAAGATGAAAATACGCATATTGTGTTAGTTTGTATATAAGTGCCTCTTTGAGTGTTTTCCTTTTACGTTAGTTTAGTTTTTAATAGTTGTACAGTTTTCTTGAGTTAACTAATCGTTTATTCAAATTTTTTGTTATCTTTCCTGAACTCCTTAACTTCCCTTCGCAATTCCTTGTCAGGATGTACATTTAAAGTTGAGTATTTAATCGGACGAATCTTTGAGTTTATTCAAACCGTGCTTTCTCTAGCTAGTGCGCATTTCGTTTAACAGCAGAATCGCCCCTTGTCCATTTCGAATAAATCGTCACGCCTGTTAGGTTTGTTGAGTCAACCTACGTTAGCCGCAACTTAACGTGTTAATCCAGCATTATTCCTTTTTAGACTTGAATTTGATTGTGTAATAACGTTGGCTGTTGGATGTTGCGTTACGAATTCTGTACATATATAAATAATTTTAATGAAATTATATGGGAAAGTGTAGTATTTTTTTTCTAATAATGTAACATGAAAATCTCAAGAGACGATGCTATGCCAGGAAAATAATAATGCAGGGGAAAGTGTAACTAAAATTGAGGAAATGGCTATGTTGCTTAATTGGCGAGATATCGCTAAGCTGGCGATGGCTTTGGAGAATGTGGCGGAAAATCATCAAACGCTGCCAAACTTGATGACCATTTGGCGACATTTTGGTCCGATTCCTAAATAACTAATGGGTACTGCAATTGAGTAACTGTAACTAATCTATATATGAAACTGCAACCGTATGCGACCCTCTTATGCCTTCCAATAATTTCGAGGAGTACTAGAAATTTCTTGGCGGCCAGGGAAATCTATATAAAACCGGAAAGACATCAGTTTAAGAGTAATTGTTGTTATTTCAGCGTTAAATTCGGAGTATTGAGATATCCGAGAGAGCTTCATCTTTTAGATGCGGTCTGTATTTTAAGCTCTTAGTAGTTTGAAGTTAATTACTGACTTTGCTGTGTGATACTGTGAAGAACAGCACAAGTATTCTTGTGGAAAGTTCCAGAACTGTGAAGTGTTTCTTTTGGTGAAATAAATTTTATATGCTATAATCAAATTTAATCTATTGCGAACCAGTACACAGGCAACCAATTTTTGTTGTCAGAAGTGGGATTGAATGCCGGTGACAAGTGCGATGATTGAGCACCTAAGACAGCTTGTGGCAGCCTTAGCTGCATTCAAAGAAGAGATGGAAGAGGGCCAAGAAGAGAAGAAAGACGATCGAGAAAACATGGAAGGGACCGTCAAGTCCATTAAGAAAGGCATGAAAACGGGCCAAGAATCTGTTAAGGAAAAGATAAAAGCTGTTCAGATGAAAGCTAATGGAAGGAGACGTTAAATCAGTTCAAGAAAAGATTGAAGCAAGTCAAGAGGAAGTAAAAAGCGAAATTACGTCAATAATTGAAATCAAATTTCGAGGCTATGGAAGGCAGAATAGACACGATTGAAAATAAAGTTGCAGAAACTGAAGAAAGAGTTTCTGCTGCCGAACAACAAATCGGAGAAAGAGTTTTTTCTATCAAACAACAAATCGAAGAGAGAGTTTCTACTATAGATTACATGACTTTTATACTATGTGTAGGGATTCTATAGAGATACGAGTAGATAGATATTATCTAGTGATTTAAGCAGAGATTTTAAAAACATTTTCACAGTTTCCAAAGTTTTCACGTATAGAATCTCATAGAAAGTGCGCAGAAGCAATTAATTCTACCGAAAATACCAGATCTCGTTTATTGACAATTATGCCATAATTCTAGACAAGTTTCCTTGATTTAATTTTCTGTGAGATTCCAAGTAGCTTTTGAGTATATAACAGCGATATATAGTACACATTTGTTTTTTGGTGAGGGTGGGGAGAAATAAATTTTCATTTTTGGTAGCTGTTTAATTTTTGTAACCTAAATTTGAAAATGATCTATGAATTGAAAGGGCAATTAGAAACTGCTTTGAAAAAGACGAGTTTTTTTTAGTAATAAGGAAATTCAATATCCTCTTGATTTTAAAAAGCATTTAAATAAAGTAAATACATTTTAAATAATTATTTAATTAAAATTAAGAAACCATTTCTCTTATGAGGATCATATGCACAACAATTAAACGCATTAATTTTAGATATTAAAATTTTACAGTTAATAGCATAAATCTAATTTTTGATCTAATTTTATGATTTAAATTGATTTTACGCTTTCAGAATATTTAATTTGTTTAATATACTGGAAAACATAAAGCTATTCTCACTTTGCGGCAAGATAAAAAATGCATGAAATCTCAAAGTATCTTCATTAAAAATTGGAAAATATAGAAAAACATACTAAAACACCAAATAAAGTTAAAATAATTAAAAAAGATTTTTACAATTAAAATTAGAGTTTCTATGCAAAAACAAGGAATTTGGACAGCGGGCAACAAGGCAGATTTTTCAGTGCACAAAAACGAAAGTTTACTTTTGGTCTCACTTGGCAAAAAGACCCTGAAGGTACAGAAACTGACTTAAGTCACTATTCTAAGTTTGAAATGTAAACAAAGATGGCTGCTAAGTTACGTTTAGTGGCTACTAGACAACTTCTAAATTATTGGTAATTCTAAAGCTATTGCATGCAGATTAATTAAAGGCATAAAAACCTTAACCGGAACATAAGCACAATATAATCCAATCATTTTAAAGCAAAAAATGCACAATTTGCCAACATATCAGAATAAAAAACTCAGAGCTCAGTTTATTTATATATATATATATTATGTATTTATCAGTAAAGACATAAAGTAAGAAATTAAGAACCAATTTTTCACAAAGACCAAAAAATTGAAATTCATAAGTAATACATTTCATAAAATCCTATGTATGTAATAAAGAATTTAATAAATATTAAAACTAAAAAACTTCAAACAAGTAATAGAATATTATGTTTTTTTTAAAAAAATGTTTTGCAATTATATATATATACTTTGTATACTTTTAGCGAGGCCGACTGGAACTAAAAAGGGAGGTGCACAACAACATGTTGTAGCATTCTTATATACAAATTTCAACTTTCTGAGGCTACTCGTTATTTTATTTATGAGGAATAACACATACGTACGTACAGACATCACGAACAAAATCTCTTCCGAATCCATTTTAAATCCATTTTACAATCCGTTTGGGGAAAAAGAATAATTTTTTCTGTCCTTATATACAGATGTTACTCAAAAACATCGTTAAATTGCATTAGAAAGCGGTCAAAATGGATATTTTCGTTGTAATATTATACATGAAATTTTTGTCGATTACAATACTTTCTTTACTTCGTGCAAGAAAGTAAACAGGCATTCTGCTCTTCGATATTCCACATAATAAATCAGAAATTAAAAATTTATTGTGATTAAAATTTGAAAACTTTGTAGATTTGTATAGGACATCATTCTATAATGCCTTTATGAAATTTCCGTACGCTTTTGCAAAGCAACATTTCTAATATGTTCTGTAAAAGATTTATAAAACGTATTTAGTATGTTATAGAACTGCATTTCTATAGAGGATTACTATAAACCTTTTTAGGAATTTCTATAGAGCTCTATCAGCCTCTTTCCTTTACTTTACTCCACCGACAGAGCAGCTTATCCGCTTGGCGATGGTTCTTACCACCCTGCTTAAGCCAGTGATTCTACATGCGTATGTCCAGAGGCAAGTCTCCTGACAGCTGCAGAGGACAACGAAAGTCGTGTATAGTCATCCATGCGAGTAAAAGCATTCTGTTTTGACTGTTCAACTGAAGGAGGCAGTACATGTTGCGCTGTTCTTTAAACCATAGCTGTCTTTTTGGGGGCTTTCGAAATACAATTCTGTTACAAACACATTGATATACTCACTTGAAAATAGATACATGAAAATCAACTGTTACACATACGCAAACAAAATAATACTGTACAGCATATGATGCAATTCATTAGATAAAACTATTGTATACATCTGCAACACTAAAACATTTGTGAACCAATGTAAGTATATACGTATATAACGATAAGAGCCTGTATAAAACTTTCTCATAAGGATAGTACTTATGCGAAGTCAAACTGAGCTTAACATTACAGAACTCACAAAAATAAATTTAAAACCCGCCACGATATAGAAAGAATCAAGCGTTAAATACGGCAATTGCCCGAACTAAGAACTGAAAACCTCTATCCTATAGCCGAGTAATAACTCTCGAAGCATTATCGCATCGGGTGGGGATAATGCAAAACCAGCCACATAACCACATAATTCTTATCAAGGGATGAGGGATAGATGAAGATAAGATCCCGCACATGACCAAACGGATATCACGGACAAGGACCTAATGAGCCGGATATCGCCTGGGCGAGGCTTAATGAGCTCAAACGATAAATGAGATTACACCAGACTTCCGTAGATAACCCTCTCCCTGCTTTTGAATGAGTACACGTGTCATTCATTAGACGTGACGTCATTTTTGCTATCTTTATGGGTTAGAAATAAGACCAAGTTGTATGAACTGAAACAGTCTAGTCTCTGAAATGCTAGCGCAAAAGAAAAATTAGCGAATATTTCGGCATATAGGGCCAAAGAATTTCAGCGTACATTTTATTAATGGAGTGTGGCAAAGAAATTTAAAATTATTTATAAATAATTTTTTTTTCTTTTAATATGCGTCGATCACGTTTCTTAATACCAGTTTCCAGTCAGAATTTCCTGGAAATTCTCGGAAGTGGATATCTACGAGAGAGAAGTTAGGATGAACGTCATAGTTCTCCATTTCACAATAAACATCGCTTTCATTCGCCTTGTACATTATATCATCTTCAGTTCCGTCCAAAGCTTTGCTCAATAAGAGATACCATTTTTCGTCTAAAACTACCAGAAAACGCAGTTCTGCTTGTCGGGACATCTTTGATAAGATGGCAAAAATGAAGAATTATTGTACTTTACTCGTAAAAGCTAAATCATCTTTTGATTGTTACAGAATGGCAACCACAAAAGAAAACGCAAGTGAAATTTGCCACGCTGTTGCCAAAGTGTCAATAATGTGGATGGCAAAAGTTGGGAGAAAAAGAGAACCTTATTAGTGGAGAAAGTGCTCTTTCTTTCTAAAATCCTCTCATTCTGTTTTTTTTTTGAATGGGAGCAGAAGGCTATTAACATGTTAGTTTAAAATTGCCAATCATTCTTAATTTTGATGATATATATAACTGGATTTATAGGGTGATTTTGAATGACTCTCCTACACTTCAGTTTTTCTGAATTTTTGCAGCAAAAGTTTACCTCTCGGCTTATACACGGATCAATTTGCACTGGGAAATACAGGTAGTTTTTAAATTCATAAAATTGAATACTGTTTCTAAGGGAGATAAATTCCTCTTTATATTTATTGAATTCTTATTTATGAAAATGAAATATTTCTTTCATCAATGATTTATTTCCTTCACGCATACTGCATATGCAACTGAAAGGTAATAATTTCAGAAACCATCGCAAAAGATGAATGTTGATATTGTGTAAATAGGTAAACTATCGTATAAATACGTTATATCGCATAGATACGACAAAAGAAACTATCGTATCAATACGTGAACCACCATACAAACAACGAAAGAATTTAATAAATAAATACAGTGGATATAGCTATTGTATAAATACATAAACTCTTATATAATCTTATAATACCCTAACCTATCGGATAAATACGACGAGAATATAGAGAGGAACTTTCACGTTCATTTTTCTAAAGCTTTTAACGCAATTATGATTCAGTTGACAAAACATACATGTTTGAATTTCTCAATAGCAGTGCTAGTTTATCTTCATCACACATGTTAAGCGTACGGCGAAAGAGGCTAATATGAGTGTTAGACAGGGAATCATCAATAGATTTTTGACTGTAGAAGGGCTCTCAAACTCGCGACTCTTCCCGCCGAGAAATAAGTAAAACGTTCGGTTTATAAAAAATAAGAGAATAGTACTTGTTTTGTATAAAGTATGAGCCGAGCAGCTTCAGCCTTTGAGGACTGAATTCTAAGAAAGGATCTGCGAAGACACGTCGAAGCTCTCCTGTTTTCCTGTAGAAGAATTAATTCATTTACTAATGGAATAAAGAGAAATTGAGTGCGAAATTGAGTAGCAAACATTCCGTGAAGTTTATGTACCAGAATTTCATAAATATTTGCCTACTCAAATACCCTTAAAACTCCGGTTGTAGGAAAAAATTTCACTCGGAAAATAAAGAACGGAAAGATAGGCACCGGAAAATTAGGAAACGGAAAATAAGTCACCATTCTTTTGCAATGGGAAAAATAAGGGATGCTTAGAAATATCCTTAAGCTGGGAGATAAAAGTTTTATCATAACAACCATATGTGCGGAATAGGGAAATCTTCTGACGATGATTGAAAGAAGATAACCGAGATGTTGGCCTGTCCGATGGTAAAAATAGAGGGTTGACCAGCGGGTCATGGGCATTAGTGTTTTTTTCCCTCGTACTCCATGTAGTTATAGCCTTAAGCTGTGGTTCAGGGGTGAAACATTGTCGCATAACTGAGCGTTAAAAGCAGTATTATAACGAACCGTTGTAGATGAAATTTAGTCACAGTTTGCGATAAGAATACTAAAACCTGCTATCAAAATGACCTTGCTCGGCTGCAGCTAGCTCAACGTCTTACCCTTAAAACATCCCTCAAGAGAGCCCGCTATAACCCTGCCGGTTAAATTAGAATTTGGCAAGTTTCCCCAACTCCGATTGGCGACATTATTTGGCGAGATTTTAGAGTTCCTTTTTTTCCGTTCCTTATTTTCCGGGTGACATCTTTTCCGTTCCTTATTTTCCGGGGGCTTTCTTTCCGCTTTCCTTTTTTCCGCACACCAAACGCCACTTTGCGACTTACGAGATTTCCATGTTTAGTAGTTCTTATCAGCGTGAACTAAGTTCCTCATTTATAAAAAGGCACAAGTCCGTATCGATTTCGGTGTTAATAAACATACTTCTGTATTCTGTTCTGAAAATCGATAATGTACGCAGCCTTCCGAAAGGTGGTTCCTCAGTTATCCGAATGTCCTAAGTCATCCGAAAGCTCGTTGCAGGAAAAAGATACCATGTGTTGAGAAAAAAACTATAGGTATTGATTTACTACCACGATTTTGCTATGTTCCTTCTCTTTTTTAAAGAACTTAATACTAAAGGCAGACAGAATCAGAGGAATTTCATAATTTCGGGATAAGATTGCAAATTCTGCCTCTGTTAAACTTAGATTGGCCTCTTTTTATAAAACTCTCATCACTGATGGATTTTAGTGGAGTAGACGAAACAACAAAAGTAGGGGCAAAGATTTAGCATAAAAAGTAACCTTTTAATTTAAATTGTAGAGACATTAGGTTATTTCGAAGCAGGAGACTTGAAAAAACGAGCAGTGACCTCGCCGGAAACCACGAACCTCTGGAATACTCGGGGAGTGTGCTGACCACTACACCACGAAGGCATGCTAAGAAGGCGGGCGAAATACCTTATATACTCCCTATTTTTAAAGGACGACTGGGGATTACGGGGCCCAATCACCACCAAAAGGTGGTGGAGAATCATCATCCACCACCTTTTTTTAGTTCGAGCGCCACTGTAGAGGTCATTAAGTATTTTTTGAAAGCAAGAGAGATGAAAAATGAGCAATGCCTTCGCCGGGATTCGAAACTCGGACTTCTGGAACACGCTCAGAGTGTGCTGACCACTACACCACGAAGGCATGCTAAGAAGGCGGGAGAAATACCTTATAAAATAAAACTCATATTAATTATTTAAAATTGCATGTAATGCATAAATATAATCGTAGAACTAATGGCTCCACATTAATAACGTTGTATTAATGGCGTTGGTAAGAAAATGATTTCAGCATTTCGGTAGCTAATATCCTCTACAATGTAGCTATAAAATAAGAAAAAAAAATAATTTTGGTTTCAGCGAACTGACAGAATCACTATGACTACTGACAACTATTCAGCTAATTGCTTTATTCTTCTGATTAGCGAGTCCTATGGATGAAAAAATGATACAAATATGGATATTCATCACATGCAGAAATCCTTAGGAATTTTCGGTATTAAAATATCTTGAATGTTACAGATGGAGTTTAAAATGAATTATTGTACGGAATGTTAAAAATGAAAATGACAAAATATTAATACAACTATGTAAATAGTATACTCGAGATCAATTGATGGAAGTAAATCTTATTACTTTCGATCGGTAACAATACACTCATGTAGAAAATAATATTTTCCGAATATATTAAAAAATAAAATATCTTTCTAGAATAAATAAAAAGCGAAAAGCAAATTCCCTTTATGAGATTAATTATATGAACAGACACAGTTCTGATTAATTGCTGATCGGATAATTAAGCTGCAAAGAAAGTTTCGATTATCTGTTTTAGGTGAAAAAACACTGGATAAATTAAATTTACGACTTAGGAAACAATCCATCATATTTCATAAACTTCCCATGAAAAATAAATCAAAATATCAGCTGATACGTTTTTTTACATAGCAAAGGCAGATCTCTTTAATGACCTACCCATGACTACTTTTTGTCCAATTATTTTGAAATCTTACTAGGTTGACTTATTTCTTAGAAAGGAAAATATTTTTTTTTATGCAGCATCCATTTATACTAGTATGGCTTTCTTTAATACATGTGAAATTAAATATATGACATACAAAAACGTAACCAATAACTGTTGTAAAAGTACATACGCTTATGTTTATTTAATAGTAATTAATTAGATTATTCATTAACCGGCAAGAAGCATATTGTTTAATTTTGACAATTAAAGAATAATGACATGGGAAATGAAAAACAATTCAGTGCACTCTGAAAATAAATAAATAAATAAAGAGAGACGCATTAGAAAAAGGTATCCGGAAGAGGAAAATTCTTTATATGCGATGTGTATGTATGGGAACAGAAATCATTATTTTTTTTTTTTCAGAATTGAATCGTTTATTCAGGTTTTACAGGTACACACAGCGTATAAATCAACAAGGCACTAGCCCACCTATAGCTGTTATCTATCTTATCATTGACCCGTAGCTTTAGCGGATGATTTCCTACGTGATTTCTTGTCAAACATCCCGAAAATCGATGACATCCTGGGACGGTCAAAGGCGCCTGCTCATTAACTCAAAACGAGCTCTACTGGGGAGTGATCTGGCGATTTAGCTGGGTAAGGAAGTGTTCGGCTAGCATGATGATAGTAAGTAGAAATGACTAGGCTAGATGTTAGCCATTACTCTAATTGAATGTAAACGCAAGGGGTGCGTCGAAAGGAAGAAAAACACAAAGGTACTGTAACAATCATCAAGGAGGATTGTCCGTTTCACATTAGAAGCTTCCTGTTTTCAAAAGAACTAATCTTCAGATAAATTAACTACGGAAGTGTCTTACGGGCACCTCTTGTGTGGTTTCCGTGCGAAATGTTAATTTTCCACATTAGAAACTCGGAAGGACACCACACCTGTGCGGTTTCCTTTCGAATTTAACGTAAAAGGAAGAATTCTTTCGGCTTTTTGTGTTTAGATGTAGCTGTAGAAAGTCGCGCCATGCGACTGTTCAGAGCCGCTTCAAGCGCTAGTTGTTGTATGTATGGTTGTAATAACTTATTGTTTAGTTTTATTACTCAAGAAATCTTTATTAAGTTTTAAAATAAGTATTTATAACAGCGCTGGTCTGATTATTCATCCATCTCGGATGCTCTTACGTTACAGTACGTGGAATATCGTCGACGTACTGTATCAGGACTGGTATTTCTTCTCGTCTGCTTCGCGAACATGACATTTCCTGACTAGACAGTGAGTTTGACTACAAACTATGTCCTATGAAGTGTAGAAAAGACGACAAGATGAGAAGGGTTAAAGCTACCCTTCATTTTCCACGATATCACTGGCGCTCCCGCACTTCGAGATACAAAGACCAATCACCTGTGGTCTGTGGTAAAAATATAAGACTACTAACTAATTAAAATTTAAATAAGAGCTAACTTTTAATATTTTACACAGCTGACTAACACTAAGACTAGCCTTTTAAATTACTATGTCCGTTGTACGCAAACTGCGGAAAACTACAATACGTCTTTAGCTTTCAAGAGGACTAAAACGTCTGGCCTTAAAGGCGGACAGTAAATGATGGCAAGCTCGCGTGAAATCTCGTGGCCAGACGGCTCACTATCTCCCCTTCTAGCAAAAAGCCACAACTTAAATACTTAAGCGTTACTAAGTACAATTTACATATTCACTCGTTAATTCTGGCCAGAAGTGGAAAATAAGAGATGACAGTAATGTTTTAAAATAAACGTTTAGTCAAACTTAAGATCCTTACAACTGTTGTGCTGGAACAAGCCTAGAGTAAGAATATAATAATCATTCAATTTCTTTCTAGAAGTTTAATTTTCTGTACTACTAGTTTTGTTGGATGTTGCGCAATACATGTCTGCAAATTTCGGTAAAATCTGTTAAGTGTTGTCTTTGTAAAGTGTATTTACAATGTGTACTATTGTATGTTCTACTGTAAAGTAATTCCACTACCTGAAATAATTTAATAATTTATATGTAAATTATGTAATTATGCCCTGAGCCACAACAGCGACAATATCTTACAATATTATTTGATGTATGTTCAAAGGCTAGATATGCGGAGACTCAAGATAATACCACCAAACCTCTTTATAGAATGATGGTGACTCCGTCTTCGGCGGAATAGGCGACCGTGAGCGTAGACCTCTTTCTCTGGCTTGTCTATTAAGTCTGTCTTGCTTATTGCCCCCGTTATACGACAGATCGTTGAAAATGACGAAGAAAGCCGCTCTGACGATTATTCTGCTTTCATGTTCTGTCTTTCACTAGATCAAAAGTTGCTTTCTGAGTTGTGCTGTGGCATGTTTCAGTCATTCCTGCCAACATGGCCAATAGCTCGTCCAGTTTGGAAACCAAGTTTTTTACTTCCTTGTACGAAGTAAAAAGGATGTATTGCAATTGCTAAAAATTTCGAGTATCATATTTCAGCGAAAATATCTATTTTGACCGCTACCGAATGCAATTTGATGATGTTTTTGAGTGACATTCGTATGTAAGGTCGGAATAAAAGAGTCTTTTCCCCCCAAAATAATTATAAAACTGATTTAAAATGGATTCTGAAGAGATTTTTTTCGTGGCGTCTGTGCGTACATGTATGTATCACGCATAACGCAAAAAGGATATAAATATATATCTGTTACTCGGCTCAGTGAGCTCAGTTTCTTTATTCTTATAAGTTTGTAAATTGTGCATTTTTTGCTTTAAAAATGATTGAATTATGTTGTTTTTATCTTTCGGTTAAGATTTTTATGCCCTCTGTTAACCTGCATGCGATAATTATGGATTTATAAACAATTTAAAACTTTTTGGAGTGCGGCTAAGCCTAATTTTTGATTATGATAGCGGACATATTTGTTTACATTTGAAGCTTAGGAGAATAGTGGATTTGTTGCCAATCTAGAGAACCTAACCTTCGCAACAAAAAAATAAGGTCTTCTTTAATTATTGCGAACTAAATTATGCTTGACTGATTCTGGAGGTATCATTTAAGTTAGCCGGATTTTGCGTAAAAATTGCAATTTTAATTAAAAAACTTATTTGTTTAATTGTTTGAATTGTGCTTGGTATTTTATGTTTCAATTTAAAATGTAGTTTATTGAGATTATATATTTGTTGTTTGACTCTAGTGTAGAACTGGCTAAACTGAATTAATTAGTAGCGCATGCGCATTAGGTAAGCGGCTCTGAATCGTCTTTGAAAAACTGTTTCTTTTTTATTTGTTTAATTTCTTTTATACACCGCTTTAGATGTATTATAGTATTTGAATAAAACTTCTGATAATTCTTTGGATGCTACAATTTATGCTCAATCTGAGTTATAAAATGAATGAGATGTAATGCTGTTAAGTGAACCTAGCGCGGACGAGTGGCTATGGTAAATAAATATAGTGAACTTTAGAGAATGCAGTTATTCTATTGTGGTTTATACGCTATCGACGAAGTAGATTTAATTCAAGATTTGTAAACTGTTAATTCAATATGTTTAAATGAAATGTAGGAAGACTGCGTATAATTTGATATTCTGTACAAGGAACTCATGTGGTGTACACAACATATTATTTAACTCGATTTCACGCAATTTCTCAACTGGTGATATACATTAATACTGTGCGCAAGGCCGTGCGCGAGACGTTGTTGAGTAGACGGAATCAAATCCGAATTAAAGTTATGCACTAGAATCGGAGTTTGTCTTCTGTTAATTCTGGACGTTGAATTCTGATGTTCTGCAGCTGCACGTATTCAACCACTGGCTGTCAAAATTTAAGAATTTGCCTACTGGACTCGAAAGATATTCGGGTACGAAATTTCCTCGTTAGAAGATAGTTCCTTAAGTAGTTTCTTTTGAGGAGGACTAAGTATATAAGCGTTGTCAGCTTTAAGTATTTTTTTATCCATTGGCCAGCACTTGCCTATTCAGCAATGGCCACTCCTAAGGCCAGAAGTGAATGCCATTTAATTATAGAGGCACCTAATAAGCGGTCACCATTGCCTTCCTATGAAGGACGGACTGTTACAATCAGGTGTGCGGAAAAAAATGTCACCCGGAAAAAAGGAAAACGGAAAGAAAGCCCCCGGAAAATAAGGAATGGAAAAAATGTCACCCGGAAAATAAGGAACGGAAAAAAAGGAACTCAAAAATCTCGCCAAATAATGTCGCCAATCGGAGTTGGGATAACCTGCCAAATTCTAATTTAACCGGCAGGGTTATAGCGGGCTCTCTTAAGGGAGGTTTTAAGGGTAAGACGTTGAGCTAGCTGCAGCCGAGCAAGGTCATTTCGATAGCAGGTTTTAATATTCTTATCGCAAACTGTGACTAAATTTCATGTACAACGGTTTGTTATAACACTGCTTTTAACGCTCAGTTATGCGACAATGTTTCACCCCTGAACCACAGCTTAAGGCTAGAACTACTTGGGGTACGAGGGGAACAATCACTAATGACCAAGACACGTTGGTCAACCCTCTATTTTTACCATCGGACAGACCAGCAGCTCGCTTATCTTCTTTTAATCATCGTCAGAAGATTTCCCTATTCCGCAGGTATGGTTGTTATGATAAAACTTTTATCTCCCATCTTGGCGATATTTCTAAACATCCCTTATTTTTCCCATTGCAAAAGAATGGTGACTTATTTTCCGTTTCCTAATTTTCCGGTGCCTATTTTTCCGTTCCTTATTTTCCAGTGACATTTTTTCCTACAACCTTACAATCATGCCTTCTCTGGGATTCTAGCCTGGGCCCAGAACTAAGCGAAGGCCATGTATCGGTATTTTGGTAATTAATTATCAATGGGATGGATTTCATAAATCGTTTTTTAATGTTTCACATCATCACAAAAGACAGACAGAGAGATTCATGCAAAAGAAGTAAAGAGTAAAAATTCAGTTTCTCACAGTAGGAAAATTCGCCCTTCTTTGTATGTCATCATCATCAAGGTTTCTCATCATAACCCATAATCATGTTCTTTTCCTTAAGTCTCATTTTCATCTTAATTAATTTTAAGCGCCTATTTTACTCAGAATAAAATGACCTTTATCTTTTACTTCTGGATGTTGAGGTAACTCGAATAAAATTTTATCAGAATTTTCAAAAAGGCTTCTGCGTTAATTGACTTGCTCCCAAGCGAACGATATGAAAATAATTTTATTTCATTAAAATGTTTTAGATATATGTGTTTAAAATCAACTAATCCTCTAAGCCAGGGATCTCAATCTTTTTTTCACATCGATGCTTTTTAATAGAATAGTTTCCTTCATAGACTCCCTTACATTTTCTTCATATACAACATACTATACTGAGTATAAATAACTTTAGTATAACTTGAGTATAAACTTAAGTTAATTGAGTACAAGTATCGTGAGTTAACTGAAGTATTAATAACTGAGTATAAATAACATAAAAATAGCAGTTAGACAAAGAATATCAACAAAAGTTTGAAAACAATAATTGTGTTTGAAAATAATAATAATAATAAAACAATAAGTGGTTTGTTAGATTTATATTTATTATTTTTTGTACAATTATTGTTTTCATTTTAAAAAATTTAAACATGTTTTTAGAAACAAAATCACGGATTCTAATTGTACAGAAGTTCGATTTTAATAAAAGTGATGGCTACGTTTAATGAACTGATGCATTAAAAACTATTTGCCATAAAATTGCTTAACTTAATTTTTAAATTAAATCGTTAAACAATGTTTAACCTGCTTCTTATTTTCCATAGTAAATTGGTGATTTAACTAGAGCTTGTTTCCACTTAGTATGGAAACTTGAAATGCGAATAATATTGGTTTGGTAACAACTTTTATTTGATAATGTTTCTTTCCGATAACTTTAAATTCCAAAATTTAGCGTCATAATCTTCTTGCATGGTGATATTAAGATCAAATAAGTCGCAGTTTAGTAGTTCTATGAGCCATGTTGGAATATTGAAACTTTCAATCTCTTAAAAGCAATCATTAAAATTTTCTTTTAAATTCTGCAAGTGGCTTGAATATAACAATATAGAGGTTTATGCTGTTTGTTGTGTATTTTCTCTTTATATTTACTTCATATGTTTTCTTTCTTCCTACATGATATAGCTTTACATAAATAATGATTAATTTTCAATTTAATTAACATTTTTAATCAATGGTATCTTGATTATGCCGACCAATTACCGATGTATATTGGGCTACTGACCCTTCAGTCGACCTCTTGTTCATTAATGACCTCCTTAAATTTTTATCGACCCCCAAGTTGTCAACAATGAACCAGTTGGGATTCCCTACTCTAAGGGATCAGCGTTAGTTTTCATAACTATGAGAGGAAATTTGAAATGCTATCCACTTTAACCACGTAATAAATGTAGCGTGGCCTTTACTATTGATTCGAAGTAACAATGAAGGCCCGCCAGCGGCCGAGCAGTAAAACTGCTAAACACTGACAGTTCTGATATGGGTTTGATTTCAGACGGTACGCCTGGCTGGCTGCATGGGCCTTTTCGTGATTTTTCCCATGTGTAACATGTATACGAGCCAGTTTTCTTCAGAATTATCTACGAAAGTATCCCTTCTCTTAAGCAGATATCCCTACAGTGCATTGCCATAATTAATCAAACCAAACCAAGTAGTAATGCGATAAGTAAAAATGTAAATAACCAATTCCAACTAATAATGTTGCAAGAACAAAGCTATACTTAACCAAGGGCCAACTTTCTACTGCACAAATAATAACATTTAACACAGCCTTAAATTAACACAGGACTGATATCGTTACTGTTGTGGCATACTTATCGCATTGCTCTTTTATAATCACATTGTTCTCAATTCTGAGTTGCAGCAGCCCATGAGGAATCATTGGTTGCAAAATGTGCTCACACTGTAACTTTAAGCACTCAGGTAACAACACTCCTGCCCAATTTGGAAGCAGACAAACTTGGAGATGTTATTTGAGTTCAGATACTTTCTTCCGATACCAACTGTTATATACCAACTGTTTACTGAACACTCTCTTACTCTGTGTAGATAAAGCAAGCATTCGTAACATAGCTTGAATTAGAAAGTCTAAAGTTTCGGAGAACTTCTCCAGAAACTCTGGCGCCAACTGATTGGCTATAACACTGTATGTCTTCTAACAATAATTTCAAATGCATTTGCTTCGGAAGTCATTTCTGTCAATTAAATACTATTTATTATGTAAGGTTTCAGTTCAACGAACAAGTTCTAATTGTATATTTTTCTTTCTTTCATTATACCATTTTAAATTAAACCTGGTCAAAAGTTTGCAGGTATAGAAAATACTTGAAACATTAAGGGTAATTACGGATAGAGAGAGAAAGACAGATGTATTGGCAGCCAACTAATACATTTCAAAACCTTTCCTACTACCCGTTATGGTCCTTGTGCTTGCCGCAAATTAACTGAGTATGCAGATACGAAAAAAAAAACGATATTAAGTCTACATGGGGGGAGATACGTTTTACGAATAGCGGTGAAAGCATGTAGCGAAATCATTCACTTAATTTTACAGTTCCAAATGTTGTCATTTATAGCATTCTGAGTTGCATCAATAATATTTCCCCTTTTGATGATTATGCCATTGCTTGTATTTCGTTATGCCATTGCTTGTATTTTAACTACATAGATTTCCAAATAATACAGCTAAATAAATAGTTAAGTTTGATTCCAAAATAATGCGCTGTTGTTGTTGCACCTAATTCGCTGATCATAATATAATCCAAATCATATCCACGAATTTTTATCGTGGCCAAGGGGCAGGAGTTGCGCCTATAATTTGATTAATTGGATAAGTCTTTGGGAAGCTTACAGATGATAGTTTGCACAGCCGCATCCCAATTTTGAAGGATAATTCCACGGGGAATGGACCTCAGAGTCTCAAATCTCTCTTTGCCTGCCATCAGCCTCTCCAGAGAACTTCCAGCTCGACAGTATTTTTACTGTCTCATGCCATAAAGGCATTAGACATTTACAAACATCTGTGCATTTTATAGAATTCGAACCCTGGATTAAGGTTATAGCAGCCGACTCCAATACCACCATTCCACAAAGGGGGCTCCATTTAGATTTTCATTATTTTAGTTTGTAGGGATTTATATTTATTTTAAATAACCAGCTAAATTTAATTTGAAGTTCTTTCCTATAATCTTTCATTCCCCTAATTGTCAGTGCCAGAATATTTAAGTTTGGTAGCCCGCGTAAAGAATGCAAATTCTACCAGTGGGAGAAAAAGTTTAAATATCGAGTTCTAGAAGGGAAAGTTAGAGAGTCTGGGAAAACTCTGTTCGCATTTGTAACGCAAGCTTCGGCTTAGCATTTATTGTTGGTTAGACGTGGCTTAACGACTATTATCTTGCTGCCACTTAACTCATCTATGCGCTGTAGGATACAGGATTGTCTGAGCACTATAGTTTAATTCTACTATTTGTTAATATCTTCAATTTTTGAGTTGGATCCTCTGTTTCAGTTACCTCCCAAGCAGAGCCGTAGTATGTTACCGTCGAAATGGCGCATTGTAAATAATTTAGAGTGTAATAAAGGGTAGTTTTAACTCTTCTTCGGTGTAGTCACTATTCTACAGATTTCACACAAAGGATAGACAGTAAGTAGAACTCTAGAAGTTAAAGAAATGCAGCATGGGCTAAAATTCACCAGCTAAAATTCGACGCAGCATGTCAACTCCGTTAATACAAATATAATATTTTTTTGTATATTTCTACACTTTATACACTTTATTTTGTTTATATACGGTACATTATAATTAGATCGACACGCTTTTAACACCATAACTATCCAATTAAATAGACCCTTCACTGCAGACGCTTCCTAATCATGACAGAAAATGTTCCTAATGCCTCAACTCTTGTATCGAGGTCAAACCTTTCATATTCATGAATAAATTTACTTTACGTGCCCATCCTACGTAAAGTAAAGCTTAAATCAATCAATTACGTGGCATCACAGAAGACGGCCATTAAGATACTGCTTCGTGATTGATTAAGATTGAAGCGCTTTGTGAGATGACAAGGAGACAGGAGTTTGTCTTCACACTTTGAAAGGAATTCGTTTGAATTAAGCTACGAAAAGCAAATCCCCATAATGCAATTTGAAGGATTGATTAAGAATTAAGCATGCTCTTTCAGAAGCATAGAATTCTGCTATCTGAATAAATTAGTTTAATGCATTATTCTAAATAGGATTTCCTTTGCATTTTGGGCGTTTGATCGACTTTGCAATAAAGATATTATGACATTTTCAATTAAACTTTTGAAATTTACTAGAAGCTTGGTACACGTTAAATAATTTTAACAATATTATTTTTATCCCCGTGAGGGAAAAATAATTTCAAGAGATTGAAGCTTATTACGATTGACGTAGCCTGTATGCACGCCATACACTATAGAATAAATTTAAATATATTTAGCGATGAAAAATTCAATTTTATTTCACTTGAATAATTCACAAAGCTGATTAGTTTTTCTTTTACGTTCACAGAATGCAATCTAGAATTCTATAAAAATATGTTTTACAAAATTAAGTCTATTTTGAATTTGAGCATTTTTTATTAAATTCAGTGGACACTGTTTCATATTATTTGTTTAAATTCGAGAAATAATTTATATAACTGATAAGGTTTTCCCTTTCAATTCCCTATAATTGTTTTAAAGGGGAACTGTTTCACGAAAATAGTTCAGAGAATTTATTTCAAAGCTCAGTTTTCCAACACTTTTTAGTACAGACATCACCAAAGCAAACGTATTTTGCTAATTTGGTGACAATAAACCATTCGTAACCAAAAGAAAAAATATTCCATCTAAATTTCTTTATAGTTGCGCTCAGGAAAAGTTAAGGGTTTGTTTAGATTATCTCGAATGCCTTGTACGCTTATGTTCTGAAATCGGCTAAGCGCACAAGATGTAAAATTATCTCTGCAGTTTCATAAAATAGGCGCATAATCACGCAGCCAAGCTAGTTAAGAAAGTCTTTGTCCTCAAAGTTTTTTCATGAATAATAATAATAATAAAAAAAACAGTGGGAATGGGGTAGATTGTGCTTTCTACACTGACAGAGGGAGCTCTAATATTAAATTTTCAAATATGAATTGATTATTTTCTTTTTCTCCAAAATTTTACACTATAGAAAAAAGTCGACGGGCAAAAGAACTTCACAAATGATTTGCGCAATCACATGTATAATCCCACTGTAATTATTATGTAGTACACTGCGGGGGGGAATAACAGTTTTATATCTGCCGTTCTACTGCGCCGATCGACGAAATTTAAATTGCGTTTTTCATGTCTCGAAAGCGCGACTTAGGATGTGTATTAGATTTATATGTAGCATTATTCTAACATAGGTATTTTGACACAAAATCGGACTTTTTCTGAAATGAAATGCCGATGTTTTTCTATATTTCGATTCTACAACTCAAATTATGTTAAATATTGAATTTTGAAAAATTTGGTTTGAAAATTTACTGAGAAATTCACAAATTTACTTGGTGTATTTTTTTCACTTTGCGCCAAGAATAATTTACTTGGCGAACTGCTTAATTTATAGTAGCAACCTAATTTTCCTCTACAGTTTTTCATTGCAGACGAGCGGAAAAAAGGTCATCGTTCATACTTCAAAAGAATTTTAAGAAAATGTACCACATAATAACCACGTTTGACGTTATTATCGCTCAAAAAAAGATGTCAAATTTCAAAACGCGCCAATATGTAATTTCATGTTTATCTTAGAAAATTATGAATAAAAACTCTAATTCTTTGCAGGTGTGCCTAGAAATACATCTACTTTAAGGGGTTGTTAAAAAATTCATAGGTTATATTACAAAAATGTTTTCGAAAAATTTATAAAAAAATATTTAAAAATACAAATTTAAATAAATCATAAAAAATGTGGACATATATTTGTATTAAGCCTAAATTTAGAGTTCTGGTAGAAGGAATTAAGTAAGTTTAAGAAAAAAAGAGATATTAATAAATATGTATCAAATTCAATTAACATCCAGGAGCTGAAATTTTGAGAGCTATTTTTTTAAAAACTATTCGCGCTATTTTTATAAAACTTAGCAGTTTAAAAAAATGTAATTGTAGAATCGAAATATGGAAAAAAACTGGCATGTCATTTCAAAAAAAGTCCGATTTTGTGTCAAAATATCTGTGTTAAAATAATGCTATATATAAATTTAATATATATCCTAAGTCGCGCTTTTGAGACATGAGAAACGCAAGTTGAATTTTGTCAATCGGCCGAGTAGAACGGGAGTAATAGAACTGTCCCATCATTTTTTTACAGTGTATATTCTAATTTTGATGGAGAACCCTCTGGGGGACGGAAACCATAGTCTCCGTATTCTTCCCATATTACCAATCCTCTTGACAGTATTTTCGGCTCATCAGGTATTTTGCCTCTATAAAGCACAGACATTATACACCTAACAATATGCAAGCCTTTTCTGGGATTGGAACTCGCGTCATATGATAGAGTAACTAGCATCCATAACTAGTTAACTAATATAACTATTCATAACTAATCCGTCTAGTTTAAAATGTACACACCCCCTTCCGATGAGACGACGCATGATTTGAAATTTTTATTATCATTGCATTTTTTTCATTTACATTTTACTTTTTAACTTATTGCTCTTTACATGATTTTCTGATTTGGTTCATATTAAGATGATTATTTTATTGTCGACCTATATATATTTGTACGCTTTTAGTGACATAAAAATCTCCTGTTTTTAAACTGTTATATTCTGATAGGATAGTTTAGATTCTACCTCAGAATTAATTTTTATACTACAGCTTATAGTGCGAATCGTTTTCTTCAATTTCTTCATTCACATAAATTTCCACTTATCTACCTATCTACCTATATTTTTTATCTATAGCAGGCACTTATCCGACTATGATAGGCCACTATTAAGGCCATTTTATTGTGAAGACACCTAATAGGCGGTTACAGTTGCCTTGTATGGAAGGACGAACAATTACAACCATGCCTTCTTCGAGATTTCAACCCGGGCCTTTTGGACGTATTCGTATGTAACTGAATATGTATGTAACTGAATGTATTTGTATTTGTATTGTATTTGTATGTAACTGAATGTATGTAGAGTAAATAAAGACTTGAAGAACATAACGTTTTATGATCTATGCATAAATAATAAATGATAAAATTGAACACTGAAAGAAAATGTTGAAAATGTTATAAATGTGGAATATTATGACAAAAGAAATCTAAGACTTCAAAAATGAGTAAAATTAGATGCCAGGAAGCGAGTAAATTTCAAAATAGCCTTAATCCCATGCCAAAAAAATAGGTTGATGAAATACATTTCTTGTACTGCTCTTTGCACTTGATCTATCATAGGAATAACGAAGCGGGACTCTATTTTAAAATGTGATGTATTTCAAACGTTCTTAAGATTATACAAAATAACGGTTTAAAAAGGGTTCAAGATTTAAGAAGATTTAAGAATAGTTTTATGACATCTTTAAGAAAGTATATATAAGTCCATCTTCAGGTTATAAGGTACTTTCTCCCTTCTTTCGGTATGTCTTCGTGGTGTAACGGTTAGACACTCGGCGCGTATTCGAGAGGTCCAGGTTCGAGCCCCAGCGAGGGCATTTCTCATTTTTCACGTCTCCTGTCTCAAAACTGCTAATGACTCTACAGTGACGCTCGAACTAAAATGTGGTGGATGATGATTCTTCACCAACAGGATTTGGCGATTATACCCTCTAATACCCACTATATAAGGAATTTTCTCTCTCCTTTCTGCATGCCTTTGTGGTATAACGGTTAACAGTGCGCGTATTTGACAGGTCCAAGGTTAGAGTCCTGGCGAAGGCATTGCTCATTTTTCACGTCCCCAGCATCAAAATAACCTAATGACTCTACAAAGTATGTCCAAGAAATTAAGGCAATGTATTAAAAGTATAAAAATTCAGGTATAAAGTACCAGACACATTCTGGCATTAAAATCAAGAAAATATCTCTTTCTCATGACAGTTTTGGGAAATTTAGGCTTCCTTAGAGAGACTCCTGGCAGAAATCGGAAGGATTTCGCTGCGATTCCTCCTTGCTGAGACTGCTCTTGTTGAAGTCTAATAAGCGGGAATAATACCTGGTAATTAATTCCGCTGTTATTTGTACCTGCACCTGTAGTAGTGGTTATTGTTTCTTGATTTTAAATAGTAAACTACGAGGTGATTCTCTAATAAGTATTTTAGTTGATTTTACTTCTTGACTGTGCTAGCTATATAAGAATTTGTTTAGTTCTGAAGATGGTAATGCCTTGGAAGAGTTAAACAACTGCAAAAAGATAAAACAAGTAAACAGTACAAAAGTAAATGCCAACGCTCAGCGAATTCAGTCGTGATCAAAGGAATTTATTTTCATAAGTTAATTGTACATAAAGGTGCACGTAAGACTTCGCTAATTAATACCAACTCTGCATCGTATCTTGTAGTTTACTGTGTTATAATTCGCGATGTAATTTAAACGAAAATCGCAGTTAATTCATATTTCATCTCTGAATTTTATGTAAGCATCCACAGTTATGTTTTTAACTTAGCGTACTTTCCTGACTCACATAAAGATAAAATACATTGTGTTTAGGTAACAGAAAAAAGAAGCAAACAAAAAAAGTTAAAATTAACAACTACAGTGCACTTAACAAGTAATAAACCTTGGGGGGGATGAGAAAATTGTTTATCTCAACAAATTAGCTAGTAATAACAGAGTAAAATGCATTCACAACTAATCAATAAACAATTATTTTTTTGTTTCATTCATTCTCTTCGAACGAGACAAATATACCATTCGGGAATAGCAATCGCAACTGTCTAATTGATTTTCTTAGTCTGCTCTCTAAATAACATTCAGATGAACTTCAATTCAGTCCCGAACAAAGAATCAGAAGGAGAAGTAGCAAGCAAGAAAGAAAGAAGCAATGAAAGGAAGAAAGAAACCAGGAAATGCGAGATTAGAGACCGCAACTCTTTGTTCATATTAAATGACAAATTACCTTTCGGAAGTCCTCATGCTCAGAAGTAGCAGTTGCGCTTTTCTCACGAAGCAAGTGAGGTTCAGCGACTCCCGCCATCGCTACATCATCCCCTGAGGAAGGGAGTTTAATTGGGAAGAAAAGGAAGAATCAATTTTTCCGAGATAAAGAGCATTTTAACTCTTTATTTCCCGGAGGAGGAGATGAATTAATGGATGCAAAGCAGAGAGAAAGAAAGTAAGAGTTCTTAATTAATATTCGGCAAAGACTTGTGTTGGTTCTTCTTTTACCTTCTCTAGTTTTTGTAAGTCACAAAAAAAAGGACGTGAAGAATTACATTGACTCTTTTTTTAAAACTTCAACGATTATGTTTAAGTCTAAATTTTGAAAATGATACATCCGGACTTGTTTGATTTATATTCCAGCAATCCTATTTTAGAAAAAAAATATAAATGTTATTGTAAATTTATTCAAATATTTGTCATTTTTTTATTTATAATCTGATTTTTACGTATTTCTTATGTATATATAAACATTTAATTTCATTTATAATTACTTGTGTAATGTATGCAAATACTTGTATTTATGAGCTTAATTTATGTAAATGATTCAGCTTTTTTTGATGATTTTTATCAGTTATTTTTACACATTTACATCAGTTATTTTTTAATGCATCGCATGGGATAAGGTTTTGTTTTTTTATTATGCTTTTCATTCAGTTTTTAATGTTTGGCAACTCCGTGCATTTATATGTGTTTGCTTCACTTCTTATGCTCTACATCTTTTTGCTGCTTCTGTTGTAAGGAAGAAGAACCAAAGACTACACAAAAAATCTCCTTGGTAGGGCCTTCTTAAAATTTTGTCAAAATATTGGCGATATTTGATGATATCTCATTAATCTGGCTACAAACTGTTAAGTTTTTAGAGCACCCATTTTCGAAATTCTAGAAGCAATATTTTTTTAACTTCAAGAAGTGCTTATCATCCTTTTTGAGCAAGAGTATAAATGTGGGAAATCAGAATCGCCAGCGAGGTGACGTCATCTGCCGTCAGCCCAGCGCAGCGCAAAACAGCTCAGACGAGTACCAGAGGTGGTGTGGAGCAGACGAGTTCCAAACGTGGAAGAGAACAGACGTGTTCTCGAGGAGGGATGATGTCTCAGTGGTGTTATAGAATCCACCAGCGTTTGTGAATCCTGATCTTATTCCCGAGATCAACAAATAAGCCGAACTGTGAACTGTTGATCATTACATGAGCAATTCTTGGACTATTCTTAGTCGTGGGGTTATCCTTAGTTATGTCAGTTTATCATGTTATCATCCCATCTTTTATCATCTTTCATTCATACTAGTAATTTCGTAATAAATTCACTTTATACTTATCTCGTGCTCTTGATCCAGTAATCCTATAAAAACATGGCCCCCAACAGTGGCGCGAATCAACCACGAACCTAACAGAGTGTTCTGAGTATGTGGAACTGTGATTTGTTCGACTACAAGTGCTCTAGTGATTATGAATTCAATTGAACTGTGAATTCCGACTAAGTGTTACGAACTTATTCGAATTTTGGATTACTATTTCATGGTGTTTGGATTACCAGTTCGTTCATCTGTCGGGTGAGTAGAAAACTTTCTTTTCAATATGAAGTTAGTTGAAATTCCAGAATTGGAAGCAGCTTTAAAGAACAGTAAAACTTCTGAAATCAGAACTTTGCATAAACTTATTTTCAACACTGAAGGCGATAGAAACAACAGAAAAAGATTACGTGAATTCTCTGGCTTTACATTTAAACCAGATTCTGAAGAATTTAACAAGAAAATAGATATAGTACAGAATGACTTTACTTTAAATGAGTTAATTAAAGTTTGTAATGTACTATGCATAAATTCAGAGGGTTCGAAAACGGAAGTAGTAACCCGAATTGTCTCTTTTCTATGTGATTTATCTGTATTGTTTGAAAATATTTTGCATGAAGAAAATAGTGATATTGAAGACGAAACTGTTAATAGAATTTCTAAAGTAATGCTTGATGATAATCAAAGAGACAAATCAAAGGTTGATAATCAAAGGTTTTAACGAGTCTCAAGTAAATAACAATGTGCAGCTTCCAATTCAAGATTATTTTAAACCTCATATTAGTTTTTCTGATATTGAAAGTATTGTTAATCCCTTTTCCGGTAATGCATATGAAAATATGGATAAATGGATTGATGAATTTGAAGATGTTATAAATTCTTTAAATTTAAG
>KK120447.1:0-14498 GCA_000611955.2 Stegodyphus mimosarum
GTGTGTTACCTTTATTTATTAAATATCATGTTCTTCACACTTAAACCATAAATTTCAGTTCAACAGCAATATTGCTAAATAATTTTAAAATGAGTATATCTTTAGAATTTCCGATACACAGTTCCGCGCTCTTTAGATAAAAAGGTTTCCCCCCTTCGTAGAGTGTTGCCATTGCTCGCTTTTAAATTGCTTGAAATTGTTAATCAAAAATTCGTTAAATTTTCGCAAAATATGAAATAGATAATAAAACAAATACCAAATTTGGGCTTCCAGATGCGCATATTCGGGTGGAAACGTACGTTATTCAAAATTCGATGGCTCTAGGTACCGTCGTTTTATCACAATGCGAGAAACATGCATACATTTATGCACATTCTTCATTATTTAATTCCTTTAAATATAATACAGGGCTGCAATATTTGGTGGCAACATTTTGAAAAGTGAACCGACATTTAATGTTTCCGTCACAAAATGCCGAAACGAAAACAATACTCCTTCAGGGACAAAGCCCCTTTGGAGTAATAATGATTTAAATGATTCAGCTAGTGAAATTTCACGGGTCCACATTGTAATTTAGTAACAACAGAGATGAAGAAGAGCGTTTGTGATTTTTAAATATTGTAATTTTTAATCACTAGTAGATGATTAAATTTGAAAGAAAAATTAAACATCGTACGCTTTGTCAAATGGCAATACCCTGGGCATAGGAAAGATAAAAACGATTTATTTCAGGTAATGGCAACCTTTTTTCTTGCTGAGTCTATTGATTAAATTCGAAAGACGAGTAAATTACTTACACTTTTCCGAGTGGCAACACATTTCTTTTAAATCGCAAAGTTTGTTAATCAGCATTTCATTAAGTACATACTGAAAATAAATAAAAAAAAAAATAAAAAAGAATAGAAAAATCTGAAAGATTTCAGATTTTAAATTACGTCCAAAGGCGCGTTTTTTTAACGTTTCGTATGCTACCTTTTTTTATTAAATATCATGTACTACGTACTCAAACCATAAAATTCAGTTCAAAAAAAATATCGCAAAATCATTTTAAAATGAACATATCTTTAGAATTTCCGTAAGTCTCGTGCGCTGGAGATAAAAATGTTTTTTTTTTTCCGTACAGTGTTGCCATTGCTCGCTTTGAAATCATTTAGTTTGTTAATCAGAAATTCGTTGAAATGTTACAAAACATAAAATCGATAATAAAGCAAATTTCAAATTCAAAATTAGGGCTTCCAGATGCCCATATTCGCAGTAGGATTACGTCATTCAAAATTCGATGGCTCTAGGTTTTATCACAATGCGAGAAACATGCATACATTTATGCAGATTTTTCATTTTTTAAAATTTAATGCAGAGCGATAACATTTAGTAGCAACAATTTGAAAAGTGAAACGGGCATTCAGAGTGAATCGACGCAAAATCGCGAAACGAAAGTAATAGTCCTTCGGGACTAAATCCCTTTGGACTAAAAATAAATTCGAAATGCAAAATTCGGGCTTGAAAGTGCTCGTGTTAGAGTGGAGTACGAGTATGTTCAAAATCTGATGGCTTTATGTGCCGCCGTTTTTCCACAATGTAAGAAACACGTACATATATAAATATACACTGATTGTTTAATAGTGCAGGTATTCTTCCTCTAACAAGACAATAATAAAATTTTAAAAAATATTAAAAGTTAGCAAAATTCTATTCTAATTGAATTTCGCTGATAGAAACGGTTGATTGATTATATCTTGAACTGTTGTTCACTATTCACTTCGCCTGTAACTTCAGATGATGCGATCCTTGGCCTGAAACAGATTTATGATGAAACTCAGAACACCTACTACGTGTAAAATTATTTTCATGCAGCAACCTAAATCCAAACGCATGATGCAATATTTGCAGTTCGAATTTCAGTTTATTCACCTGTTCGTCGTCTGTAAGTTAGATTGCTGTACACAGAGAGAAACCAGTTAACCTTGACCTCATTCGTATCTTTCTTTAGCTTTAATCTCTGAACTGAGTTTTAAATAAATGCTAATAAGAGTTCTTCATACCTACAATTTTACGTTTTAGACTTTGAAATTTAAATATTTCAGTGAGTGGTTTTTAACTAACATATTCAAGTTTTGTAAAATAATTTGAAACAGGAGCTAGAACATCCGTATCCTTGAATTCTGAAAATCTTAATAAAAAATTCGAAAACCAAAATTTCAAATGGCGCATTTTTTTCCCGTTATTCCAATCTTCTGAAATCTAATGTAAAAAACCTGCAAAACTGTCCACTCAAATCTTTGGAAAAATTAATTTTATTGCGTTCGTAGTGGCGTAGCTAAAGCTTTGCTGCCTGGTGCGATCCGTGTGGTTACCGCTTAGTTGGTACCTGTATTGACTGCCCCTCTTAATACTGTTACGAATTTTGGATTTAGTTAGATATTTTTAAAAGAATTATAATTAAAATTGTTTTATTTCCTAGTTCAATGCAGCAAGTGACATATTTTAAGAGAAAGTTACGACGGAAAAGTAAAAATGCAAGAGCATGTACATTTAACATTGAATAAAATTTTATCTCCGTAATTGATATTTAATTTGAATAAATGTAATTGTTAACTGTAACCGTAATTATAGTCTTTCGCTTTCCAGAAACCTCGAGAAAACAGAAATTACCAGAACTTTCTCGTGACCCTTTAAAAAGACGGAGAGAAACATCTCAGTTCAGTTGTTTACTTAGTTGTTGTTGTTGATTGTAGCGAATTCGCGGTAAGATCGGATTAGCTTTCTGTGCGCTTTGGATTGCGTTCTATTTAACTTTTTAGTAGTTTAAAATATAACTACTGCTTATACTGCGTGATACTATACGAATATCTTTGGGGAATAATCCAGCGTTTTGTTATATTTCTTGTGATTAGAATAAATTTTATTAACTTTTTATCGGATTTGTGCATTCAATCTATTACGAATTCGTACGCACGCAACAATATTCAAGCAAATCACTGTTGATCTGAAAACTGAAATTAAGTCCTACAGACTCTATTAGACAAATTAGTGAATTATAGCTACGTCTTAAGAAACTCCCATTCCAGAGAAGGTTTCAAATAACTTTTTTTTAATTTTGTCTGAACATAAGGTGCGACTTATCCGACAGAAGAAACCACCACTTACTTGTGTAGTAGTTCAAATTAAGCAATAACAAGCAACTAAATTCAAACGCAGATAACGTGTAGACTAAGACTATACATTCAATAAAATAAACTAGAAGGTGGTTCAATTATTTTACCGGGGCGTAAGTTTAAAGTATCGGATAGTGAGAGAAAGCTAAAGCCGGAATATACACTCAAGAGCCAAAACATTATGACCAGCCCTACGTTTTGCGATGAACGCGCCTGGATGACGTGGAAGGCACGTGATCAGGTGGAAGTGGTATTTACCTGCTGCTGGAGAGTCTGAAGAATCATTCTTTCACTTACTTCTGTGTGTGATGGGAAAGGCTGCGGATCTAAGCGACTTTGATAGAGGGCAGATTGTAATGGCTCAAAGGCTCGGAACAAGTATTTCCGAAACTGCACGACTCGAGGGTTGTTCGCGATCTACAGTTGTTAGTACGTATGAAAAGTGGATGAATGACGGTGAAACCAGCAGTAGACGACATGGTGTTGGACGTCCACACGCTATCAAAGAAAAAGGTCGTCGGAGACTGTCTCGCATGGTGAAGCAAAACCGGAGCCAGATAGTGGGTCAGCTGACACCCGAATACAATGCAGAGCCAAGTAGAAAAGTATCGGAGCACACTGTTCAGCGGACACTGTTGGATATGTGGCCACGCAGCAAACGTCCCACTCGTGTGCCTTTGCTGACCAAGCGTCATCGCCAACTGCGCGTGCGCTGGGTCCGGGAACATCGCGACTAGTCCATGGATCAGTGGGAGAGAGTTGCCTGGTCAGATGAATCACGGTTTGGCATTCATCACGCCGATGGCCGTGTCAGGATACGCCGTCTTCCAGGCGAACGGTTGCTCCCTCAATGCACTGTAGGTCATACACAGGCCGGTGGTGGCGGTATTATGCTCTGGAGGACGTTCTCTTGGGCGTCTCTAGGACCCATGGTTGTGGTAGAGCAGACCATGAATGCTACAGGGTATCTGAACACCATTGCGGACCAGTTGTACCCTTAAATGGCCTCTGTTTTTCCAGCTGGAAATGGAATGTTCCAACAGGACAACGCCCCATGTCACAAGGCTACAATTGTGTTGGAGTGGTTCCAGGAACATGATGCTGATTTCCAGTTGATGTCCTGGCCGCCTAACTCACCGGATCTCAATCCGATGTAACACATTTGGGATGTCATGGGACGGCAGCTCAGAGGTCAAAGACCACCAATTCGCAATATCTCGGATTTGCGTGGCCGTTGGTACAACATCTGGTACAATCTGTCTCCGGCCATCTATCAAGGACTTGTGGCATCCATGCCAAGGCGGGTTGAAGCTGTGTTGCGCGTCAAAGGTGGCCCAACTCGTTATTGACATAATGTTTTGGCTCTTGAGTGTAAGTACTCAGTGTAGCAGGCGAGAAATCCTAATAGCCCGATGGAACTGCCAGAAACTCTCTAAGATTCAAAACACTCAGCTTAAATACTCTCAAAGCTGCACTCTGGTGAGGAATAAGAAAGGAAGATTGGTTTATTTATTGAGATTACGGCAAAGCACACTAAAGCTATCTGCCTAAGGGGAAGGATGCCTTCGTCGTTGATTTTTTAGAGAAACTCGCTCGTATACAGGTTACACATGCGGAAAACCACGAAAATGCCCATGCAGCCAACCCATTCCCGGCATTCGAACCTCGGACCGAACTACCAGTGTTCAGCGATTTAACCGCTCGGCCGCTGGTAGGCCTACGAAGGAAAGAAGTTAAAGCAAAGATCAAAATCGTAATAACTAGTTAATTAACCTGAAATACGTTACAACTTTAATCCCAACATTTTAAAACTATACTTTTATTAGTCTACATGCGCAGTTTGCCCAGAAGGACTATTACTCTCGCTTTGGCATTTTGCGTTGGTTCTCTATAAATCTCTGTTAACTTTTCAGATTGTTGCCACTAAACATTAGAGACCTGTATTATATTTAAAGAAATTAAATAATGAAGAATGTGCATAAATGCATGCATGTTTCTTGCATTGTGATAAAACAAGGGTACCTGGAGCCATCAAATTTTGAATACCGTACGTCTCCAACCGAATACGGGCATCTGGAAGCTCAAATTTAAAATTTGGAATTTGTTTTATTATCGATTTCATATTTTTTAAAACTTTAACGAATTTTCCATTAGCAAAATCAATGATTTCAAAGCGAGCAATGGCAACACTGTACGAAAAAAAATAAACATTCTTATCTCCAGCATGCGAGACTGTGTATCGGAAATTCTAAAGATATGCTCATTTTAAAATTACTTTGCGATATTGCCGTTGATCTGAGCTTTATGGTTTAAGTGCGAAGAACATGATTTTTAATAAATAAAGGTAACACACAAAACATTTAAAAATGCCCCTTTGGGCGTAATGTAAAATCTCATAGCTTTCAATCCCCCCCCCCCGCTTTTAAAATATCGATGATCGCACTGTGGAAGTCAACTTGATTGCTCCATTTGCTGTTATGCAGAGATTTACAATGATATTTGTTGAGAAAAACTCTTCTCACAACAGCACAACTAGTAATCAATCAGTTGTGAGGTAAGTTCCTTGTAGTATAAGAATATTTGAAACCTTAAGATTATATTTTAGAACAGACTGCAAAAAAGGTCCAAAAAGCTAGGGACGTCCTGTTTCGTTCCACGTCCCTGTTTTCGTTCTCCCTTAGCTATACTGGAAATGAAACTCTGACATATTTCTATCTTAACGAAGAATTCTCCCTTATTAACGTAACCATGATCATAATATAGTTGATGTTTGTATTTCGCAATAATAATTTTCTTATAATGAGAATATGCAGCTGTTGAAACCTCGTACTGATGTCTTTGAATACTATATTTAATGTCAAAAATATTTTTCTTCCTTATCTTATTTCCTGTGGCAATTCAAAATCTCGTTATTTTTAATCTACCTGGACGATCCATACGATTAGTCCCTTAATTTTTCACGCAGAAAATGCAGCCCCAGAAAAATTGCTCCGCCGAGGGCGGATCGACCCTTGTAGCGCTACTCTATTGAGCATTCGTTAAAAAATTCCGTGATTATTGCAATTTCAATTAAACTATATCACTAACATAATTGTGGAGTGGATCCAGTATATCGGTTAGTGATGTAAACCGCTGAGTTGTCTCTTGATCCAGTTATATAAAATTGCGGAATTGGAACGCCAACTCAGCAGAAGTTTCCACTATCAGTCAGCCACAGCCAAGGGACCTGGCCGGCAGTTCAGACGGCATTTATGGAATCATAAGGAAAACTGCAGAATCGCAATGTCATGCACATCAAAATTACAAAGCTAATTTCCCTAAACACATCCAATGATTGTACACGTTGCATTAAAGGGGAAGAAAAAATGGAACAGTTCTATATCTCCCGCCCTACTGGACCCATCAAAGAAATTTAACTTTCGTTTTGCATGTCTGGACAGCGCAGCTTAGAATGTATATTAGATTTATATATAGTAGTATTCTAACATAGGTATTCTGATATAGGTTTTTTATCGCAATGGCAGACCCTCAGCTGATTTCGGCTTGGCCACTACTAATGCCAGAGGTGGTGGTTACTTTATTATGGAGGCACTTAATAAGTGGGTCACCTTTGCCTCCTATGAAGAAACGGACAACTACAGCCATGCCTTCTCCGGGATTCGAGCCCAGGCCCTTTGGTATCGTAGCCGGCTCCCCTAACCACTATACCATCTGGCGGCGGTATTGTGATATAAAATCGAGCTATGACATACCTATTTTTTCCATACTTCGATTCAAAGCCAAAGTTACGTCAAAGTGCCAAAGTTTGCAAGAGTACTTTTTAAAAAATTAGCTCTCAAAATTTTAACTTCTCTGTGTTAATTGAATTTGTTATACTAATAAATATATACCATAAAATAATCTTTTTTTATTATTATTATTATTATTATTATTAAATTATTAAACTTAACTTGATTCCTCCTTTTACAATTCGAAACTTAGTTTACACATCTCTCACAATTCGAATTTTATCCAAATAAGACTCGCAGATATTTTCTGATTTTTTTAAAATTTGTACTTCTTAGTAATTTTTATAAATTTTTAGAAAACCTTTTTGAACAATAACCTATAAGATTTTTACCATAAGCTTAAAGTAGATGTATTTCTAAGCGTACCTGCAAAAGATTAAGAGTTTTTTATTCAAAATTTCCCAAGGTATAAATGAATTTATGTACCGGCGCGTTTTGAAATTTGGCATGCTTTTTATAAGCATAATAACGCCAAGTATGCTTTTATGCTTTTTTTTAATTATTTGAAAGAATAAACGTTGCACTTTTTTTCCACTCGTGCACGATGGAAAAAGGAAAAGGTAAATAGGTTACTAGAAATTAAGAATTTTGCCAAGTGAATTAGTCTTGGCACAAACTTGGAAAAAAAAAGCGCGCCAAGGGAAATTTTGAATTTCTCGTTAAGTTTCTCACCAAATTTTAAGAAATTTAATATTTAGGCATTAGCTTAGTCGTAGAATGGAAATATGAAAAAAAAATAGGTACGCCATTTCAGAAAAAGTTCAATTTTGTGTCAAAATACCTATGTTAAAACAATGCTGCATGTAAATCTAATACGTATATTAAGTCGCGCTTTCCAGACATGAAAAACGCAGGTTGAATTTTGTCAACAGCCCAGTAGAACAAGAAATATAAAATTCTCACCCCCTTTTTTTTGTGCAGAGTGTACGTAGTACATAAAACGAAATAAATTTTATTGCATACTGTTACACTGGCATGCTTCTCAAACAAGGGTATTATTTACCAGGTTACAATCTAAAAATTTGTCTTAATACTGATAATGCGTGACCATTCTTGCTATTAAGCCCACGAGCGGCCGAGCGGTAAAATCGTTAAACACTAGTGGTATTAATTCGGGTTCGAATGTAGGCGAACGGACTGACTACATGGCCGTTTTCGTGATTTTCCGCATGTGTAGCATGCATACAAACTAGTTTTTCTTACAAAGTCCTCCACGAAAACATCCCTTCCCTTAGGCAGATAGTCCTAACGTGCTTTCCTACAAACCAAACCAAATCATTCTCACTGTAAAAATAGCTTTCGATATGTCTAAAACTGTGCCATAGTAATATCTCTCGAGAGCTAATAGAACATATGTAACAAAACTTCAAACAGTACAGTATATCTTGTTATAAAACATTATGAAAAATCCTATTATATGAGGTTATATTACAGACGTTTAGAGCCGCATGCCATATTGTTGCCTCATTGAAGTATAAACAGGATATGTTTAGGGACTCTGGATTCTGCAATTCAGTATTAGTTAATCCACATATTTATAATGGGAAACAAACGACAAGATGTATCCACATTAGTGAGAAAAAAGGTAGGTATGAATAATGATGTTATTGTATGTGCATAAAGTGCTTACATAGAATAATTATTCACAGACAATAAAATACATATAATAAAATGGAATAAAACATACAGTAAACATAAAAATATATACATTCAAATATTATTGTCAATACAAATACTAAAACAATGCATATTGTTCCAAAATATTGTTATGGATTTTATATTTATTTAGCTATTTTTAGTAGAAATGTAATTAAAATTTGTTTTATTTCCCCGTGCAATGCAGCATGATCCACAAATCGCTTTAGTTGGCCGTATAACCGTAAATATATACTTTCAGTTATAAAAAAGGATTATAAGAACCATGATCCCCTACCTATTTTCATTTTTTGAATTTGCAAAATTTTATTATATACATTTGGAACAGAAAAAGTAAAGGTTGAAAAAACAATGAAAACCAAAGTTAATCCTTTTTTATTTAAAGCTCCAAACAGAACTTGTCAAGGGAAAAGTGTTTTAAAGCTTTAAACAAAGTCAATTAACTGAACAACAAGAACCGGTTTCATTCCGATCAACTCACTGAGACCTCTATCGTCAATTAGTATAATGGTTATTAATCCTAGAAATTTTTTATTTACAATATTTCAAAAAATCTATACAAGTTTGAGGCTCTCATTGAGTTGGTCTCTTTTCCCTACCAGTTTTTGTTGTCCGAACACAAAAGTTACAAGGAAAACATTTTACATATAATGCCGAAATAAAACATTGATAATCAAGGGGAAAAATGAATGAATTACAAATGAAAGAAATATCAATAAAATTGGTAAAGTGAATGACAAGAATAAAAATAATAAAATGCTGTACTAATTACAATGTAAAGGTCAATTTTTTTTTTATCGAAAAATTTGATTGTCAAATGTAAAGGCTAAATAAGGGCCAAGTTCGAATGCGTACTTAAAATGGAAATGCTTTTTGCTAAAGTAAAAGAATGGAAAATGTGACCTTTGAGGGGAATTAAGTAAAACATTGCTACATATGGAGAAGTTTTGCAACAAATTAAAATGTAAAAATTGAGAAAACACTTCCTACCTGTAGGTGAATGTTTGTAATATTTATATTTTCTCATTTCTAAATTAAAAAAAAAAAAAAAAAACAGTTTGGTGCAAGTTACGAAATAGTGAAATCACTGAGCGCTTTATTCTTAATTTTGTAAAAAGAATTTAGTTTTTCGTGTTTAATGTTTACCTGCGGTCATTTTTTAAATAACTTTCTCCCCCTCTGCATTTACTTGAATTAAAAAATATATTTAAATATGCAAGAAAAATTATTCAAATGTTATTCAGTTATTTTTTTCAAATTATACGAGGAAGAATTTATGATAAGCATCACTACAACACATGACGTTAAACTAGAATTTATTTATTTACATTAGAATGAAAAGAAAAGTAAAAAAGAACAATCGTCATAACTTAACACGTCTGACCTCACTCACTATCGTCAACCTCTTGTCTGACCACACCCTAATCTAGATGGCGCTTTAACATTATAACTAACTCAATTACGAGCATGAAGATTCAAGATTTTCAATTATCTAGTTCATTTACTAAATTTCATGCGCAAATTTTTGAAAAATAAATGTGTATTCTTAGAAACCGCGTTCTTAAGCTCAGTATTTTAAACTATAGATTTCATGTTTTGCTTTATTTAAAAATTTTAATATTAAGTAAATATCATTCTTTTTTTTTTATTAATCTTAAATGAAGGATTTTAGAAGCTTTGAAAATCTGGATTCAGACTGAAATTCCTGAAAATGTACCCTACATCTTATCTTTAACAAATAGTAAAATCTAACATAATTGATAAAATATTTTATCACTGCCATAACTGTTTTCCTTCAAACGTTAAGAATTGACAAAGCTTTGCAACTTCATGATTTCTTAGGTTAAATAGAGGAAAAAGCAAACAGCAGACATTCTTGTTTTCCCTATCTTAATAAGTCACGTGAAAGATAATAAAGAAAGGCAAAGTACTCTATCAATACGAAACTTCCTTTTTGACACGACATCCCTTCCCAGGAAGGTCAACTAGTTTATGTTCAGTTTGCCTGATAATTTTTTTTTTTTAAAGGTCAGTAGATTTGTACTTATCTGAACTAATTCAGATCAAAATCCATTGTGAGTAACTGGCATAAACAGTTACTAGATTTACTGTTATAAGAGAATTTTTTCAGTTTATTCTGTTTTATTTCAACAAAAAATTATATTATTTAAAACAATAAAAAAAAAAAAAAGAATCTGAAAGTTTCAGATTTTAAATTACGTCCAAAGAGGCGTTTTTTTAACGTTTTGTGTGTTACGTTTATTTATTAAATATAATGTTCTTCGCACTTAAACCATAAAATTCAGTTCAACAGCAATATCGCAAAATAATTTAAAATGAGCATATCTTTAGCTTTTCCGATACACAGTACCGCGCACTGGAGATGAGAAGTTTTTTTTCCTGTAGAGTGTTGCCATTGCTCGCTTTTAAATCGTTGAGTTTGTTCATTAAAAATTTGTTTACATCTTATAAAATATGAAATAGATAATAAAACAAATTCCAAATTTGGGCTTCTAGATGCGTATATTCGGGTGGAAACGTACGTTATTCAAAATTGGATGGCTCTAGGTACCGTTGTTTTATCACATTTGGAGAAATATATACATATTTACGCAGATTCTTCATTATTTAATTTCTTTAAATATAATACAAAGCGATAACTTTTGGTGGCAACAATTTGAAAAGTGGTACAGCCATTTATAGTGATCCAACGTAAAATCGCAAAACGAAAAAAATAGTCCTTCAGGGAGAAAGCCTCCGTGAACTAAATATTTTTATCTCCTTTAACAAGCGTAGAGCACTCTTACTTCGACGACACTGAGCAATGAATTTACTTTCAACATACAATCCACTTCTTACTTTAGTAACATAAAACAACGAAAATAATTTTTATTACTTAATCCTAAAACTAAAAGACCAATATAATGTTAATTTTTACTTTCTTTTTTTAAAAAAGATATTGCTTTTTATGGAATAAAATAAAACCTTTATTTTAATTAAAATTAAGCTGGATGCTAACCACATTTGACTTAGCTTATCTCTTGAACGTTTGTTAGTATTTGTTATTGCTAAGCAAAGATGGGAAGATAAACAGCTGATTTTCTCTTTAAAACTTACATATTTGCCAAATGATATGTAATGGTATGCTATTTAAATAAATGAGATTTTCACCGGCTTACAATAAAAAATTGTTATAAATTAATAAACAAGTATTATGAATTAATCTATGTTATTAATTCTCAAAAATATGTGCACTAAACTGTTTTATATGCTTCCATTTCTTACATTAATGAAAAAAATGAAAACACGTAAATGAACTAACAAGAAGCTTAAATATACATGGTCTCGAAATAAGAGTCCGGTTAGCTGAAGTTTCTGATAATTAAAATTTGGATAATTAGATCTGTGTTGTATGCATGTGTATTTCCAGTATTTCAGTGATTACAGAAACAAATTTAATGCATACAATGAATTTTTTTGGATTCATACAAGGGAATTTATTCGTTACATTTAAGTTTATGATAGATAATATCGTGTTTATAAATCTTTTTAACAACTTACGTCATAAAAATATTGCTTATTTTTCCTGTAATTTCAAATGCAATAATAACGAAGTTGAAGAAGGTTGAATCTTGGCGAACACTATAATTTCGACATCAGATTGGTTTAAAAAACTTTTCACTAAAAAGCTGATTTCAAATATTGTCATTCTAAAATGAATTTCATCTAATGTAAGATGAAAGTATAAAATATAAATATGTATTTTATAACTATGAAATACTATCAACTGCGTCTTCAGGTAGCTATAATGATAAGTTCACACCCACATGATATGAACCTCAAAATTTTAAACTGTAGATTCACTACGTAAATTAACAAAATGGCAAATACAATTAAGTATGAGGACATGGAATATTTTAAATAGTCGGCAAACCTAAATCTAGGAATGTGCAGATATTAAATTCTCTAAAGAAACCATTCATGAGACCCTCATTCTACGGGGTATGTGTCTACGGGGATCTATGTAAATTTGGCGAAAGAGCTGCGGACACACTTGGCGAGAAATTGCTCTTATCAGTGATGTTTATCATTCCTTCAGAATTCGCCTTTCAAGGAAATTCCATTAATAAATTCGCCCAATTAAAAGATATTTGCTATCTTCTGAATAAAATGACTTGAAAATATCAAGTGACTTCATTTTATGCTTCGTAATCAACGTACAGTAAAGTTTTCAACAGAAATATAATTTAAATTTCAGCTCATAAAAGTATAGCATAAAAAAAAAATCTGAAATGTTTCAGATTTTAAATTACGTCCAAAGGGACGTTTATTTAACATTTTGTGTGTTACCTTTATTTGTTAAATACCATGTTCTTCGCACTTAAACCATAAAATTCAGTTCAACAGCAATATCGCAAAATAATTTTAAATTGAGCATATCTTTAGAAATTTCGGTACACGCTCTCACGCGCTGGAGATAAAAATGTTTTTCTGTACAACGTTGGTATTGCTGGCTTTGAAATCTTTGAGTTTGTTAATGAAAAATTCGTTAAAGTTTTAGAGAATATTGTTACGAATTTCACATTTATTTGGCTATTTATTTAGAACTGTAATTAAAATTCCTTTTTATTTTCCCGTGCAACGCACGCAGACGATTTTTGAAGAGAAAGCTACGTCAAAAAAAAAAAAAAAAAAAATGCATACATTTATGCAGATTTTTCATTTTTTAAAATTTAATGCAGAGCGATAACATTTAGTGGCAACAATTTGAAAAGTGATACGCCGTTTTTGTGTTTCCGACGCAAAATCGCAAAACGAAAGTAATAGTCCTTCGGGACTAAATCCCTTTGGACTAAAAATAAGATATATGACGTTAGGAATTTGATAGAAGTTATTGGTTTTCTAAATATAAGCATTCGGATGAGCTTTTTTGTATAGTTCCAGTTAAAATATAACTGAGACTTATACTAAAAACATTAAGGTAACCGTCATAAAGGAAATGACACTTAGATTTCTTGTAACTTTGCTTCAGGCACATAACCATCTGCTGGTTTTTACCAGAGTGTAGAGAGATATTCTTTAAATATGAAATAACGGGCAAAGTGCGGCACTACAGTGTCTCACAAAAGTGATGGGACACTTGTGCTTTACAAAAGAAAACTGTAAGAAAATAAATTAAAAAAGCATGTAAAAATTTTTTGTGGGTGTGTTTCACAGTTAAATTTAGTAACAATTATTACATAACATACATTTTCTCAAAATATTAAAATATTAATTTAACAAAAATACGATTGTTTAAAACGGAGCAAAAAATGGCTCACATAAGTGATGGGACACCATTAGACTATGCAACAAAAATCGTCTGAAGTAAGCAATAAAAATATTTTTTGGGGTTTTTATTTTTACTCAAAAGCAATTGACAATAATTTATAAAATCGTCTGCATTATTTCTCTCCAGTTTGTTTTGGAATTTTTGTGTTTTTTAGCTCTGTGCAGCCATGAATGCTAAGCGAAAAGAAACTTTACCTGAAATTCGAAAATTAGTTATTAATTTGCATATTGAACGTGGAAAATCTATTAGAGAAACTGCTGAAACAGTTAACTTGAGTCATTCAACAGTTTTCAATATCATTAAAGATATAAAAAGAATCATATGATTCAGGATAAAAGAAAACCTGGCTGACCATCAAAGCTATCCAATGGAATAAAGCGAATTATCGTTCGAAATATTAAAAAAAATCCAAGAATGAGTGCTCCTAAAGTTGCTGCTGATTTACAAGCATTATATGGAGTAATTGTTAATCCTGAGACTATTAGAAGAGTAATTCGATCTACTGGATATCACGGTAGAGCAGCCAGGAAAAAATTCTTCGTAAGTGAAAAGAATAGAAAACTCAGA
>KK120447.1:14636-41681 GCA_000611955.2 Stegodyphus mimosarum
CACTTAAACCATAAAATTCAGTTCAACAGCAATATCGCAAAATAATTTTAAATTGAGCATATCTTTAGAAATTTCGGTACACGCTCTCACGCGCTGGAGATAAAAATGTTTTTCTGTACAACGTTGGTATTGCTGGCTTTGAAATCTTTGAGTTTGTTAATGAAAAATTCGTTAAAGTTTTAGAGAATATTGTTACGAATTTCACATTTATTTGGCTATTTATTTAGAACTGTAATTAAAATTCCTTTTTATTTTCCCGTGCAACGCACGCAGACGATTTTTGAAGAGAAAGCTACGTCAAAAAAAAAACATGCATACATTTATGCAGATTTTTCATTTTTTTAAATTTAATGCAGAGCGATAACATTTAGTGGCAACAATTTGAAAAGTGATACGCCGTTTTTGTGTTTCCGACGCAAAATCGCAAAACGAAAGTAATAGTCCTTCGGGACTAAATCCCTTTGGACTAAAAATAAGATATATGACGTTAGGAATTTGATAGAAGTTATTGGTTTTCTAAATATAAGCATTCGGATGAGCTTTTTTGTATAGTTCCAGTTAAAATATAACTGAGACTTATACTAAAAACATTAAGGTAACCGTCATAAAGGAAATGACACTTAGATTTCTTGTAACTTTGCTTCAGGCACATAACCATCTGCTGGTTTTTACCAGAGTGTAGAGAGATATTCTTTAAATATGAAATAACGGGCAAAGTGCGGCACTACAGTGTCTCACAAAAGTGATGGGACACTTGTGCTTTACAAAAGAAAACTGTAAGAAAATAAATTAAAAAAGCATGTAAAAATTTTTTGTGGGTGTGTTTCACAGTTAAATTTAGTAACAATTATTACATAACATACATTTTCTCAAAATATTAAAATATTAATTTAACAAAAATACGATTGTTTAAAACGGAGCAAAAAATGGCTCACATAAGTGATGGGACACCATTAGACTATGCAACAAAAATCGTCTGAAGTAAGCAATAAAAATATTTTTTGGGGTTTTTATTTTTACTCAAAAGCAATTGACAATAATTTATAAAATCGTCTGCATTATTTCTCTCCAGTTTGTTTTGGAATTTTTGTGTTTTTTAGCTCTGTGCAGCCATGAATGCTAAGCGAAAAGAAACTTTACCTGAAATTCGAAAATTAGTTATTAATTTGCATATTGAACGTGGAAAATCTATTAGAGAAACTGCTGAAACAGTTAACTTGAGTCATTCAACAGTTTTCAATATCATTAAAGATATAAAAAGAATCATATGATTCAGGATAAAAGAAAACCTGGCCGACCATCAAAGCTATCCAATGGAATAAAGGGAATTATCGTTCGAAATATTAAAAAAAATCCAAGAATGAGGGCTCCTAAAGTTGCTGCTGATTTACAAGCATTATATGGAGTAATTGTTAATCCTGAGACTATTAGAAGAGTAATTCGATCTACTGGATATCACGGTAGAGCAGCCAGGAAAAAATTCTTCGTAAGTGAAAAGAATAGAAAACACAGAATGGCTTTCGCAAAATCCAACATGAATAAGAATTCTGATTACTGGAATGAAGTTATATTTGCTGATGAGCGTAAATTTAATATATTTGGTTCTGACGGTAGAACCTTGGTGTGGAGAAAACCCAGGGAAGAATTTCGCAAACAGAACTTGGTGCCAGCAGTAAAACATGGTGGAGGAGAAGTTATGGTATGGGGGTGTATGTCGTCCGCTGGAGTTGATAATCTTGTTTTTATTGACAGTATAATGGATCAGTACAAGTATATTGGCATATTTAATCAAAATTTGAAATCATCCGCCCGAAAATTGAACCTTCATAACGATTTTAAATTCTACCAGGACAATGACCCCAAAATAGATTTTCCACGTTCAATATGCAAATTAATAACTAATTTTCGAATTTCAGGCAAAGTTTCTTTTCGGTTAGCATTCATGGCTGCACAGAGCTAAAAAACACAAAACTTCCAAAACAAACTGGAGCGAAATAATGCAGACGATTTTATAAATTATTGCCAATTGCTTTTGAGTAGAAATAAAAAACCCCAAAAATATTTTTATTGCTTACTTCGGACGATTTTTGTTGCATAGTCTAATGGTGTCCCATCACTTATGTGAGCCATTTTTTGCTCCCGTTCTAAACAATTGTATTTTTATTAAATTAATATTTTAATATTTTGAGAAAATGTATGTTATGTAATAATTGTTACTAAATTTAAGTATGAAACACACCCACAAAAATTTTTTACATGTTTTTTTAATTTATTTTATTACAGTTTCCTTTTGTAAAGCACAAGTGTCCCATCACTTTTGTGAAACACTGTATGCATGGACTAAAGCTTGCTATGGACCAAGTGACACAGTATAGGATGAAAAATTATGAATTTTATGGTAATTCGCAAGCAGTATCCGACTATATTTACTAATAGATTACGCAAGAGACTTAAATAATGAAACATATACTAATCACTGAATGATTCTAATGAAACATATACTAAGGAAAGACAGTCAAGTTAGGTTACTTGATTACAGCAAGTCACATAAGAGCTATGTGTCTACGGGGAGGGGTACTTTCGGGGAGACTTTCTAAAGAAAACTGGCTCATATTTAAGTTACACATGGGAAAATTCAAGAAAACCAAGCATGCAGCCAACCCCTTCATCCCGTTCGAACCCATTTCGTCAGATTAGGTTGTTTGAATACGTCAAAATACACTGTACTATCTGCCTACATAGAGAGATGACTTTGTAGAAGACTTTCTAAGGGAAATGACTTCTATTCACGTTACACGTGGGGTGAGCAAGGAAAAGAAAAGTCAGATAGGAGGGTTCGAGTCTTTTGGAGACATGTAAAATCAAATAAATGAATAATAATAAAGAATATATGTGAAATACTTTGAAAATTGGGAAATCATAAAAATTAATTCATGATTAACTACTCATCTTACTTCACCATTTAAAATCGTAATGCACTATACTTAATCTTCTGTTTCATACTGTGGGATCATAGACTATGAGTATTGAAATTGCAAGGAACTCTGAAGCTGAAGTCTTATTAAGGATCTTGTGGAAATTCTGTTAAAATATAGAGATGAAAGTGAACTTTATTTAGGTTTCTTAGGACAACGTTATAATGCGTAAACCATGGCGCATTGACCATGTTTTGAAAACTATAGAATCGTTTTTCGTTGGGTTTTGAGAGCAATGGTCCAAGCTGGTATAGCGTAGATAAGTACTGGGCGTAACAAGAAGACACGGCGAATTCTTTTATTCTCGAAGCTAAGTTTAGATCTTTTGCCAAGCAGGTTGTAAAAAAAATGGATGAGATAATTTTACATGAAGGCAATTTTTTGTTTTAATTATACTAAAAGTTCGTAGACTTTATTGCAAACTTTTCAATAGAAAGCTTAGAGTCTAGTGAATAAAGAAATTTAGTAACAGTAGGCCTAAAATAAAGTCAAATCTTATTCCAGAATGATGGGTGCTAGACATGAAAAGATAGTTCAGTGGACTAATCTATGTGACAAGTTATGTCTGGAAAACTGGAATTATATCGAAATGATCCGTTTAATAACAAAACTCAAAATCCGGTTTGCAAGTGGTTCAGTGGCAATTTAATCATTCTGTATTGCTTTTATCTACTAATTAATTTCTATAAATTTTCATGTTAGATAATATTTAAGTTGTTAGTTTTGCTTTTATATATACGTTCGTATTAACAGTACAGACAGCAAAAGGCAAACTAAATTTTTGGAGTTTGAGAACGAGTTCGGGCACTCTGTTTTAAGCTAAAAAAGTACATTAAGCTGTTAAATGAGCATAAGTGATGATATCACAATAAAGGTTAGGGGCAGCAATAATGTTGTTTAAAATACTTTATTCTAAGTGCTTATAAGCTGATGCTTTCTGCAATTGCAGAATAATACTGAAATTAAGCTATGGAGGAAACTGTAAATTCTCTGCTGATTATCATTTTCGGAAGCATGAAAAGAATCCAAATACTATAAACTATATTTAGAAACGGTTGACTTTTTTTTAACTGATAAGCAGAAACTTTGAGCTCTTACTGAATGAATATTTGTCAAAGGGTTAACTATTAATGGTAACTATTCCAAAAGTTGTGTGTTAATAGGAATATAAAAAATAGGAATTGCCAATTACCATTTTTGACATCAGTATCAATTGGGCCATGACAAAGTGTTCCCATTTTCACCTTCTGATCATGGCACATTGCCCGAGAACCTCAAAATACTTTTTTTGTTGTGAATGGTTAAAACTTTGCATATTTTTCCCTTGTTAAGGATCTTGATTTTATTAATTTTTTCATTATGATTGCATGAAATGAAGTCAAAAATATTCTCTTCTCTCTTTCATGAAATCAAGACGTATTCTATCTTTCCGTCAGCGAATTTGAAACATACACTGTTTTCTCTTCAGCCTTTTGCAACTTAATTTCTTAGCCACGCTGACTTTACTTCTTTTTTGCTTTCATGGTTTTACGGTAATGACTGTTTAGCAATTATTTTCATTAATTATAAAGACTGTTATGGTATAAGATATTTTCTTCCTATTTTATGCATGCCGTAGTGGTGTAACGGTTAGCTCACTAGGCGCGTATTCGCGAGGTCCAGGTTCGAGTCCCGGCAACGCCATTGCTCATTTTTCATGTACTCCTGCTTCAAAAAACCTGGTGTCTCTACAGTGGAGCCCGAACTAAAAAGTGGTGGATGATGGTTCTTCATCACCAGAATTTAGCGACTGGGTCCCCTAATCCCCAGTCGCCCTTTAAAAGGAGGAGTATATAAGACACCAGATACCAGACGTTGGAGTAACCCGACCCACCTAACCAAACAAATTGTACTTATGGTCATAACAAGCCACGCCCAATTCAACAAATGGAAATAAGTGAAACATAAAATAACCAAATGAAAATAATCATGTGTAAATAATAATTAAAAAAACATAAGAGTGAAGGAAAAGGACAAATACAAACATTTAAACAAAAGCAAACACGCACACACACACACACACACACACACAAAAAAAAAAAACCCGGTAAATCTTAAACACTTATCCCCTCGAATAAATTCCAGAATGACGCAAACAATGGTTACAAAAAAATTAGTAAAAATAAATAAACCAAATAGTGATGGTAATAAAAAGCAAAAATCATCCGCTGATTCCCACTGCCCAGCGCTCACCGTTAATAATTTTCATAATATATTTACATAATTGTGCGAAATCTTTATAGCATAAAAAGGGTTTTTCAAAATCAGTTTTTTTTTAATTGTTTCTTAAGCTATTAAAGTACGAACAGACCTCGAGGAAGTACTTAGTATCGATCAAAACAACCACACAGAGGACATTTATCATCGTTCTGTATCTTAAACCTATAGAAGTACCCCGGGAAACGCCCATGTCCGGTCAGAAACTGGTTAACGTCAAAATCATTGAAGATAATATCTTTTTTCTTAGTCAGTTCTAAGTGTTTTATATAACCACTTCTTTCAGAAGTATTCCACATTGACTGCCATTGCTTAAAATAATAAAGATAAATAACTCTGGTTGCTATTTTTTTTAACTTTGAACATAGGGCGTCCCTGAAATACTCCCCAGGACAGCCTCTTTTGCAAGTACATCCGCTCTCTCTTTACCCAGTATTCCGATATGGGCTTTAACCCAGCCAAACTGAGTATTAAAATACATATAAGGTATTTATGAGTATTTTAAGATATTTTCTCCCTCCTTTCTGCATGCCTGACGGTGAAGACATTCAGCTAGTATTCGAGAGGTCCAGGTTCGAGTCTCGGCGAGGGCATTGCTCATTTTTCATGTACTCCGCTTCAAAAATACCTAATGTCTCTACAAAGATCCAAATACTTCGGATGTCCTTGAATCTGAGACAGTAAATGAAAGTCAGAAAGTTGTTAGGCAAGCTTTCATAAGCGGAATTTAATGCAAGTGCGAAGTAACCAACGAGTTCTTAATTAATCACTCCTACACGTATTTATTTCCTAGATGCATTTGTGTCTTAACTCATCCGTAACGAAAATATCCATTACTCGAACACACAGGGAAAGTGCTACTGCGCAGGAGTACGGACGTCGTGACTTCGTTCACCTGAAACGTCAGAACACCATTCGAGAAGCTTGTTTTGTTTAATGTTTCTATAAAGCCAATTTTGAAGACAGTACGGAAAGTTTACGAATTATCTGAACAATTTATTTTCTTAATAAGAAAAATGAACAAATAAAGCTGCTCTGTTTCACAGTGTGTAGTATGACATTCCCTGTCGACCATTCTCTGGAAGTGGTTAAGTCCCAATCACATTATGTTTGTGCTACGAGGGAACGGACGTCGAAAGGAACAATTCTCAGAATTCGCACAAACAGTAATCAATTATCGCTCAGATTGGGATAACGTGATCCTTCAGAACCAGAATTTTCGTCTGATTGGTTGATCTCTAGCTCTGATAGAGCTGCAGCCGAAACATTTTCAGCGAGGTTTCAAAAAATCCCGCGTAGCCAGTACATTGTTTCCGTAGCTAAGTGGGACTTCGCTTGCAGCGGACCCTTTTTTTCGAGGAATCCTAAACCAGTGCTATCAGAATCTCGTTTCTCAGAAAAGTCCCGTCTAGCAGGGACAATCGCTAGATGTGATAACCTCTTAGCAACTCAAACTACCGTACCGAAGGACCCGATGTTGAATTCTGGAGAAGGCATATGTGTCCTTTCATAGGAGGCAACGGAGGCCCACCTATTAGATGCCTCCATAACAAAGTGACCACCCATTCTGGCCTTAGTAGTGACCAACACCTATAATGGCTACGAAAAAAACTACAACATTCCCTGAAAATTTTAGCCCATTTTTGTCTAAAATTAATCTAATTTATAGATACCTCATGTTTCGTTTCTTTTTCAACTAATTTACAAAGACGTCTGGATAAAGTATATAGGAGGCATATGCGTAATATGTATCTAATTTTATACAAGTACTGTAAATGACGAAAAGGAATAATTTAAAAAAACTTTATTAATGCTCCTAATGAGCTTCTCTTCAAATTTTTATATATATAAACATGATAATATATTTAATTCACACAAAATAATTCAATTTATATCTGTATAAAGATAAATTGCAAAGTGATTGCAGCAAAAATTGCAAGGACTAGTTTCTTAATTCTTTCGCAGTGGATTTTGCAAATAACAAATATCTAGGATTACACTACAACAGTAACCGAAAGCATGAGCAAAAACATGCGTGCGTGGAAAAAAGATTTTTTTTTTTTAACTTTAACTCCTTTTGATTCGATAACAGGAAACATTACTTATTTCTTAAAATTACGTAAAATGATGGCAGTTACTGTATCTATTAATAATTGATTTAGTGATACCTCACTAAATCAATTATTAAAAGCAAGAGCTTCAAGTCCTTTGATACCAGCTTTTCTTTCAGCTTACTAGACGAAAATTAAGAAGATTGCATTATTCGTGATCGGATAATATATATGCATTGCATGCTATAGAAAATCAAGAGAATTCTCCTACAGCTAGTTCGTGGCACCCTCAGGAATGAAATCCTGGGGAAATTTACCGCTCCTTTGTGATTTCAACCTCTTTTTCACTAATGAGAAGAGTGACAACTGTTACCACTTTTGTTTATTAAAGTCTGTTGCTTCAAAATAGGCACTTCAAGGCCTTTGCGTCCGTTTCCTATTTTTGATTCTAACCCATATCATTAACACTACACGGTCCGTAACTTCTTTACATTAGTTAAGACCATAAATCAAGTCAGCCTCCATGAAGGGAAACGGAAATAAAATGATTAAAAAAAATAGTGGGCTCGACACCTGTTATTACCATGCTTACAAGACAAACGGACGGGCGAAAAAGACCCAGAAGTGCCTATTCTAAAGTAACAGCCGTTAGATCCAGTTGCTGTTCATAAATTGTAAGCATTTCAGTACGTTTACCATGAAACTTAGTACTTTTTCCTTCCCAGTGATAGCAATTAAAATAGCTTGCCAGAATTAGATATATGAATTTATACCTCATTTTGAGTGCAGGATGATACTATTTAATCAGCCAAATCAGTTTTTAAGTTATACAAAATTACTGAACTTTCACTTCTTAATAAGGTACACTTTCTCTTCTTAACATTCGCTTAAATAAAAGTCATAGAATTACTTATTTTTGTTGGTTATAGCCTTTGTATTCCAGTTTCATCAACAGGAAATAAAAGAAAGGTTGTCATGGACTATTTTATGAAATCTTAAATTTTTACTGATAATATCAACTGAAAAGATAAATGCATGTGATAATGTTAAGTTTTCTGACATATAAAATGTATCTCTACAGAGGGTATTTAAGCACTTTTGGAACGATTTCGATTTTAAAAAAATGAAACAATAAAAAGGGGTTAAGCAAATGTTTTGGAATAAAAATTTCTGGCAACAACTTATTATTTAAATGAAGAAATATCGTTTTCTATTTTTATATTGATTCTTCTTTCAAAATGTAGCATGTAATCAAGCTATGCATCGAAGGATACGTTTCCTCGCTTTCCGAAGACGTGGGAAAAGGACTCAAAGACGAATACTCAAAAAAGGTACGTACTGTTTCTAAAATTAAACAACTTGTAACTAAATAAAATACGTCAATGCAGAAATCAGTTGCAAAGTCTTTAGATACATTTGTAATAACAATGAGTAAAGTAATAAACCAAGCTTTACAACTTAAAAAAGCTAACAGAACATAATGTTCACCAACTTTTGTCGAGGCTTCAGGCTCAGGGCTAAACACATGTATGAAAAATATTTAGATTGAGATAAATGAAAACACATTGTAACCCTTAATGAAGTATGGGTTTACCTAAATGACTGTAATAAAAAAATGGTCTGTGTAGTAACGAGAGCCAGGAGAAAAAAGCTGATATGGCCTATTAAATTATACACATTTTTTGCTGCATTTCATTTAAACTTATTTCCTCGAATTTCATTAGAGATAGATTTTTCATTCAATTAATTCAGTTCTGACTTCGCGGAAAAAACAAAATACGTAAAAACTCAAAATATCTTCAATAAAAATTGTAAAATACAGAAAACCAAAAAACACCAAATACAGTTAAAACAGTTGGAAAAAAAATAATTTTTACAATTAAAATTAGAGTTTCTACTCAAAAACAAGCATTTCGGCCAGCGGGCAAGAAAGCAGATATTTCGGTGCACAAAACTGGAAGTTCGCTTTTGGTCCCACTTGGCAAAAGACATTGAAGGTGTAGAAACGGATCTAATTCACTATTCTATTAAGTTTCAAATGTAAACAAATGGCGATTCGTTTGGCTTAACTCGCCACTTTTAAATTATTGATAATTCTATAGCTATTGCATATAGATTAACTAAAGCCATAAAAACCTTAATCGGAACATAAAAACCGCACAAAAACATTATCTCATTCATACAAAGCTAACTTAAATTTTAAATTATGGAAATTTAATGTAAACAAATAAAAGATTAATATTTCTGCGAACTAATTTTCAATATCATTTAAATTCAAAAGCATATGTAGATCAATTGCAAATATCCAAACACATGAAAAGTATTTAATAATCCATAAATTAACCTAAAAAATTTTTAAGAATTTTTTAAGACTAAATTAAATTGCATAAAGTGAATAATTGTTGATCAGGCAGAAGACGGGTTTTTTAAAGAGAAGTTGTGTCCAAACCTCAATTACTCCATTCGTGTTTTGTCAACCATATAAGCATGGGTAATGAATTATACAAAACCAAAAGTAAAATCAAAAGTAGTGAACTGCTCAAATAAGAAATTTAACTTTAAAAGAATTTCGAAAAATTTAGCAAGTGAATCCATTTATGAAACAAACTGTTGATTAAAAAGTACATTGCTAATGTAATTAAGAGTATAAATTCAAAGTAATTTCGAAACCCTTGCTTATTCTGGTAATTCCCCTACATGAATTATGCATAAATAAACTATATCTAAACATAAAAATTGAAGTATAATAATATAAATAAGTACAATCTATAAAAAATACAAAAAAGGAAAGTAAATAATAAGTTCTAATTTGACTTACCTTGTAACTATACATTATTGTACGTTGGAAAGCGGTGTAGTAGTTACTAAATAATGAGATGTTGAGTAGTTTGTTACTGTAAACTGTATAAACAGAGGGCGCTGATACTGTGTAAAGTTGAGCAGTATTAAACTGCTACCTCAGTGATCTATTGTGAAATCATAGCTGCAAACTCTAATTAATATAATCTGAAATGTGTGTTCTGTTTGGAAAAAAAAATGTTGTTGCAAACTGTAAGATTGTAGAAATGTAATTAATCAGTGAAAAATTTTAATATTCCTGTAAATATTATCAAATTTTGAATTAAAGTTCGAAAAGATTAAAAAATAAAAAAATTTTTAATTTTAAAAAAATTGGAAGAAAATGTTTTAAAATTTAAGTTTATAAAAACCGAATTTGAACTATAGTTAAAATATAGTTCAACCAAAATATTAACTAAATACTGGCTAAAGGTAGGGAAAATTAGAAAAAGTTAAAAATCTTCACTCAATTCGGGCTGTAATTGAGACTTTTGAAAGTAGCTGGTTCTTTATTAATAAAAGGAAAGATTGCAGTATGATTAAGAAAAATATACATATTTATAAGAATTAATCCATTAACTCTTTAATATCCCCCATTACCATCCAGTTAAATTTAAATTAGCTTTATATGAAATATAGATAACGTTTTTATATTTGTTATATATATATATATACGACTGGTGCAGCCGACTGCAAGAGAAAAGGAGGAGCACAACTAAATGTTATAGCAGTCCCATATAAAAAATTTCAAAGTTCTACGGCTACTCGTTCTTGAGTTATATAAGATACATACAGTAGTACGTACTTACATACGTAAAAAAAACTCTTTCGAATACATTTTAAATCCAATTTACAATCCCTTTTGGCAAAAATAGTACTTTATTCTACCCGTAAGTACAGACGTAAAGCAGAAACATTCAAATGGTTTCGAGAGTGGTTGAAATGGCTATTTTCTTTGAAACATGATACCCGAAATTTTTCGCGGTTACAGTACTTCCTTTTCCTCGTATAAGAAAGTAAAAATATACAAACCTGGTTTCGTGAATGTAAAGGAAGTTTCAGTAGGAGGTTTATGACGGTCCCCAGATTCTCTTATAGCAGGAAATTAAAAATATGAAGAGTGAAGAATTAGCTCAACATACTATCAAGAGAAAGTTTTACCTCCGATATTTAGAGAAGAAATTCTATTTCTTTATCCGAATTATTTATAAAAGTGAAACTTCATCAAGAAAAAACATTAAGTTATACTTCTAAAATTACTTCTGCATTCTTTGGAAGAGTGAAGACTGGATACATTATTCCATATATACTTTACCAACGTATTCCTGCAAAGTCTTGTGATGGTGCATCTGTGGACTATTGGGCTTTTCGTCTCTTGAAAAGAGTTCTTTCTAAGTGGCGCGACCAAACCCACCACTCTGGAAAATAGTGGAAGAGGAATAAAAATCGGTACTCCTGGAAATTTTACGAAAAATTTATATCATGGCAATAACTATGCAGGTTTATATTCCGTTATTAGATCGAACATTTAAAAAAATAGTTTTCACATTTACATAATAATTAAAATGCCCCTAAATCATTCTAAAGTGTAAACACCTCTATGGCAGTATCGACAGAACTTTTTGGGGCCGCGTGCACAAAATTCAACCGAAACTCACTTATTTAAAGCAAAACACAATACTCCAATTAAACCTGAAAATGTAGGTTTTGCTTAACAAAACGACACTCACTTTCTTAAGACTTAAAGAGAAAAACTAGAAGAGAGTTTTCAAAGTTACAAAAAACTTTTTATTACAGAAAATAGATCGGTTTTGCGTAATTAATGGGATTTTTGAGGAATTTTTATATACTGATAATTCGTCAAATCTAAGCTTATTACTTCGTTAATTTGAGCGCAATACGTACAGCACACAGGTCATCTGTTAGTCAGTTTGTTGTGTCACATTTGATATAAGCTGAAAACAACTGTTCACACGCATAAGATGATCCAAACAAAGTAAGAATAGCACCTCCAAGTGGTTTCATTGATTGAAACTTATTTGGTAGAGAATTCCACGCTTTTCAATTTCTTGACTAGCAACTGTGCTGTCCTGTGTGATCTCTTTACACTCTATCTAAAGTACTGCACGCAGATCAGAGAATTTTCTTTTCCACGTAGAGCTTTCTTGAAATTCCAATAGCTCCATTTCCACATTTTCAAGATCTAACCATTGTAAGTAAGAAAGATCAAGTTCTTTAAACTTAGACTTAATCTGGAGAAGTAAGAAAACACACGGTTGTTTCCATCTGACGGAACTGTAGAAATCTTTCATTAAAATTCTCTTTTCCAGCTGCTACGATGCTCGAAAATTCCTTGTAGATTTCTTGATGACTTGAAGGATTGTGTGCAAATTGGGTAGAATTTTCTAGATGTGTCTTTTGATCTGAAAAATATTTCAGCTGCCCACTTACAAGATCTCTTTCAAAAACATGCAGTTTTCTTTCAAATGCTTTTATATCGCAAATCATCCTTTCTGGCGTTTTTCCCAAGTCTTGCAGTTGCTTTTTTTTTACACTCATTCTGACAAAGGAAAAAAGAAAGCATTTATCAGCGAATGCCTGTACCATTTTCTAAGAGTTATTTAATTTAGGAAAATCTGCTAAAATAATTAATAAATATGTCTAGTATTTTTCTTGTAAGAATATGTATGTAACAGCATGTTAAATAATATACATATGTAAGATATAACAAAATACGATTGGCGAATTCAAAATTAACTATTCTAGATTTTGTGCTCTTGCCCTAAATTCATCTGTTCTTCCAAATTCGAGCTCTTTCCGTGTTACATAACAACCTAAAATTAACCAATTATAGCTTAGGGTACTTTCTACATCATACTTAGTTTAAATACTCTTGGCAAAACAACTGCGTCATTCCTTTCCCTAACTTCTGCTCTGCCAACACCGCACTGCTTTACCTTGCTTAAATGCCTACGTCATTTCTCTTAAAAAAAGTACATAGAAATTATTGTATTTCGTTAGTTAGGATTGGGTAAATGTCTATTAAGACGGTTTTATATGCGTGAAAATAAATATTTGAAAATTCTTCAAGTCCATTTGTATCAGCATTATCTTTCCGCCTTTCCACTCAACTGTTAAACTCAACTGAAACTCCACTCTACTGAAAGCTGTTAAAAGTTCCAGTGTGTACTTCTACGCACTAAATTATAACTTCACACACACACACATATATATATATATATATTATTTAAATAGGATGAACCTTCAAATATTTAATACTGCAATTTATTCTTTTTCGTTCCGATTTATGAGAATTTTATTTATATATTGTTTAACATATATTTATTTATGCGTCTGTGTATTTAAATTGCATATAAAATAACCTCAGATATCTTTTTTTAAGCAAAACAAAATTAAATATATATAAAAAAATGACTATTATATGAGAGTGAAATAAGACTTCGCTTTTTTCTTCTCATATTTACTCAGACATACGTTGACTAACAAATTTTATATTAACCTATGAGAAGAAGGTAGTAAGTAATATTGTAAAATACCTTTAAAAGAGTATTAATACAGCTAGTGAGCTATATTTGCGATCATGAATTACATTTTGATCTTATGAATTACAACTGAATATCGTTTAGAAATGTTATTTCTCCCTGTGGAAAAGATAATAAGAATAGTATTATTAATGAAACGAAAAGAATATGCATGCAGATTAGACATATGCAATACATAATTAATAAACAGAAGTGTGTCAGAAATATAAAATGACAGATGACAATTAGCATCGAGAACAAAAAGAAACATAAAAAAGAACGATAACTAAGGAAGATAATTAACAAGAAAATATGCAAAAGCAAGAAGCAACAAGTGGGATCGCTCCGGGTGGTCATGGAAAAGCAAAATGTTCCGAATGGAAATTATTAATTTTTGTCACAATAAGATTTTAGTTTCTGAGTCTTAAAAAAGAAAGAACTGGTTTTAATAAGATTTCATAGTACCCTATACTACCTCTGCTAAGTACTTATAGTATGATCTTTTTAGAAAAATAGTAATAAATAACGGAATGAAGTCACCTGCAGTTACTTTAATTAATGTTGAAGAAACATTAGGTTACTTCGGAAGCAAGAGTGATGGAAAATGAACAATGCCTTCGCCTAGAATCGAACCACGGACCTCTCGGTTACGCGTCGGGCGTGCTGACCAGTACACAACAAAGGCACATGCGAAGAAGGCGGGAGAAATACCTTACATACCCCCCTTTTAAAGGGCGACTGGAGATTAGGGGCCCCAATCGCCACATCTTGGTTGTGGAGAATCATCATCCACCACCTCCTTTTTTAGTTCAGGCGCCAGTGAGAGACATTAGGTTATTTCGGAAGCAGGAGTGATGAAAAATGAGCAATGCCTTCGTCGAGAATCGAACCACGGACCTCTCGGTTACGCGTCGAGCGTGCTAACCATTGCACCACGAAGGCATGTGAAGAAGGCGGGAGGAATACCTTATAACATATTTATTGCGATTTAGCAAAGTACAAGTGTTTCTTTGGCAGTTGAGTCATTTATTTAGGCTACCACGAAACTCCACCTATTATTTAAAGTTTTTTATTTAGCAGTTACAGAGCCTTATTGCCGTCTACGCCCGCAAGGTATGGGCCGAGGTATCCAGGTTTTAAGGGAACCCGAAGTTATTTAAGACTTATTATAATCATAATTTTTTCCGAATAAAGCCTGAAAAATGGTTGTTAGAGGCCTTTGAAATAATGCTGAAGATAGGGCGGAGACTGTCTTGACATGGACTGTTACAAACTGTTTACATAAATAACACGTTTCGAAACAAGTTAAATACGATTAAAATGCTTTGCATCGGATCAGAGTCCGATTAAGGTAATCTACGGCCCTAGGATCATTCTTTCAAAGGCTGTCAAGAAGCACGAAAGCAAGAAGCAAGTTTTTTCTACGCATATTCAACGTAAGCAGTTTATGTCTAACTAAAGTACTTCAACTTTTGTTAATAGTGTTACGAAATGCCCAGGCGCGGTAAGGTAGCTTCCCCGCAAAGCAGGTTTATGGTTGCCAGAAAATGGCAAAGGAAGGTAAGGTTGCAACATTTAGCGAGAAATCGCCCATTTGGCGACAAAATTGGCGATATACTGTAGACGCATGGAGAGCCTTCTGGAACGAATTCTTACTGGTTTAGCCCAGAATGTTCTCGAACACAAGCCAAAAGCCATATAAACCCTGCAGGTACGCGGAGAGTCAGTTAGCATTTCGTCTAGCAAGATGATAGTGAGCGAATGTCTCGTAGTCTAGTGCCGAGCTGGTCGTCGAGTGCAGCGAGAGAGTTTCTTAGTGCATCGCGAGTTAATGCAGTGTCGAGGTTTATCTTAGAGTGTGTTGAGCTCCGAGAATGACCGAACCCAGTCGGGAGCTGTACTGTTGTGTATCGTCGAGGGCATCGCGAGTTGTAGCGTGGAGAGTCTCGAGAGTACGTAAAATTTCGAGAACGACCGAGCAGAGTAGGGAGCTGTAGTCTGGTGCTTTGCCGTGAAGCTGTCTTCACCGTTATAGCCTGATAGCCTGAAAGCTGTGTCGCTAATTGTCTCAGCGTGTTTAAAGAATGATTTTGGAGCTATCTTGAAAAATACTGGCCAATAAAGTGTTTTTCGATACTCCATCAAGTGTCGTCGTCGTTATTCACTCCAAATCCACGAACCTCTTAACGTACGTACAAAGAAGAAAAGAGGAAAACGCATTCTCACATGTCTTATCCCAAACTGTCAAATTAAATCTTATTTTGGTTTTATCAAAAAATTTTTAAAAAAAGTATTTTTCTTGAAGACATTAGCCATAGTACCATAATGCATTTATTAAAAGAATGTACTATGCTTTAAATAAGAGCCTACACGCCTAAACAAGAAGCACGATCATATCGCTAAGTTGATAAAAGGCAGCTCCTTATAATGAATACCAAGAAACACTGACCAAGGAAATTTCTCACAAGAGGATAAATATTAACAAATATTTTGAAACAAAAACCTAAGGTAAGTACGTTAGAAATTAAAAATATGTTGCTAACCAGCCTGGTCTTGATATATGTAACAAAACTGAATATAGAATGGCGACTAGCTGATTTCATTAGAAAGCTCTAAACTCAAAGCTTTCAAGAATTATTATATTCAGATTTCCAAAATGCAGCAAAGAACTCGCTTATTTTTTATCGATAGCTTTCGTGATATCTTTCCTTTTATCTCTCCATTTCAATGCAGGCAATTTTCATGCAAAAAGGATTAAAATTGAAAATAATATACTTCCGAATTTTAGTGATGTGATAAAATGCATTACAAAAGTAAAGGCTCTTCTTTTTCGATTAATAAATCTAAATGACCTCTACCTTTTTTAAATCCATGCGTTACAAAGTTCCAGTTGTTATTCTAAGATATCCCCAAACTGGAAACCTTTGAAAATCAATCCTGTATCCAAAAAACCGAAAATATATTTTTCTTGATAAAACATTTAATTAATCTTCTAGTGAAAATCTCTTTTGCGTCTTCTTCAGAATATCTTAATTCTAAAAATAAAGTGATTATGTGATGACATGATAACAATGTACAAATTCACTTTCAATTGCCTTCTTATAATATTTTATTGCTTTAAGGAGTAACGATAGCATTTCTGCCTTGCATGCCTTTACGGTGTAGTTTTAACGTATTCATTCCTATAACAATTAGATGATCCCAGTTTCGACACCCGGAGTTTCCTCATGTATAACGTGAATGAGTCAATTTTCCTTAAAATGTCCTCTATGAAGGCATCAATCCCCAAAGGTAGACATTCTTTTTTATGCTTTCCCATAACCAAAAAAAAAAAAAAACCCATTCAATCGACTCCCAACCGAAGAGTGCGCTGTTGATTTCTCATGTTTCCCGCTCCAAACACTCTATTATGCAACGAAATTACTATTCTTGTACCGTTAATAAAGACTTGATATTTTCACGCTGAGAGGAAATCAGTAAAAAGAAATTGAAAGGTTATGCAATATAAAAATAATTTTAAAAAAACTGTAGAGTTTCAGATTTTAAATTACGTCCAAAGAGGCGTTTTTTAACATTTGTGTGTTACCTTTATTTATTAACTATCATGTTCTTCGCACTTAAACCATAAAATTCAGTTCAAAAACAATATTGCAAAATAATTTTAAAATGAGCATATCTTTAGAATTTCCAATAAACAATTCTGCCCGCTTTAGATAAAAAGGTTTTTTTTTTTTTTTCCCCGTAGGTTGTTCTCATTGCTGGCTTTTAAATCGTTTGAGTTTGTTCATCAAAAATTCGTTAAAGTTTTACAAAATATGAAATACATAATAAAACAAATTCCAAATTCCGGCTTCCAGATGCGCATATTCGGGTGGAAACGTAAGTTATTCAAAACTGGATTGCTCTAGGTACCGTTGTTTTACCACATTTCGAGAAATATACATGCATTTATGCACATTCTTCATTATTTAATTTCTATAAATATAATACAGGGCTGCAATATTTTGCGGCAACTGTTTTAAAAGTGATTCAGACTTTTAATGTTTCCAAAGCAAAATCGCAAAACGAAAACAATAGTCCTTCAGGGACAAAACCTCTTTGGGTTAAAAAAGAAAACCTGAAGGGTTTCAGTTTTTAAATTACGTCCAAAGAGCATTTTTTAACATTTTGTGTGTTACCTTTATTTATTAAATATCATGTTCTTCGCACTTAAACCATAAAATTGAGTTAAAGAACAGTATCGCAAAATAATTTTAAACTGAGCATACCTTTAGAATTTTCTATACACAGTCTCACGCGCCGGAGATAAAAATGTTTTTTCTGTACAATGTTGCCATTGCTCGCTTTGAAATCCTTGAGCTTGTTCATCAGAAATTCGTTAAAGTCTTACAAAATATGGAATCGATAATAAAATAAATTCCAAATTTCAAATTTCGGCTTCCAGATGCCCATATTCGCTGCAGGATTACGTCATTCAAAATTCGATGGCTCTAGGTACAGTCGTTTGATCCTAATTGAGAAACATATATACATTTATGCACATTCTTCATTATTTAATCTCAGGGCTGCTATATTTGGTGGCAACAGTTTGAAAAGTGAACCGACATTTAATGTTTCCGAAGCAAAATCGCCAAACGAAAACAATAGTCCTTCAGGGACAAAGCCCCTTTGGACTAAAAAAACATCGGAACGAGAACTTCAAATGTTTGTTAATATTGTTTCAAAAGCTTTCAAACTCTGAAGTAAACTAAAGACAATATTTATGGTTTGTTTTAATTAAAAGTAATTAAGCATGTAACTATGTAAAAAGGGAAATAAAACCTTTAAAAATTTTGGGCACATTTCTGTGCGAAAACGTATGCCTTCTTTAAGGTAAAATCTTGTGTGTTACGCAGGCGAAACTTCTCAGCCATCCGCAAAGAAGTATCCATCTGTATTGCATTCAAAATAATTTTTAACACTGTGAAGTATTCACCATTGTTTAAATAAAAAAATTGCATTTTTTATTTTTTTAAAAGGGGGAAAACATATTATTAATTGTAAACGAAAAGTCTTGTTTGCAAATAGAGTAATGTGAAACTATTAGTTCTGTTTCAATTGCATATGTTAAGTATAAAAGACCGTTGCTTCCTAATTTGCTTTTGAAGTGCATTGTGTAATGTTATTGTTTTGCGGACTTTTGGTAGGGAAAATTAGCAATGAAAAACGCAGCGTAATACGTTGATGTCCGAAATTAATTTTACATGCATAATAACACTGAATTTCTAAATTATTGCATAAAACTGAATGAATTTATTTGTAATGATACAAGTATAAACTAAAAAATAGACACATAAACAAAAATCTATATTAGGAAATAAACAAAACTGAAACAATATATGAAAAATTTTAGAAACCAAATGAATACCTAGGAATAAATACACGTTTTTCATACTAATAAGAAATGTCACTTCTCTCAATACATGCATACGTGCGGTTTCATCCTTTCAACAGATGGTTATTGGACTCCCGATGAAAAAGTTCCGCTTTTATACCAAAGGTTTTGGTACACCAAACCAAACTTATACCAAAGGTTGGATTTCTGAGCATTTTCTAAGATTTTTATTAGGATTTTATAAAATTGAATAGAATATTTAAAATTCTAACAGAGATTTTATTCAGAAATGTCTCATGAATTGTTGATGGTTATTAATAGATTTAACTATACATATGCTTTTAGATTTCACATTTATTTATGTTTATTTCTTTACAATTTTCTGTACAGGTAAATCATAGATATCATCATTATTACTTTCAAGCAAAAATTAAGTAATCGAGCTGATTTTCATTATTAATTTAATACATTTTTACTTAAAAATACATCGTGAAGCATCCTACAGACAAGTACGTTTCATTCCGTAGCGCAATATTTTTATCTTATAAACACGGCCACCGCTTGTTAGGCAGATTTCATTTTCGGGTAGTGGAGGAAACTGCGATCCCATCTTCTTTCTATTCTAACCCCATGTTGCATCCTGTTTAATTTTAAAATATAATAAAAAATCTGGCATCACATTTAAAAAAGAAAGAACTTGATTTAAATAGGAACTGTAGTGTAAGCGGTGTGGTATAATTGCAGAAGTTTAAAGAGATTGCAACCTGCTGATAAACGTGCTACAATGTCAATCTTTCATCAAATGCTTCTCTTGTGATTAGATACTTTATTTATTTTGTTTTAGGTTTCGTGTTTCACAGCCGCTAAGCATCGAGTACATGCACGTGAACTCACTTGATTCTGTTTCGACTGAAAAATTCCTTTCTAAATAATTAAGAATGCCAAATCAGCTTCTTGAAACCACGACTCTCAGCGCATGCTGATCTTATGATACCTGTACCATACTTACTCACGCGGTCGAAAAACAAAGCGAACACACGGAGTAACATGTAAGAAACGAAGAAAATGAGAGATAAAGAAGTAAAATCAAAGATGAACTTTAATTGAAATTTCGCAGAATAAATACTTTATCTGATGGCTGGAAACATTTTGTAATCTAGCTTAAATAACAATGGAAATACTATCTGATAGGATAAAAATAATAATAAAAATACTGTTGCGTGCGTACAGATTCGTAATAGATTGAATGCACGTCCGATAATGGGTTAATAAAATTTATTCTTATCAAAAGAAATATATCAGAACGCTGGAATTTTCCGCAGAGATATTCGTACAGGTGTTCACAATATCATCAAATATAATCAGTAGTTATGCTGTAGAGCCATTAGGCTATTTCGAAGCAGGAGAGATGAGAAATGTGCAATGCCTTCGTCCACCCTCGAACCTCTCGCATACGCGCCGAGTGTGTGGCCATTACACCACGAAGTCATACTAAGAAGGCGGGAGAAGTAACTTATATATTTCTTCTTTCAAAGAGCGACTGAGGATTAGGGGACCCAATCGCCAGATCCCGGTGATGGAGAATCATCATCCACCACCTTTTTAGTTCGGGCAGCACTGTAGAGACATTAGGATTTTTTTTAAACAACAAACGTGAAAAATGAGCAGTGCCCTCGCCGGGACTTGAACCACGGACCTCTCGAATACACGTCGAGCGTGCTGGCCATTAAACCACGAAGGCATGCTAAGAAGGTGGGAGAAATACCTTATAATACTTCAAACAACTAAATACGTTAAAATACAACGCAATGTCCTAACGTAACTAAAGAGAAAGCTAACTCGGATTTCTCAATTCACGCGGAAATAACAACCCGCAACAACAGTAACTAACACTGGACTATTGGATTACAGCAACTGAGAGCAAATGCTTTCTCTTCGCTTTAAATTGTTTTCAACCGACCGTGCGAGATATTTCTAACAATTTCTGCTTTTCGAAATTACTCGAAAGCAATAGGAGGATGGAATTACGTTTACAGCTAACATAGTGGTCAATGACATTTATTCAGTTTCAATGCAAATTACCGAGATATCCATTTATTCAATGCATGTGCTCCTGTGTTCTTATTTTTTCGACATAGCATTCTCTTAAAATTTGTCTCGCGCTGCATTGCACGGGGAAATGCAGCGATGTAATTATAATTCTACTAAAATTAACTATCTAAAAACAAAATTCGTAACACTACTATTGTACATATTCTGGTATGGGTAACAAAACTCTAGAATTCACTTACTTAACTTGAAAGATTTAAAGTTAATTATTTACAATGAACATATATTAATATTGCTTAAAATTTAATAAAAATTATAATTTGCTGTTGGCGCATTTTTATGCATAATTTTGGATTAGTTTAACGATATATAGTGCTTATAATTTTGAAAAACCAAAGCAGAAATATTTCGCATAATCCGAGTAATCGGTTATCACAGATATCTCGGACTAATCGAGATGATAAACAGGTACAAAAATTGATAAATAAATCTCCAAAAATTCTGCCTTTTTTTTTTCAATAAATAAAACATGATTAGTAAAATTCAAGTATCTCTATTAGAAAAGTTAAAAGCTTTAAAAACCACGTGTTTTTATAATTCATCTAAAAATTACGATATCGAGGTCTGCACATTTGTTTCTGCGGATTTTTTCCTTCATACATTTATTTGTAGTGATGGATTTGATTGGTTACTACATGGCGAATCGTAAGGCTATATTCAGTACTGGGTAATAACATAAGATGTTTTGAAAATGCTAAAGCTAAGACAGTAAGTAGTCTTTACAGTTGTTTAGCTGTTAATTCCTAAGCAGGTGCCCCAACACAGTCGTCTTTCTTTAAGTTGTTTTTCCGTTCTTCATCTGTTTTAATAATGCTCGTTACCTAATTTTGTTAGTTTTTGAGTTATTTCGAAGGAAAACTTGCTGATTACAAGTTGCTTCCCAAGTTTCCACTTTGGATTAGTGACTTTCTCTCTTCCAGTGAAGCTGTCAGAACTCATGAGCGAACCATCTGAGCATAGTAGATATATATACAGTAGGAAACCACTGAAAAATTGAAAAATGTATCGTATGACATTACTTTTAAAACCTCAAGAAAATAAATCATGTGAACGGGAAAAAAAAACTAGAATGTAGAAAGAAGAAAAAACACCTGTATATAATATACACTATAGAAAAGTAAATTAATAAGCCCAAGACGCGTTAAAGCTGCAAAGTAATAAATTTCCTATTATTCGTAATGCTACGAAGTAATAAATTTCTATTCCTTGGGGATGGTATATGGAAAGATTTCTTATTATAATTATATACACTCTCTGGATATATATAGTATATATAAAAAAACTCAAAAGAATGAAGACATTTTCTTAAAAGATTATTAGAACAAAGTTTAGAAACTAATAGACGAAATACGCAATTGCTGCAGGTTGGCAAAAAGTGCAAAACATTTTTAAGAAAAAGATAAAAGTGGAGATTAAATGTATGATTACGGTTTCTTTCCTATGAAGGTTCAAACTATTATGCACCTCGAATAAAGTCGCACCCTAAGGTAGTACAAGTAAACATTAGACAATATTGAAAGCATTGCCAAGAAAATAAAAACAAATAAAAAATTTTAAAAAAAATCTGAAAGGTTTCAGATTTTAGATTACGTCCAAAGGGGCGTTTATTTAACATTTTGTGTGTTACCTTTATTTGTTAAATACCATGTTCTTCGCACTTAAACCATAAAATTCAGTTCAACAGCAATATCGAAAAATAATTTTAAATTGTGCATATCTTTAGAAATTTCGGTACACGCTCTCACGCGCTGGAGATAAAAATGTTTTTCTGTACAACGTTGGTATTGCTGGCTTTGAAATCTTTGAGTTTGTTAATGAAAAATTCGTTAAAGTTTTAGAGAATATTGTTACGAATTTCACATTTATTTGGCTATTTATTTAGAACAGTAATTAGAATTCCTTTTTATTTTCCCGTGCAACGCACGCAGACGATTTTTGAAGAGAAAGCTACGTCAAAAAAAAAAAAAAAAAACATGCATGCATGCATTTATGCAGATTTTTCATTTTTTAAAATTTAATGCAGAGCGATAACATTTAGTGGCAACAATTTGAAAAGTGATACGCCGTTTTTGTGTTTCCGACGCAAAATCGCAAAACGAAAGTAATAGTCCTTCGGGACTAAATCCCTTTGGACTAAAAATAAAAATAAATAATCCTTTTATTCAACTCAAGAGCATTTACAATTAGCCCCTCTCGGGCTTACAGGAAGCCTCCACATGGGCTTTAACTTAAAATACAAAATAAGAAACTAATCTAATGCTAACTAAACTAAAACCACCCGAAGCTGTACAGCAATAACTAAATGAGTGGTCCTTAGTACGATCACCGTCGAATACTAGCAGGCACTTAACATTACGACCGAACGTAAAAATTAGACTTAAAGAAACGACGTGGCTAGAAGGCAGAACACACTGTACTAAGAACTTGTAGCTAAATCGTGTGTTTTTTATTATTCCTTTGACAGCACAGTAAAGTTACAATCATTCCGATGCAAATAAATGTAAATAAACGATTTGTAAAATATTCTCGTAGTATTCCCATTTTAAAAGGAGGCTATGTGCTTTTGTATTAACCTTACAGAACTAATTTTCCTGCAGAATAACGTTTCGGTAAATCTAAAATAAATAAATAAATAAAAAATAATAATTAAAAAAATCTGAAAGATTTCAGATTTTAAATTACGTCCAAAGGCGCGTTTTTTTAACGTTTCGTGTGCTACCTTTTTTTTATTAAATATCGTGTACTACGTACTCAAATCATAAAATTCAGTTCAAAATCAATATCGCAAAATCATTTTAAAATGAACATATCTTTAGAATTTCCGTAAGTCTCGTGCGCTGGAGATAAAAATGTTTTTGTTTTTCCGTACAGTGTTGCCATTGCTCGCTTTGAAATCATTTAGTTTGTTAATCAGAAATTCGTTGAAATGTTACAAAACATAAAATCGATAATAAAGCAAATTTCAAATTCAAAATTAGGGCTTCCAGATGCCCATATTCGCAGTAGGATTACGTCATTCAAAATTCGATGGCTCTAGGTTTTATCACAATGCGAGAAATATGCATACATTTATGCAGATTTTTCATTTTTTTAAATTTAATGCAGAGCGATAACATTTAGTGGCAACAATTTGAAAAGTGAAACGGGCATTCAGAGTGAATCAACGCAAAATCGCAAAACGAAAGTAACAGACCTTCGGGACTAAATCCCTTTGGACTAAAAATAAATAAATCTGAAAGGTAGCACCCGTTAGAAATATCGACGAAATGAAAATAAAATTAACGCCTCACAAAAAAAACCCGAAAGGTCTCAGATTTTAAATTACGTCTAAAGGGGCGTTTTTTAAAGTTTTCTGTGCTACCTTGTTTATTTATTAAACATCATGTTCTTCGCATTTAAACCATAAAATTGAGTTCAACAGCAATATCGCAAAATAATTTTAAAATTAACATATCTTCAGAATTTCGGATACACAAATTCCGTGCGCTGGAGATAAAATTTTTTTTTCTCCCGTAGAGTGTTGCCATTACTCGCTTTTAAATCGCTTGAGCTTGTTCACCAAAAATTCGTTAAAGTTTTACAAAATATGAAATAGATAATAAAACAAATTCTAAATTCCAAATTTGGGCTTCCAGATGCCCATATTCGGGTGGAAACGTACGTTATTCAAAACTGGATGGCTCTAGGTACCGTTATTTTATCATATTTGGAGAATATACATACATTTATGCAGATTCTTCATTATTTAATTTTTTTAATATAGTACAGCGCTGCCAGATTTGGTGGCAACAAGCTTGAAAAATGATTCAGACTTTTAATATATCCGACGCAAAATCGCAAAACGAAAACGATAGTCCTTCAAGGATAAAGTCCCTTTGGACTAAAAATAAAAAATAAGAAGAAATAATAATAAATATTGATTTCTTCAGTTCAACGTTTCAAACAGAACTTATCAAGTGAAAAGTGTTTTGAAGCCCGAAACGAAGTTGATCAATAAGTTCCGAATACAAGTTTCGTTCCTCCGAGACATTTGAGATTAAGGACCGTAAAATTCGGAAAACATTTTCAATTTAGACTATCTTTTACAGACTCTCAAATGCTCGGATCTTTTCTCGACGTATATTCGTTAATCCTAAGACAGAAATATTAAAACTTAAACAGAGGTACTCAAAAAAGAAAAAAAAAAAAGATTCAAAATTTAAAAAAAAAAAAATGATACATACAAAATCGCAAAAAAATATTTTAAGGAAAATGAAGAGTTACAATCATATAATATAGTATGTATACATATGTATTATATATAGGTCCTCTTTCTTCTTTCTACATTCCAGATCTTTTTTTACATTCTAGATCCTTTCCCCCCCAATGGCAGATTGTGAACAGTTACAGTTTGTAACACTCCATCAATCTATACTAAGGCCATATATGATGGTCTCTTTATCGTTTAGGCACCTAATAGGTGGGCCACCATTGCTTCTTATGAAGAGACGGACAGTTACAACCATGCCTTCTCCGGAATTCGAACCCAGGGCCTTCGGTATCGCAGTCAGTCTCCCCTAACCACTATACCCTCTGGACGGCTACATTCTAGATCATTTCCCATGTAAGATAAAAAATATGTGAATAAAAATTATAATTTAAACTAACGGTAACTCTTTAATTCTCCCTCTCTATTCTAAAAATCGTAATAACTTCGCTGGATTGCGACATTCCTAGATCATTTCATTTTGCATGTCCTGCGCAGCGCTGATGACGTAATAATTGGGAACTGAAACTTTTAACTCAAGCCAAACCTTTCTCTCCGTGTGCTTCCATATTCTATAACTACGCACTTCAGCTTCTCTCTGTGCGCTGCTTGGTCGCTATATCGTTTTCATACTCACTTCCTATAGCAATAACATCCAAAATGTAAATGTTCTTGAATAGGCACGACTAGAGTGCCAAGTGATTGTAGCCACGACGTCAACTGGAAAAATAAAAATGTAATTAAAATTGCCTCGACCGCCAAGTTTCTTAGATATTACGAACGCAGCATATTAGCATACTACGCAATCAGAATTCTTTCACTTCAATATGGATCTACGATCTATTTGGGTATTACGCATCGACGCTGCTCCGTCTTTTCCTTTCCTTGCATTTATTATTACATTTATATATATATATACTTCCTGTACTTTTACCGAAGAAATATATATATATATATACTATTTCTTTAGAATTAATTTTTAATTTGCTCAATTAAAATTTAGTTTGTTTTTAAATTTTCAAACAGAAGTATATTGAATCCTGACTGATCGAAGCCGGACTACGCGAGGTAGCGATGTGTATGTAACTTTTCAAACAAAAATATTTTGAACGGCTATTGTAAGTATAGTATTGAATGACATAGCTTTAGAAAATGTTTGGATTTCTGTTAAAAGTGAGTATCCAACATTTCATAGGAAAGCAATTAATAAATTGCTGCAGTTTTCAACATTGTACATACCTGAAACTTTCTTTTGTTTAATTATTATTAAAAGTAAGACTAGTATTAAAAGTAAGAATAGAAATCATCTCTTTTTTGTGGAAGATGAAATCCGAGTATGTATATCGAAAAATCAGGTTTAGAATTTCATATTTTTGTTCCAAAAATAGGCTAATATTTCATATTAGTATTTGTTATAAACTGCTGTGCTAAATAAATTTATTATTTATTAAAACCTAATTGCATTTAGAATTATAACAATTGCTCGTAATTTTTAAAATTAAATAACTGAAATGCTAGCCATTTTTTTTTCGTTAATGATCATTCATAAAAATATTATATGACAAAATATTGTTACATGGGAGCTGGGACACACGTTTTCCATAAGAGTGAAAAGATTGGGAACAGCATAATATATTTACAAAAAAAAAAAAAA
>KK120447.1:57640-75948 GCA_000611955.2 Stegodyphus mimosarum
AAAAAAAAAAAAAAAAAAAAACAGCTTTTTAAAAAAAATTAAGTTAAAAATGGCAAGTACATTAAACGTAGTTGCTGTTAGCGTATAACAGCAAAGGTAATGATTTTTGCATCATGCGGTCTGAGACCAAATATAATGCATATTTATTAGCAAGTTTTCTAATTACAGACCATCATAATTTTGTTGATCGAATTTATGTTTATTAAGCAGGTTTCAATGACTCTGTTTATGCACTTACAAAGAAAAGCAAAAAGTGTTTATCACAGGATAAAAGAATGAAAGCGGAATTAGCTATTTTATCAAATCACAGAGGAATTAAAGCAAAACTGGATAACGTTATTTATTAACAGAAGAAAAGAAAAATACTTTCAGTCGATAATTTTTTTATTACAAGTAAAATACACAGTCCAGTCACATTAATGTGATTACCACGTACTTTCCATGTCAGAGTTAAATAACCAATCACAGAAGGCAGGTGGCAGCACAGTGCAGTTGAGCGTATATAAAGGGTGTGTGAGGGCTTCGGAAAACATTTCAATCGTTGGCGTAATGCAGAAACGAAGCGATTTATCCGACTTCCAAAAGGGCATGATCATTGGCTTTCGGGCCAAGGGTGGAAGCATTTCCGAAACGGCTGAGTTTGTGAACTGTTCGCGTGCCGCCGTGGTAAAAGTGTACCGTGCATGGCAAAATGGGACTGTCCAAAATCAGCGACGTGGCAAATGTGGTGCACCACGGGCCATAGATGACAGAGGCGAACGACGGTTGCGGAGATGCGTTCGGGCAGATAGACGGGCTACCGTTGAGCAACTGACCACCAAAATGAACCAAGGGGCTACCAAAAGTGTCTCCCAAAGTACTATTCAGCGAACATTGCTGCGTCTGGGCCTCCGAAGCAGACGCCTGGTTCGTGCACCTATGCTGACTGCTGTTCATCGACGGCGAAGGCTAGAATTTGCACGCCAGTACAGCAGCTGGACGTTCACTGAGTGGCGACAGGTTGCGTTTTCGGATGAATCGCGTTTTATGCTCCATCGGACAGATGGACGTTGGCGTATAAGGCGTGAAACCTCTGAAAGGAACCACCCTGCAACCATTGCCGGAACGGTCCAAGCTGGAGGCGGGAGCATTATGGTCTGGGGAATGTTTTCCTGGCATTCTATAGGTTCACTGGTCATTGTGGAAGGCACAATGGATCAATACAACTTTCTTGCAATGCTGGAGCTCTCCGCGTAAGTTGTACATCAGCTTCTTCCATCTCAGCATCACATGAACATGTGATGTGAACATGTGAACACATCTCATCAGATCGTTCAATGCTTGCTATCTGCGACTTCGTAACTTCATTATCAGTTTCTATGATCTCGACAGTCGCATTTTCATTTTCTTCTGTCTCTACTTCAGGCACGTGAGCATCAAAATCTTCGTTCCCGTCTTTAATTTCTTCATGTTTTCGTTCTTTTTCTTTCATCCCGTTGGATGTTTCATCCATAATTTCTGGATCTTTCTCAGACACTCTACTAGCTACTTCCTCCGTTTCTTCATCCTCTGACTCTTCAGATGCCACTTCTGCGATTTCCGCATCTTCTTTTATGGCTCCAGTTTCTTCTGCAAGCTCCTCTTTCATATGTTGGAGTTGCTCTCGTACCTTTTCTCGGCCGACTTTCTTCTTTTCGCGCTCGGCCTTCATCTCGGCTATCATCTCTTCATAGCCAGCTTTTATCTCTTGTTTCATATCTTCTGGTCTGGCGTTCATCTCTTCTTGTCCGGCTTTCAGAGCTTGTTTCATCTATTCTTGTCCAGCTTTTAGAGCTGCTAACATGTCCATCAAAGCTTTCATTTCCTCCGCCTTCATTTTCTCCTGTAGACGGATGTCTGGCATTCACTCTCAAATCCCACTTCTGACACCAGTTGTCGCGTTATACGGGTTCGTGGATTTGAGAGTATCCGATGAAAACACGATGCAGAACAATAAAAAGCACAATTTATTTACAAGAATCACTATTTATAGCACAGTTCCAAAATTTCCTTTAAAAGCGTCCAAAGTCTACAATAAATACGCTGAAACAATCAGCAACACAGCTTCAAGCTGTAACTGTAAAGGTAGCTTCACGGTAACACTAAACTTATAATAAACACCGTGGAACAATCACCAATACACTGTCAAGCTGTACCAATACTGTAAAGGTAGCTTCACGGCAAAGCACCATCTCGATCGCTTTCCGTTCACAAAACTCTCGCGTAGCTTAGCACTCACAGTAAGCAGCGATTCTCGCAACTAATCACTCTTTCACACTCTTCACAATCTTAATCACACTCTTGCAATCTGCTTCACAATCTGCTCTCAGAAACGCAAGGGTTTATATAGCTTTTCTTTAAGTTCCACACGTTTCGAGAAATATCTCGACAGGAAATTATTCTAGAAGCTTCCCGATTGGACCATGGGATATCGCCAATTTGGTCGCCAAATGGGCGATAAAATCGCCAATCTGGCAACCCTACCATACACTATTTTATGGCAACCCTAGTGCTATGCCGGAAAGCTTACATACAGGCGCAACCGCCGAATTTTTCGTAACAATATATTGGCCTGTGCAACGGATGGTGCCCCTTCGATGGTAGGACGTCATCGTGGTTTTATAACCATGTTGAAGGAAGAAAATCCAAATATCTTTACAATTCATTGTATAATTCATAGGCAACACTTGGTTGCCAAATCCATCGGCGGGAGATTACATGAAACAATGAATTTAGTAAAATCAATAATTAACAAAATAAAAGCACACCCACTTAATGATAGATTATTTCGGCAACTTTGCCATGAAAATGATGAAGAATATGAGCGCCTATTATTGCACACGGAGGTCAGGTGGCTATCTAAAGGAAGTTGCCTCAGAAGAATGTTCAACCTATTTGATACAGTCATTAGTTGTTTAGAATCAACAAATTATAATTTTCCATTGGAGATAACTGTTTTAAAGAGTGACATAGCTTATTTGGCAGATATATATGCAAAAATAAATGAATTACTTTTGAAACTGCAAGGAAACAATGTGACCATAATTAAAGTGAAAAGTATAATTATTGGTTTTATAAATAAATTCTCTATAAAAATAACATGGGTAGAAAAGATTTTTCTTTATTTCCCTGTTTAAGTAATATAATTGTACAGGACGAAAATATTGCAGTTTATTATAAGCATTTGGAAAGCCTAATTGTAGATATGAAACTTCGGTTTAAAGATGTTGAAAATATTCATATTCCTGATTGGGTTATTAATCCATTTAGTGCTGATCCTACTAATGCTCCTTCGCACATTCAAGAAATATTAATAGATTTGCAGGCAAATGTAGAAGCGAAACATTCATTTGAACATAGTACTTTAGAAGAATTTTGGATAAAAATTAGCAGTACTAACACATTTCAGAGACTATGGATAGAAATAAGACTATTAATCATGGCATTTCCAACGTCATACCTAGTGGAAAAGGGTTTTAGTGCGGTTTCTCAAATGCTGACTAAGCAAAGAAATCGCCTCAACATTTGCCAACAAGGTGACTTACGATTATATCTGTCAAAATTAGAACCCAATATTATTAAACTTTGTCAAAATCACCAACCTCAAGGTTCTCATTAAAATTTCATTTAGTTTATTATTTCTTTGTTATGTTAAAATTAAAACACATTACTTTATGTATCTTACTTTTTTTGTAAATTAAATTAAATTTCTAACTAATAAATGTTATTCTACTATTGTTCCTTTCAAAATTCTTTGGATATATCTTACTAACTCCTAATGTAAGCCAAATCTCCTTATATTAGGGATTATCGTACAATTTTTAAGTGTTAAAATTTATACGGGGGCGAATTAAGAAGCGGGTCTTACAAAGGGGGCGTTTGGTCCAAAAAGGTTGAGAAACACTGATCTAGAGTGTCTTCTCTGTTTGCAAACAGTGTCTAGAATTATAATAGGAAATGAATTTTCTTTCTATAGCAGAATTTGTTAGTAACTCTAGAAGAGAAACTGGAAACAATTTTCCAGTTTTTATAAATAATAATACAGTATCTGGTTGTCATTATGGTAGAAAATGTTTTATTAAAAAGTTTCAGAATGTAAAATATGATTCTGAAATGAAGTTTTCTGAAAATAATTAATATACAGGGTGGTCATAAAGAAACTTTGCCAACATCTGCACTTTTAGCGCCCGTTCCGGTTAACCGATCGAGATGAGATTGCAAATATAGTTATTCGGTGGTATGCGCTCGAGTTTCTGTGAATGGCAACACAAGGGCGCTCAAGGTTAGAGCTGTAGTTGCGGAAACTCGAAAATGTGGAAAGGCAAAGCCAACTTTTTCCGGTCTCCAAATGTTCAGCGCATGCGAAAACCCCAAATAGCGTTGGAATGGTACCGATATGTCTAAAAACTGGCGTGTTATGCATACCCAAAAAAGAATTCTGAAAACCGTTCTGAAAAGTTTCTTTATGACCACCCTGTATTTCCCAATAATATAAATTAAAATAGTCAAATCTTTACACTATATGAGTATGAAAAGCACTGAAATATCTGTTGCAGACATATAAAATTTAACTCGAAGATGAAAATCGTTGCATGCATGATTAAAAGATATCAAAATTGTTTCAAACTGAACCACTGAGTGATAAATATAGATTCGATCGTGACTACTTCAAGGTCTTTTAGTACAAGATATCCTTTTCTTTTAAATAAAATGATTTTCTTTTTCCGATGAAAGTAAGTGTAAAAGAGAAGTGAAATATTCCGTTTTTCGTCTGTTAAGGCCTTCATAGGAAAAACAAATGGGAATTTCACTGGATTTTCTCTTTCATATTAAAGCGTAGATTTAGAAAATGAAGGAAAATTCCTGAAAACATACTCTTTTTAACCGCATACTGCTCATAGGAAATAATTTGTTACTCAAGTTTTATGCTACTGCATTACAAGATTTCACATTTCATGTACATATGGATAACGTTTTACTATTCCTAATGAGTGGGATGTTTTTAGTGGGTATGTGGTTCTTGGATATTTAATTGCATTTTTCCTCAATAATGTTTGTGACTAATCTAATAATGTGTAGCATGAATATGTCTATCTTTTTAAAATCCTAATTGAAAGTTAAATTAGTTGAATCAGTATGAAATGTATCTAAAGTGTTGATTGTACTAGACAATGATTCGTGGATTTTATGTGTATAGCGACAAGGCTACATAAAGTGAACTTATAAAGAATTTTCCCATTGAAGGTAAACCTGAAGCCGATAAGAATCTGTTGAAACTCGTTTTTAGATAAACAGATTGCTTTCTATAACACATTTTTTAAACCTTGTTGGGAGTTTTAGGTAAATAACTTAAATTCAGTAAAGGTGTTATCCTCATTTGTGTAAAACAGTAAATATTCTGCAGTGGAAAATGTTTATTTGATATTTAGTTCTTAATATTATGTTAACAAAATACTTCTAAGATAATTCTGTACTGAGGAAATAATGCAGGAAAATTTGCATTATTTAGATAGTCTTTATAGATTTTTGTCCTGGAAAAAACTAATATTTAGCAACATTAATTAAATTACAGTTCTCGAAAATGCATAGAAACTTCCTATAATGCAAATTTATACGTACAATTATATAAAAAAAAGGAACAATTATTTAGGTGTCATTTAAAATTGAAAAGGGGTTATTCGTCATTAATTGGGTGTTAGTAAGGAATATTTAACTGATATAATGAGTATTTTAGAAGACATTTCTGTATTCGGGATGGAGCAAGTTAAAATATTCGAAAATACAGCACAGATTTTGGTAAAATGTTTCTTACTGTTTCTTTCTTTGGTTCCTTCTGTAAATATATGTATATTATTCGATGACCATAGAAGGAGAAATTAGCTTGCAGTCGTCGTAACTGAACGTCAAGACTTGCAGATGAAGATTACAAAACATGAACTTGAAGAATTTCCAGTCTTTATTTTCACGCATATAAAATCATCTACACAGATTTTATCCAATCATAATGAAATCCGATACATTTCTATGATTCAATCATAATAAAAGATGATAAATTGCTATTTACATTGATTCTTAGAATTAAGACGCAGGCACTTCAGACGGGGAAGCATAGGGAGGAGTTATTAGCAAGGTGGAAGCTAGCAGAAGGGAATGACGTAGTCTAGTCTAGTCTGGACAACTATTGCTGGGATATTGCCAATTATGGGCAACTTATCCAGCTCACTGAGGAACTGCATAGAGCCCCTGACGTGCAATTTCCTTAAATTAAATAAAACCAAATACGTGGTATGAAGGAGATGCCGTTTGCACCGCAAGGTTGCAATAAACCAAAGTCCTGCAATGTAGAGAGGAGTCTTAACTAAAATCCTGACTGCGGCAGAGCCGCGTAAGTACATGTCTGCGTCCTAACCAGTGCACATGAAAGTAACACAATTTATTAAACTTTAATTATACAATACAATACAATACAAATACTGAATTAATACATTGAGCTCGCTAGAGTATTTATACCAGAGTAGGTGTGATTCTAGTGACAAGCTATGATTGGTTAATATAAGTTTTGGTTTTTACTTTTCAAGCAGCGTTACGTAACGTCGAAAGATCTCAATTTGGGAGAACAGATGAATTAAGGGGAAGATCACCAAATTTAGAATGTTAATTTTAAGATCGCCAATTAGTTTTTAAAACAGCTATCGTATTTTCTTATACCTTACATATTCTCTTTGAAGGGGGAGGATATGTAAGAAAAATAAAGAATATGTAAAAGATTAAATTAGCAACGTAAATTTCCCTTCTCAATTCTAAAAATAGTAGACTCTTACATAATTCTGGTGATGTAAATGGAACTAAAACTCAAGCAGCCAATAATAATTTTACAGAAGTATTAACTATCCAATCAAAATGTATTGAGAACCAACCATCTGAATTAAAATTTCACCATGAACATAACGTACTTACTTTCAAAGCTTTGGCCTAGCTACTCTGCTGTCTGTCTGCTCTTTCCTTCTCACTGAAAATTAATCTAAAATATAAGCTTTTCGATATAGACACAATTAATGTGCCAACTTGATTGTGGCCACGACAAGCTGAAATAAAAAATTAAGATTTAACCTGCTTTCGCCTCCTATTTCCTATCCATTATAGATCAAGACTTCTACGCCATTAAAATTCCTACTGGTCTTTACTACGGAGGTTGCTTTTATCATTTCAGTTGAGTCGACGAGGACCAATCTCCGCTGTTAACCCCAATGGATAAATCTAAAATAAACATGACTGGACTGTAAAAATAAAAATTAGAAATTTGATTTAATGCCGTCTGTTGAAAGTTCATCGCTACATGTATATTGGTAATGATATATGTTGTGTAAAGGTACGGCAGTCTTTTACAAGATTTAATTCATAAGAAAATAAATTGGTAAATAAATTAATGAAAACCAACATTCACGAAAGAAAACTCTAGTATAAGAAGTTAAAAATTACACTATATCTGATATTGTCTAGTGAATTAATTTGGAACTGAACTAACCTAAGATCTAAAAATGTGTTAACATTATGCGCCAGAAATAGACGTATATCAATAAAACAAAATTTCAAGAAATGAAATGGTAATCAGTGGGTAAAATCATTGAACGCTGTAATTTACCTCTGATTCGATACTAGAAATTTGTATCGTAAGAATTCCTTTTGTATATGTAACGTGACTGATCCTTAATTTCACATGAAAGTTGGCCATGAAGGTAGAAATATCCGTGCTTAGTGCGGGGAAAAGTGATAAAGTAAAAATTTGCGTAGTGTGGACATTTAAAATGTAAGATGCAGTCAATTAGCAAAAAAATACTGAATTAAAGGATATTAAGCGTTTAAAATAATAAGAAAGATTTCTGTATAAGTACATGAAACAGTGAAAATGGTTCCAAAATTATGGATGAAAGTTGAGGTTTCATTCTAAAGATTCTGAATCCAGCTTAATGAGAAATGAGGTACAAAACGGAACTTTGGAAGAGCTTAAAAGCATGCATTCAGATATAAATTATGTAAAAAATATAAGGAAACACCAGAATATGCAGGAAATTATTAACCATTTCCGGTGATTCCAGGAATGACGTAGCCTCCCTTCCGATAATGTTACTGGTCACGTCCCCACCGCACGCCGAAAGTGCCGTAGAACCCCCGCTTTCTATTTACTCTCTAGGCTTAAACTGTCGCTTTGTACTTGTGCGGAGAGTGTACTGGAGCATTTGTGCTTCCTTTTCTAATTGATTTTCTTTTAGGTGCATATGATATTTTTTGTTTTATGTGTGTTACATGTGCCCACGTGTTTGGCTGCTGCTGCGTTTGAAAGGTTTTGTTACAATTTCCGAGGAAAGGGAAATTGAAGATGCTGAGGAAGAAAATAGTCTAGAAAAGGTTATTTTTATTCCCGAGGTCCCAATTTCCAGTTCCTTGAAATTATGGCAATATATCAAGGATTCAGTGGGTTTGGAGTTGCTGAACAAATGGGAACTGTGGTTGATAACAGTAGCTGTTGCTTCCACCAGATTTGGCAGTGTTGGTTTGTCGTCCCTTTTTGATGATGTTCTGAAGGAACGTGGGTTCCCTGTCGGTTATGCTTACTGCTTCTTGATAACAGTTGTTGTAAGATTCACATACGGCTTGTTCTGTGCGCAGTCCGTATTCCAAGGAATTTTGGATTTTTCCTTTCGCCTTTGGTCAATGTTGGTGACACAGTTTTACTCCTAGGCGTGGGATGCGAGGCTGTGCTGAATTATCTGGTTATTATGTCTCTAACGGTTATCGGCAATGGAGTTTGGGGAGGTTTAACACCTATTATAATTGCCGAGAATTTACGTTCTATCCCCAAAGCTTTCACTTAGATCAAGTGTTTCCGGGGATTTCTGGCTTTTCTTTTCCCATTGCTGAAACACCACGTCAAGGAAAACTTTGGTCAAGATGTGGTGCCAGCGATGAATACTGCACTGCTAAGTTCTGCAGCAGTAGTGTCACTTCTCCTTTTTCTCGTAAAGACAGTAGTGAAGTGCTATCGTTCATCAACCGCAAAATCAACTCATTTGTAAGTAGAGCGCAGGATATAAATGCTTAAAGTGTTTTCATGTATCATTTCTGGTAGATATATATATTTTGACGATTAACTTATTAAGTTATCAGAGTTCCTTTTTAATGTAAGTTTGACAAGCAACAGATTTGCTTTGATCCCTTAATATTTTAGTGCTTAATGTGTTTTAATAGAGTGCTTGCTTTCTTGTGCAACACGAAACGTTTTAAGTTTTGAGTGTTTTCCCTTCCCCGTATAAAGGAAGAATTGTAATCACGAAAAATTCTGGGTATCATATTTCAACGAAAATATCCATTTTGTACGCTATCGAATGTAATTTAAGGATGTTTTTGCTTGACATCTGTACGTAAAAACAGAATAAAGGACCTTTTTTCCCCAAAACGAATTATAAAACTGATTTAAAACGGATACAGAAGAGATATTTTCTTGGCGTCTGTACGTACGTATGTATGTATGTGTTTCGCATAACTCAGAAGCGAAAAACCTCAGAATGTTGAAATTTTGTGTATAGGACTATTAGGGCATGTAGTTGCGCCCCTCCGTTTTTGCTGGCAATCGGCTGCACCAAAAGTATATAAATATGTCTATATATACCCGTTCTGTTACTCGACTGAGTTCAGTTTTTTTCATTCTTATATATTGGTAAATTGCGCATTTTTTGCTTTAAAAAATCATAGAACTATGCTGTACTTATCACCCGGTTAAGGCTTTTATGCCTTTAGTTAATTTGCATGCAATAGTTGTAGAGTTATCAACAATTTAAAAGTTGTTTAAAAGTTTTTGTTTACTATATCAGGTATATCTGTTTACATTTTGAACTTAGCAGAATAGTGAATCCAGTTTCTGCACCTTCAGTGTCGTTTTGCCGAGTGAGACCAAAATTAAACTTTTATTTTTGTGCACAGAAAATTCTGCCTTGTTGTCTGCTGGACAAATTGCTAATTTTTACGTAAAAACTCTAAATTTAATTGTGAACATTGCTTTTTATTGTTTAAATTGTATTTGGCGTTTTATTCTTTTTTAATATTTTTCAAGTTTTAATAAAAGTACTTTGAGGTTTTGTGTATTTTTGCTCTGCCGCGAACTGAGCATAAAAATGCATAAAAATCATAAAAATCCTGCAGCACTACGCGCAGATTTTCACTAGTTTTTCTAGTTTATTCTCTCAACAACATATAGAAAATTTGTCAACTTTCTTAGTATATATATATATATATGTGCATAAATACATATACATGCTACATACATATATGTAGACATACATACATACATACATGTATACGTAAATACATACATATATGCAGACAGACATACCTATATAAATACATGTTACAAACATAAATACATCCCATAAAATAATGTAACACATATACTGACAGACTCAACCATGTACGTATTCTAGAGCGTTTTTCGTATATAGAAGCTAGTATAGGAACACACAACACGCACGCGCATACACATACGTACACACATATGTACTGCATAACCATACTAGCTAGAGCAGTTTGGCTGAGAGCCAAGATGGGTCAGGTTAATTGAAGGGGTGTCGGTGAAAAGCGAGGGTATTTTTCTCTCTCGGAATCGAAGGGGTGTTGATGAAAAGCTTGGGTTTTTTTTTCTCTCGGAAGTGCGGGATCGTTTAAAGTTTTTTCTTACAATAGTTGAGCATCGCTATTACTGACCTTCTTTTACTTTCAGGTCTTCATTTTCATTATGAATTCTAGTGTTCCAGGAAGCTCTAGAAATAAGCCTTTCCGCAGCAATTTTAAGCAATTAATGTACAGATTGATTAAAGTTCGTGATGAAGAATCACAATTAGGAGGACTGATGATCATCCAGTTACACACCCTACATGTAGAGCGAGTAAGATGACTGGCGTTTTCATTGCCAGCATAATCAGAATTCGTAAAGAATCTGAAAGTATGGAAAATGTCGAATTCTCTTCCCCTAAAAAAAGAGAAAAGAGAGAAACTGCTGTAAGTACAGGCTTAGATTACTTTGATTTGGATATTTTAAAACAGACTTTTATGTCAAGGGAAAGAAAGTACCAACAATAGCCAAACTGCTTCCTGTATTAAAAGACACAACCAATTTTCCTTGGCAAAGAGAAACGCTAAGAAAGATTCTCCGAGAAATTGGTTTCATCTGGAAAAAGTCCCGGAATAAAAGAAGCGTTTTACTATAAGGAACTGACATTGTTTTGTCATAATGTATTTGAGGAATAATAAACATTACAGAGAAGAATCCCGTCTCATAATTTGCATAGATGAAACGTGCGTGGACAGCAATTTAACATTTGGAAAATGCTGGCAATCAAACGAAATCAGTGGGATTTTAGAAACAGGAAATGCCTCTCGTCGCATAATAATTTTATATGCTGATGGTGAGATGGCTTTCATTTCCAATACTATCTTAATTTATAAAGCGAACTCTACAACTGGCGATTATCACGGACAAATGAATTCTTTAGTATTTGAAAAATGGGCAAACGCAAAGTTAATTTCAAACCTACCGCCAAATTCCCTTATAATTATTGATAATATACCTTATCATTCGGTGCAGCTCAATAAAGCCCCAATGCCTGCCCTCCCAAAAAAGAAAGATATAATGCAGTGACTGACAAAATATAACATTTCTTTTTGTCCGAATTTGCGAAAAGTGGAGCTGCTGGATTTAGTAAAATAAAATGCTCCCAAAATCAGAACTTACAAATTTGATTGTATATAATTGAAGAAAGAACCATACAGTTCTGCGACTCCCACCAAATCACTGTGATATAAACGCCATAGAGTATGTATGGCGTTTATGTCACAGTGATTAAACAAAAAGTAAAAACTTAAAAAGGAAAGAAGTAAAAAATTATGTTCGAAGTCAGAACACAACTGCGAATATAAGCATGTCGAATTTATTACGTTTTATAAACGAGGCAATTGAAAGTGTTTCGGTGAACAATTCGGTGAAGTATTGTGATCATGTGAAGAATTTAGAAAGCGAATATTGGAGAAAAGAGGGCATTATAGAAGAATTATGTGAACCATTAAATTTTACAGTCAGCCACAATTCGGATTCTGAATTCTCTACGAGTTTGGATGACCCTTAATGCTGTGTCATCAAAATAAATGTAAAGGATGGAAAAGGTATGGCATGTCTAATTAAAACTAGAATAATTTTTATGCAACCACTTCTCATTAAATAGCTTTAGCTTATTTATAGATCATTTGATTACATTGTAAGATCTCGCTGGCCCAACTTGTCAGAAATTAGAGTAGTGATTGCTACTATGTGTGAATTTACACAGAAACGTAAGAAGGGGTTAGAACCCTTTTTATTTTATCTTTAAAATGACAGATGCGTCTACTTGACGCTCACAAACTGGGCCAACCCGGTGGTTTACTGAAATAAAACGTAAAACTGAAAGTAATGACTGGATGAACAAATATCAAACACTACTGACGAGGCTCTGAGATCCTAAACTAACCGCGTTTTTAATTACCCCTGAGATTTCAGCAAGATTACCGATTAAACAGTTGAAACCTAGCACTTCTGCAAAGCTAGGCACACAGGCCGACACGCGCTGATCTAAATTCTACCGAGCAGCCTCTCTAGCGTAACTCTGGTTTCGTATACTTTGGCACGGGCATTTCTAGGGGAAAATGAAGGCTAAACAGGAAAGATAACTTAAAATAAATGTTAGTTAAAATAAATATAAACCCTACAACATTAAGATTATTAAAGCTTATTTAACATTCAATGTTTGAAAATATTTAAAATTAATTAAAATTAATTAATTAATTAAAAATTAATCTATTAAACTATTATTAAATTAACATTATCTATTGAAATATGTATAAATTGATGATGAATTATATTAAGATATATAGTTTACTATTGCAGTTTTTATGCTGGTTTTTCTTTGAAATGTTACTATCATGTTTTTATGTACTTGAATTTAAATCCATACTTTTAAAATTTCATGCTACATCAATTTAAAATGTATAAAGCGCAGACAAAAATTTTCTGTTCTGCAGCACTCGAAAGATAAGAGCGTGAAATGGAAGACACTTTTAAATCTACCGAGCTACTCCACTCACCCCCCTACATCAGTGATAGACATGCCCACTTCCGCCCCAAATTGAATGTTCACATAAATCTGGAACACGTGGTCGAACAGTACCTATATACGTACATACATACGTACGTACATACATATATACAAACATACAAGCTGAACAGAAAAAAAATGAAAGAAAAATCTTACTCAAATAAACTTATTAAAAAAGAGCATACCAATGTTACTCATTTATTTACTTCAAAAAAATCTTACTTACAGGGCCACCAGCGACGGAGCGGTAAAATCCGTGAACACTGGTTTCACCATGCATAACATGTATAGCATAACCATGTAACATGTATAACAGATATTTTCGCATAGAATGTTCTCCACAAAGGCGTCCATCCCTTAGGTAGGTAGCCGTAGTGTACTTCGCCATAATTATCTAAATCCCAACAAACTTAATTACTTATTTAAGAACATCTTAGTAAAAAAGAAACAGAAGGGATTAAAATATGAAGAGATTTAAAAGAGCTTAGTAAAAATAGATACATGTAAGTACAGAAATTATGCATTCAAATTATCATCTAATGGTGGAAAACTTTGAAAATTTTTGAATTTAATTGTTGAAGTCACATTTAATCAAGAGATCCTTATCATTCATGTAAAACTTTGTTCAATTCTCGTTTGTTCTTGTTCGTTGAATTTGGAATGTACAAGGACCACATCACTTTGACACACAAAATTAATTCCATTTCATTTGAAACACACCAGCATACAAGTATACTTCGTCAAGGTAGGATGCAGAAATCGGTAGAATTCACTTTGACATACACATTAATTTGTAATTGATTCGAAAACAGTAAAACAATGGCGTGAATTCGGTATCAAACGACACTAGCTAACTGCTGAAATAATGCATCTGAATGTAGTTTCATGTCTGTCACACCGAAATAAAGAATGAATACAGTGTCCCTTCCCCCCCCCTTTTTTTTTTCTTTTTTGAGAAAATAGAATAAAAATGGTATAGTTCTGGTTTCTGCCACCAGATGGCGCCGCCTACTAACATGGTTACGATGTTGCCCTCTAAGCTAATCTGTCATTCCGTCTTGGAACCACATAGGTGCAGGTTGCTTTTTGACAGCGCTCATACGTTTAACTGCTTTTTTTCTGTTTTAACGGAGACTTAATGATTTTCTTAATATTCTGCCTTAATTTTATGCTGTGTTACTGATTTATCTACCAATATTATGGTTTTAGTTACAGGTAGCCCGAGTGAGCACCGACTACGAGGTAGAAATTAAACCACACGTTACTAAGATCGTGGAGCTGTTAGTGCTCCGGAACGTACTTGGTTGATAGAGTTCTTTGCCTAATTGTTGTCCGTTGTAGCTTCATCTTTTAGCTCAATAAAGGCTGCGATTGAGAAGGAATTTCCAGATTCGAGTTCCATTAACCAGTTTCCGGCCTTGGCCAAAAATCTGAGCCATTTGCTTTCACCTACAGTTGCTCTTATAGTCTTGAAATGTGTTCCTCGGTTAACTCTTTTTGTAGCAGAACTATTTTGCGTTCTTAGACTCGGCGTAGGTGTTTTTGCTAAACCCGCTAGTTTCCTCGTTTTTAGTTGCGGAGTTTTGGTCCAGATCGGCTTGCGGTTAGTAGTTGCCAGCTTCCTTTCCCGAAGAGCATTTGCTCTTACCTTTTTATTTGATTTTCTTTTAGGTGCGTATGGATGGCGTACGGTATTTTTTGTTTTCCGTGTTTTACATATGCCTACTTGTTTGCATGCTGCTGCATTTGTAAAGCCCGAGTGTTATTTTGTTACAATTTCCGAGGAAGTGGAAATTGGGGATGCGGAGGAAGAAGATAGGCCAGAAACGGTTGTTACAGTTCCCGAGGTCCAATTTCCAGTTCTTTGATATTATGGCAAAATATCAGGGATTCAATGCGTTTCAAGCTGCTGAATAAATGGGAATTGTCGTCGATAACCGTGGCTGTTGCTTCCGCCGGATTCGGCAGTGCTGGTTTGGTGTCCGTTTTTGATGATGGGCCGAAGAAACATGTGTTCCCTATAGGTCATACTTATTACTACTTGATGACGGTTTTAGTGGGATTCACATACTGGTTGTTCTGTGTGCAGTCCCAAGTAATTTTGAATTTTTCCTTTCGTCCTTGGCCAAAGTTGGTGGCACAATTTTACTCCTGGGCGTGGGATGCGAAATTGTGGCTTATTTTATCTGGACGTCGTCAATGCTATCGGCATTGGGATTTGGGGAGTTTAAACACCTGTCATAACTGGCGAGAAGGTAGGTTCTCTCCCAAAATCTTTCGCTTGGATAAAGTGTTTCTGGGGAATTTCGGATTTCCTTTTCTCACTGCTGAAAGACCATGCCGAGGAAAACCGTGGTCAAGAGGTGGCGATGAATCAGCAGCCATGGCTTTACTCCTCCTTTTTCTCATAATGACATTGCTGAATTGTTACCGTTCATCAACCGCAATTCACTCGTTTGTAAGTATAGTGCAAGAAAAAAATTATTAAAGTATTTTCATGTATCATTTTTTGTATCTATGTGTATTTTGATGCTTAACTTACTTAGCTATCAGCGTGCTTCTTAAATTGGTTTGTGCATTTTTATTTGAATATGACAAGCATCAGAAATGCTTGTCATATTCAAATGCTTGGTTGCTTAATATTTCAGTGCTTAATATGTTTCATTAGAGGGCATGTTTCTTAACGCGAAATGTTTTGAGTGTTTATTTTCTAGTTTTATTGTAGAGTAAATTTTTATGTGCATACCATTTGTATTGTATAATAAATTGAATAGTAAAAAATGATTGAACAGACTGGTTGCATGGCATTTTCGTGGTTTCCCTCATGCACCACGTAGATACGGACCATTCTTTTCAAGTCATTTCTCTATTTTATGTTAGAAGTCCTCGGCGAAGGCATATAATAAATTTAAAATTAAAGGAGCATAAATAAACTAGAAATATACATAAAGAGCATTTTACAGGGAGGAGAAGACATATGTTAAATGTAAGGCTACTTTGACAGGAGATTCTCGGGATATAAGAAATGCACTAATTAAATAAATATTTAAATGGAATTTTAATTGAACACACGCATATCTATAAAACACATGCTACATACATATATACATGCTATATACGTGCATGCATGTATGCTACATTCATACATACATACGTACATGCTATATACATACGTACGTACGTCCAAGCTATATATCTACATACATGCATACTAAATATATACATACATACATACTATATACATATATGCATACTAAATGTATACATACATGCTACGTATATATATATATATATATATATATATATATGCATATTACATATATATATGCAGACATACATACATGCTACAACATACATACATATATGCAGACAGACATGCCTTTAAAAATACATGTCACATACCTAAATACATGTTATGAAATAATACAACACATTTACTGACAGACACAACGATATAAATATTCTACAGTATTTTTCGTGCATGGAATATATAGGAAGGAATTTCGTACAGGAAAGGAATGATGTAATTATTTGTGAGCGGTATTTACACCTAGTAGATGCGGAAAGTTTTCGAAGCTGTGATTGGTTAATTTTAGTTTTGGCCACCTTTTTGAAGCAGCGTAATGTCACAGGGAATGATCTCGAATTTGGGAGAACAGATTGAATTTAGGGAGATAACATAAAATCTAGAATAGTTCTTTTTGATATCGCCAATGTTTCTTAAAGCAGCCATCCTATTTCGTTACATCTTATATATAGAAATCTTATATATAGTATATATATATATATATAGAGAGAGAGAGAGAGATATGCATACATACATACATACATACATACGTACATATATACATACATGCATGCAGACAGACATATCTATATAAATAATGTTAAATACAAAAATACATGCTATAAAATAATATAACACATATACTGACAGACACAACGATATTAGTATACTAGAGCAATTTTCGTACATGGAAACTGGCATAGAAACACAGGCACAGATACTTATACGCACACGCCCTACATACATACAGATATACATACTTACATACGTACAACAAGCTAAAATAAAAGTCTTACTCAAATAAACTATTACTCATTCAAAAAATTTTACGAAACTTATTTATTTATTTTACGAAAATTTTAGTTAAAAAAAAAATCTTACTTACAGGGCCACCAGCGGCGGAGCGGTGAAGTCGCTGAACACCGTTTTCACTATGTGCAAGATGTATAACAGTCGGTTTCTCTTAGAATGTCCTCCACGAAGGCGTCCATCGCTTACGCACGTAGTCGTAGTGTACTTCTTCATAACTACGTGAGCCAGAACAAACTTATTTACGATAATCTTAGTAAAAAAAAGAAAAGAAAAGGTATTAAGATATGAAGAGAAATAAAAGATCTTATTAAAGATAGATACGCATAAGTACAGAAATTATGCATTCAAATTATCACCTAATTGGTGGAAAACTTGGAAAAAGATAAATCGAATTGATGAACTCGCTTTTAATCAAGAGATCCTTTTCATTCATGTAAAACTTTGTTCAAATCTCGTTTGTTCTTTTTTTTGAATATGGAATGTACATGGACCAAATGACTTTACACACAAACTGAATTATATTTCATTTGAAGCACACCAGCGTATAAGTATACAGAGTCATGAAAGGATGCAGAAAGCAGAATTCCCGTTGGCATACCGATTAATTTGTAGCTGACTCAAAAAACAGTAAAACAATGACGTGAATTCGGTACCAAACGTGAATAGCTAAGTGTTGAAATAAATGCATTACAATATAACTTTATATTTGTCACACACACCGAAAAAAAGAATGAATACAGTGTCCCTTTCTTTTCAGTTTTTTTTTTTTTTTTTTGAGAAAATAGGATAAATATAATAGAGTTCTTTTTCTGGACACCAGATCGCGCCACCGCCTAACAAGGCGACGTTGCAGCCCTCTAGCGGCCCTCAAACTAATCTGTCATTTCACCTCGTAACCTAGTAGATGTAGGTTGCTTTTTGACAGCACTGCTGCGTTTAACTACGTTTGTACTGTTAGAGATCTTGTAAGTATTCTGCATTAGGTAACTGAAAAGATTTTTTTTTTTTTGTGTTTG
>KK120447.1:116048-156893 GCA_000611955.2 Stegodyphus mimosarum
TTTTTTTTTTTTTTTTAAATTTATAATGTGAAAATAAGCCATTTATTTACTCAGTCCTTGATATCAGCAGGTAATTTCAATTCTACTTTGCTGTAAAGAGTTTTAAGAATTTATGAAAAATCCAGTATTTGATTAGAAAAAAGTTTCATTAATTATTAGTCATAAATTTTATTTATATTATAGATATTTTTATTAATCAGTGAAACAGTTTTTGTTACATTAACCCTTTGGCTACATATGACTTATCAGTACATCATGCATTTGCTTGGGCAAAGACGCACATGACATAATTGAAACTGAGACGAGATTTAGCTAATTCATTCTGGTTTATTTCAAAGTAATGTGTATCTATTGCAACAGAACAAATAATTTCAGTAGTTTGGTGAACCTTGTGTGGGATACATAACCTTATAATGAATATATTAATAATTTCTTAATATAATAAATAGAGAATATATTTTATCAAAGTGATAACGACAGTTTTAATGAAAGTAGTGATCTTTAATCTGATGAAGAATTTTGTAATGATCCTTTAAGTGATAAAGGGGAATTTCAAAATGAAAATGATCAAGAATATATTGAACTAGAAAGTAATAATGATGGTGAACTTATTCCAAGATGTAAAAGACATACAAGATACTTATCAAGCAGTGATAGTGAATATTCTCATAAAAAATTAAGTGAGTAGATTTTGGAAAAAAAAAGAAAATGTACCTGATGTAACATGGTTTTCTGAAGTACCTGGAATCAGTACTTTGTGCCTGTGAAATATAGGTGATAATCCTAAAGCTTTATATGTTTTAAATGAAGTACTAAATGAAGATTTTTGGAATGTCATAGTGGAAGAGACAAGCAGGTATGCCAAACAAATAAGAGAAAAAGAAAGTTTGGGGGGAGGGAAGAAATGAAAGGTGGTTTCTTGTAAATTCTGATGAAATAAAAGCATATATTACTTTGTGTATCTTGATGTCTCAAGAGAGCAAAGTTGACAATGTATTAGTATATGACTGTGTTAGTCATAAAAGCAAATTATAAGTACTCCAGTTTTTGCAAAAACTATGCCATATAGTAGGTTTCTTGATATTTCAAGTTTTCTGGATTTTATGGATAATGAAAAACTAAGTAAAGATTATAAAATAAGGAAGATTAGTAATATTGTAGATTACCTGAATAATAGATTCTGTGTTATCTTTATACTCCAAGTAATGAAGTATCTCTTGTTGAATCACTAAAGAAATTCAAAGGTTGAATAAATTATATTCAGTTTATTGCCAGTAAAAGAGCACATTTCAATGTAAAGTTTAATAAACTCTGTGAATCTTCATCTGGCTATTGTACGCGATTCAAAATCTATGTCGGCTGGGATAAAATAACGGGAAGTGATACACCTGGTTTTTGAAAGTGTAGTCATGGAAATGGGGCAACTTATTTTAAATAAAGGCTACATGTTGTACATGGACAATTGGTATTCATCACAATCATTGTTCCTAAAATTACTGAAGTATGATACAAATGTCGTTGGAACAGTTAAGAAAAACAGGAAGAATATTACTTGTTGAATGTTACTTGTTTCTTTTAAGATGAAGAAAGGAGAAGGGAAAACTGTAACCTGCCGTGGTATAATGGTGTCCAAATGGAAAGATAGAAAAGATGTTTATATACTTAGCACGAAACACTTAAATGCTGATTTCATAGACACTGGTAAAAACGAAAAACAAAAGATGGTGATATCAAGAATATTATAAAACCATCATGTGTTGTAGATACAATAAAGGTATGGGAAAAGTTGATAAATATGATCAACTACTGTCGTGCTTCCCTATTAAGAGAAATTGTGTAAAGGGATATAAGAAAATGTTCTTTTATCTGCTAGATATGGCCATTTATAATGCATATATTTTGCATTTTAAAATTACCAACACCGTAAAACAGATTTTGTTTTCTTTCATTTAAATATTGCTGAAGAATTATTGGAGAAGAACGCTTTGCCAAATTATAAACCCAGTGGACGCCCTGCAAGTGGTAGTCCACCACAGCATTTGCCGGGAGAAATTTGGGCGCACTTCTCTGAATATATTTCACCAACTAAATCAAAGGAACACCCACAGAAAAGGTGCCATGTTTGTTTTCGACACCAAATTAGGAAGGCTTGTTGACACCTGGCAGTGCAAAGAATGCAAAGTACCACTGCATTTACCAACCTGTTTTAAAATGTATCATATGCTTCAAAATGATTGATAATTTGCTATTTATTATAACCAGAGTTTATTTGTTTAAAAGTGTCTTGTAATACTAACTGCCTAAAGTTATTTCAATGTTATGTAGAAGTATATATAATTAATAATACGAAATAAATTAATTCTTGCATAAAATCTGCTGTTCTTACTTGCTCAGAAAATTAAATATGCTCCAAGTGCAAAAACATTTTCAAATAAATGTGTACTCAAAGGGCTAAGGTAGTTTTTGAATTATATAAAATCTTTTAATCCTTTGGTTTTGTGAAAATGCCTTGGTGATCAACATAAAAGAGTAAATCATTTAAAAAATTATTTTAGCTGTACTTTTTAATAACATTTTGGTACAAGATTATTGATTATTTTATAGTAGTAAATGTGATAAATAAAAGAAAATATAAGTTTTAAATATCCTATAACATATAGTGCATCTACAGAATTTTAGGACTGATTTTTTTTTTTTTTTTACAAATTACCACAAACTATCCAACTGGTAATTGATAGCATTTTTACTATGGCATTTCAACTTGCTTTTTTTAAACTATCATGTGCTTACAGGTAATATTTCCTGGGCAATTAGTTGTTTGCTTTGATCCAGTGAGCATCTATGTCATAGATTTGAAAGCTGAGCAAATGAATTTATCCAAATTGCAGACATCATTCCTGATATTTTTTTAGCGTATTGTGATTGGAGATGAAACATGGTACTTTAATGCTCAGACAAAAGTTAAATTAATCTGCTTGGGTTAGAGAAAGTTCACCACAGCTACAGAAAATTTAGTTTGAGAGATCTCAATAACCCGTTTTTGGTTATAAAGGAATAATTCATAAGAAAATTTTTCATGAAGGCCAAATGTTGAACTTTATATTTGATAACAGACTTCTGGAGAGACTTCAAAGTGTTAGGTCAGTAAAAGTTGATTTGAGTAACTGGTTTCTGCTGTCATGCAATTCTATTCCTGTCAAACAATTTTTAGCAAAGAAATATATTACAGTTCTCAAGAAATCTTTATTTATTTTTTTTTTTGGAGGGGGGTTATGTTTAGCACCTACAGACATTTTTTTAATGGTATCTCGCTTCAAAATTAATTATTTTAATAGCATTGAAGTGATTCAGAAAACAATAGCAAGAGACCTAAACTGTATTCCAAAAAGATTATTTCTGTGAAAGAATTATAGCTGTATGAATGTGCTGAGCGTGTCAGTGAACCTAATTGAAGGAATGATGTAAGAATGTTGTTTTCTTCAACTTCCAATTTTGCTATATTGTCGGCCTTTTCCAAAATAAAATGAAATAGTGATGATAAAATTTAATTTTAGTGTATGATCTTGTATGTGAATGTGTGTGTTCATTCCTGCATGATCATTCAGTATATTTTTTAGATGCTTTGATCTTTTTCTGTTATACCATGTTACTTCCAGAAAAGAATTGTAAGTGCTAATATCACAGATTTAGAATTGAATTTTAGTAGAATTTTTATACAGCAAGAAACATTTAGATATACAAGTGGGCAACAGTAGATTTTATTTTTGTTTAAGAAGAGAAATGAAATATTTTGAAAATTTTTGTCTTTTTTATTTTTTGTTTTTCATTAAAATAATATAATTCTAATTTTTCTTTTAAAATGTTAAATTGTTATTTGAGTTTTATAGCTTATTTCCTTTAGATCTAAGAAATGTTCTGAATAGTTTTCCATAAAAATTAATAATACTCATTTGTTTGCATAATCCATTTGGCTTATAAATTGTTTCATGGGACACTTAACTAGTGCAGAATGGGAGAAGCATGTATTATATGTAAACCTGAATTAAAGTGATTCTTTTAAGTCATTTAATAATTTTGTTTGAAATGTGGTACCTGGAACAGATTTTAATTTTTTCTGCAGGAAGCGCGAGCAGAGTTTGGATACCTTTTTCGGTTTGTTGCACACTTTATGCTATTATCCACCTAATGTAAAGCTATGTGGTAAGTTTTTTATTTTCATAATTGATTGTATGTAGTTTTTAATATTATCCTGAAGTAATTTGTCATGAAAATTAAAATGTTAATTGTTATTTTCCTTTAGTTGTAATGATTACTTGTCTGCATTATTAAGTAAATTCCATTGCAGTAAATTTGCCTTTTTTAAAATTAAAATTGCTGCATTTTATTAATTACATTATGTTATTAAAGTATGTTTTACCCTGTAAAATTGTGAAAAAAATTAACACTGGAAAATTAAAAGTATTACCCACAACCCCTGTTTTCCTTAATGGTGCATGAGTAAAGCTTGTATATATGTATGTTTCCTTCATAAATTTCTTTCATCTGTTTTACCATAATGAGTAAGCTAATGCTAAATTAAATTTTTCTAATGTTCTCAGTTATTTCATTGTATTTGTATTAAGATTATCTTTTCTCATGTTCACAAAATACTGCCTCACCATATGAATCTGGTGCAAAAAATATTTTTTAATAGTTAAGAGTGTTTTATGTTACAGGTAATGCTGTTTTTGCAAGTGGCCTGCATTAAAATAAAAATTCATGACACATTATATATCATGTATTTACTTGTAATATATTGCATACATATATTTTCCATGTGTTTAAAGTATTATTTTGTTTTTCATTTCTTTTAATAAAAATAAACTTTCTTTTAAATGTAGGAGAATTGGGTACTTACGGAAAATCCCATCGACCACAAGAGACTGTGTCAATCGTGCCAAACCCAAAAAACCCATTTACTAAATACAAGAAAAAACGTTCTATTCTTATTTTTCTTTCAAATTTATTATATTATCATTTATTTATATTTAATTTTTCATTAAAAATTTCCATAATATCGCCATATCAAGGCCATTAACACATGTTTTTGAGGCCGGTAAGATTCCATATCTTTGGAAATATTCAACAGCATGCTCTTCTGTAGTAGGCAGGCCCCAAATTTTAATCCTTTTTTTTTTCCGGAAATGCATGATAAAGGGGGAAAAAAGGAGTCTTTACTCAAAAATAATAACTAATACATGTAATCAAGGTTACACCAAACCCAGTGTGTTTGAAGAAGACTTTTTCATTTTTGGCAAAAGATCCCATAGTTTGGCATCTTTTCTTTAATAGTCAAAAATGGTCGATGGGTTTTTACGTAAATACCTAGAATTGTATAAACTTTTAGATCAGAAGATTTAAAGAAATGCATTAATTCCTTGTTGAATTGTGATGAACTAGAATATCTATAGTGGTTACATTACACATTTCATGTGCATAAAAATGCTATTTAATTATTTTTTAATTATTCTTTTTTAATTATTCATTCAAACCTTTTCATTCTTAATTTTTTGTAAGTTTTTGAATCACTCTCCGACTGTTATTCATTTTATATTTTCAGCCATAAATTTTTTAATAAATATTTTTTTTAGCCAAACATTTTAAAGAATTGAATCAACTGTTTTTTGCATTCTTCCTGAATCTTGGAGATGAAGAAGCTTTACCTGATGTTTCAAGATTAACTATTATAACTCTTACTTTTGAAATTTATGGTAGATTGTTGCAGTCTCCAGGATTGGATCGTGAAATGATATCAACAGGTGAGTAAGAAGCATTATATTACTTTAACCATTATATTTACCCGCATAATTTGTTTTAATCTTCACTGACTGCCCCATTTTTCTTATTAAATTAACTCATTTCTAAATTGTATTTTGAGTATAGTAATGTGATAAATTAATAATTTGATACTTTTTATGTTAAATCTGTGCTTGCTAGAAATTTTGGAAAAATTTTTATCAACTTTTTAAAAAGATTATTTTGTTTGTTTTATAAATTTTTAGATATTGACGTCTTAAAAGCAATTCATAAAGTTTCTTGTCATGTGAACAGTCTAATTTCTGATGTCAAAAGGGAAAATGTAAAAGTTATGACCTTTATGGATCAAGAAGATGAAACAGGACCTCGAATATTGAGAAGAACAGAAGACAGAAATGGTAGAACGTATATAACAATGATGACTGAAGAGAATTTTAATTGTTGGATGGTACTTGCTCGAACAATTAACCATGCAGCTACTTGCTTGTCTCAGTATATTGAAAAGGTCAGAATTGTTTTAGTTTTTAATTTGGTACTAGTACTATGTATTTTAAAATAAATATATCATATTAACCCTTTCAAGCCTGCATGCATTTGTTTAAGGCATTCCCTTGAAATAGATGGGAGTCGAAAGGAGTCATCCCATAGGACAGAGGTTATACATCGCTAAGCCTAACTTAAGAGAGAAAAAAAAAAGTCCTAACATCATAATTTTTTATGCTAGTTTAGATTATTACTTAATAAATCTTATATGTTAAAATTAACATTTAATAATCTTTTTCCTTTATTTTACATGAAAATATATTAAAGAAAATTGCTTACTTTGAGAAATTAGTTTTAGAAGCACTATTCAGATTATCGATTAAAAAATACAAGAAAGATTATTTAAAATAAGTAACAAAATCTTTCATGGGGAGTGGAAGGCAGGCACTCAGTGAGCTCAGTCTTTGACAAAATGTCTGTATCAAAATCACTAGAAATATTGTTCTCTAACTGAAATGAATCATCACGCTCATTCATGCCACTGTTAGCTCATTTACCATGCGAGTATATCCTTCTTCTGATAAACACTGCTTGCCATAATAAATTAAAAGTCAAGGCTTTCCATAATAAAATGGGAAGTATGTGAAATATGAGCGATAAAAGCAATGCAAAGCATAACATAACCCTTCAAAGTAACCCTACAAGACCCCACATAGTAGGAAAGAAAAAAAAGGGGGGCATTTGAAGGGATATCCAAAACGGGAATGTTTATATCACCTGGTGAGTTAAAAAGCCAAGCTCTGTTTATTAACATTATGCTTTCCCTCCTTCCCCGCAACAGCTGACACCAGCATTAGGCAGAATGTGATTAAACTGAGGTCAGGATCTTAAAACTGTATTCAGTTCAAAAGTAATGGACACCAGATGCCATCTAATAGTCTGTAAAATGTGAGCTTAAAATGCATATATGCATCACCCGTCCCTTATGCATGTTCCAGTGATACATAGATAGGACACTCGGCTGTGAGAGACATTCGTAGGGAATGTAAGTATGGGATGGCCATATGGAAAGGGTTAAAAACTGAAAGAGCTTCGTATTTATATATCTGATATATAGAATCTTATCAAATAATGGGCATTCAATCAATCAGAATTTCTCTTCTATTCTATTCTAATGGGCATTCAGTTTTTATAAAACATTTCATTGAGTTTTTATAAAACTGAACTATTAATTTTTATAGCAGCTAATACAGGACTGTGTATCTGCTAATTCAGTGTCTGTAGTTTATCATTCTGCAAAAAAGGTAGTTATGCAAATTAAACTCATCTGAAGTTACAAAGTGCACACCAATTAAAAATGGCTCATAATATTAGATTCTGCAGCCTGAACAAAAGTAGTACTGTTTTCACAACAGTGTTGACCCTAAATGCATATTTTGGACCAGTATTTCATTGCTTATACAGTTCTTGATAAAAGAGCACATTCTCTGTCATCCTTTGAAATTATAATTAAGAATTTTTGCTTTATCCTAAAGATAGAATTAGGCCAAAAATTCATTTTTTTTTTTTTTTAAGAGAGCATGTGCAGTGTAACTGTGCATAACATGCAACATAACAATGGTTTTTATAATTATTTGATTTATGTTGATAAATTAAAATAATGGAAGATATTACTGATGAAAATATCAGAGATGAAAATGTTACAGAGAAATTAATGCAAGATGAAGTGTTATTTTACGAAACACATTGGGAGCAGAGAAAGCAAGGAGAAAACAAAGTTGTAAATATATGTTTGGATAATGATTTATGAGTGCAAGGAGGAATGAGGAATATTTTTACTTCCGCATTTCTTTTTTCTTTTTTTATTCTAATACATTTTTGCAGAAAAAAAAAAAAAGAAGGAAACTTATCATTAATTTGCTACTCATTTTCAGTTTTTGAAAACTATGTACAGCAGTTAATAGAATTTTAAATTTATATAGTTAACTGGTAGAGATCATTATTTATTGAACCTCTTTTTATAAAATTGTAGTGAAAGTTTTGCATGAAAAATATAATCTAGAAAAGATTAGAAAAGGAAGGTTGTGTAACTGCATGAGGTTACCTATATTAAAATTGTTTAATTAATTATCAAATTGTAAAATTATTTTGTTTCACTTTGTTAATCTGTAAAAATCAATTCTTGTTTTGTTTCAGTTTATTTATCATCTTAAAATGTCATTCTCATTTACAAGGTACAGGGTGCAATTAATTGTTTGGATGTTGATTTATTAGTTATGTTGAAACATGTCTATGTAATATTTAAGTAGGGCTCTATATTCAATTCCACTCAGAAACTACTATTAACAGATGCATTAAAATGACAACTAAACTGAAACAAAACTAGAATTGATTTTTAGTAAAAGATGTCAGATTAACTAAGATATGAAAGAAAATAATTTTACAATTTGATATTTAATTACACAGTTTTAATATAGGTAACCTTGTGGAGTTAGCTTTCTTTTCTAATCTTTTTAGGCTATCACTTAGGCTATTTTTAGGCTTACACTTTTATAAAAAGAGAATATCATTTACCACTTTTAAAGGCTAAAAAATATGTGTCTGTATTGTTATCATTATGTGATGATTTGTAGGTGCTTTATTTTTTACAATGATATTTTATACAATAAACCACATCATTTTTGAATTGCTTTATTTTTCAATAACGATATTTTACAACTTGATACTATGATGATATCATTTATTGTACAGGTGTGGTATTTTCTCCTTGCATTGTTTCCTTTGTGACATTTTAATCCAGAGTGTTTTTGCCATAATGTTTTCAGCACTCTTTTTCATCCTAGAGAGCACATAAAATAGTGTTGAGGTAAAGGGGGTTTGGTGCTAGGGAATGAGAGGCAGGGAAATCTGTCATCGAGAGTGTTCTGCATCAAAATTGGGATGAAACTTCCTCCTTTTCAGGGATGTCAAATCGATTGCTCCTTGTGGTGCACCTTGCACAGTGCTAATAAAAGTTTAACAAGCACAATTTATGTCTGTTGGGAAGAGGAAATTTATCAACTAACTTTATTATATCTAACTGTGTTGCATGAATATCATTTTATTGCATTTGGTATTGCATACAGTTTTGAAATATGTGTTAAATCTTGAAGTGTATTACCTGTAGTTATAGGCACATGACTCTAAAGTTACTTTAGCATTTTTGCCAGGATACCGAGACTTTATATTTAAGAATTTAGTTGTCTAAAATTTTATGTAGTGCACTAATCACTGACATGCTGCATGTTAAGAATGCATGGTTACAAATTGAATGATGAGAGTAATGCTCATTAAAAACACAATGCAGCTGAAGTGAATGAATATTTTTTCAAATATTTAAATAAGAAAGCACAGCTGAAGTGAGTGAATGCTTTTTCAAGTATTTAAACAAGTATTCATTGAATGTATTGAAGTTCAATCATTTTTTTGTTTTGTTTTAAATTGCAGTGAAAATTGCAGTTTATATGCATTTTTAATACTGCAAAGAGTTCCTCGCTGTAAGGTATTTAAAAATATTATATAATTTATGAATTGTTTAAATAATATCGTAAGTAATTGTGTTAGAAAATGTGATCTGCTACAATAGAAGTCTCCAGTGCAATTACATGCACCTCATACATACAGTGCTAGCCATTGAAATTGCAACATGAGGAAACATGCATCTAATCTCCTAAAATTTGCACAATGATTAGGTAGCAGCATCACACAAGAAAACCATATGTGCCTAAAATACATCTTGGAAATACTTTAAATAGAGAGCTATTGTTATAAGTTTTGCAATATTGTTGGCTTGTCATTTCTATGAGCAGCTAGCTTAAGTTGTATCATATTTAAGATTGTAGTATCCATACTAGCAGATTTCATGGGAAAACTGTGGCATATTAAGACTGCAGATTATCATTCTGAGAAACTATAATTTGTGTTGGGCAGAATGTAATAATAATATTGCAAGTATGGAATTGGTGAATCAAGAAAAGACTGATTTGAAGGATTTTAGGGGCCAACTTGAAGATGCACACATAATTGTTATGCATTCTATATCCTCTTCACAAACCTTAGGCAAGAATTAAGCTCTAACTAGTCTGTAGATACACAGTTCAATGTCATCTACAACATTTGGAATTTTTGCAAGCCATGCATGACGTTGTCTATTTTTAACTGCAAACCTATATGCTCTTGTTGCTAAAACAGTGTTTAGCATGTCTCAGATGAGGAATGTGAGACATAATATCATCTCCTTAAAAGAATCTGATATCTGTCCATAGTGTCATGATAGTTGGCAATACAGTGGCAACAGACTGAATAAACTTTGCATTATATATTACTGTATCAGTCTAGTATTAATGATAGGTATGCCTTTGGATTCCAGGCCATCCTTTAACAAGTATGCATTGTAATATATTAAGTAAGCATATATGAGAAGCCTATTGTTTTCCCTTATTTTCGGGTTCTCCTTACCCCATTTGCAGCAATTGGAAAATGTATGACTACTTCTAGAATGTAATATATGGTTCTCAGCTTGTTTTGCTCCATGCACCCCTTTCACCATTGCTAGAAGATCAATGCTGTTTCCTCCATTTCAAAACTTGAAAAATACATGTATATTTGTTTAGATTCAGATTATTTTTTAACATGTTTTATAAATTATAAAAAATGGAAAATGCTGCTAAATGCTAAAACTTGAATAAAAGTAGTTTTTTTTTAAATATTTTTTAACCTAAACTAAATATTTAACATCTTAATAAAAGGTTGATTACATCCCAACTAAAACTATATTTTCCTTAGGAGGAACACCCCCTGGAAACCTTGATGTAATATTTATTAATAGCTATGTAACAGGTACAGGTAGAAGCTATGCCAGCACCTCTGTAATACAATAATATGTAGCAACCTGGCTTCTATTCTAGGCAATCAGGTGTTTTGCCTTCCAGATGAATGTGGTTTTCTCGAGGTGTATTGTGCATACGAGGCAGTTTCCCTTAGAAAATCCTCCACAGAAGCAGGCCTTCTTATAGGCAGACAGCCCTAGTGTGCTGTGCCATAATCAACTAAACCAAAACCAATATAATATTACAATGTATCATCTGTATTGTTGCAATAGATCTTATATCAGAAAATGCTTTTTTAAAACTCACTTATTCAATAGAAAATAGCAGTATATAGCAGGCATTTTCAACTGGGGGGAATTCCCGAGGGTAAATTTCATAGTTTCAGAAAGGGGAAAAGTGGTTTGCCTGTGTCCACCCTCTTCTTGCTATGCCATTCAAAAATAATCTAAATCTAAAAAATGTAATACATATGCGTATATGTAAGGTGACTATATTTTAAAGTTCGAAATTTGGGATGCTACATATATAATTTTTTACAAATAACTTATTTTATTATTATTGTTATTGTGGTGGAGGTGGTATGTAGGTCAATATATATATATAAATGAAAATAAAAAAATTTTGTGTTATATTTTAATAATGATATATAATATTTTTAATAAGTAAAGAATAAGTCAAAGTATTCATTACTAAACAAAATAAAAATTTGTAAATCTAAATTATTCTGATTTCTCTGAAGAATGAATAGTTCTTAGAACATCTTTTTCTTTTTGATCTTCTTAAAGTCCATGCAATTTTCATCAAAATTTATTTTGCTGATTAACATACCCTTCAGAGTGTCCACTTTAAGCTGTCTTATCACTAAATCAGAAACAAACTGTTCATAATGCTGAATACTCAGTTGCAGCATTAATGCAAAGAAGAAAAAAAAATCTGGCAATTTGAACAGGGAATTCGGTTTTTATTAAAATATGCAGTTATTTCCATCCACCTCTGAACTAGGTACATCTTATTTTTTTACCATTCTGATATTTTTTCTTCTGTGATATATTGTTTAAGGTAAACATATTCCTCATATATATCAGTTTCCAATAATATCCTACTGTCTTTTGGCATAAATGTTATAAATTAGAGATAAAAAAATGAGCTGTAAAAAATCGGAATAGGGACTGAAAATTCAGGACATATGGCCACATTCATATATGACATACATTTTTTTCGAGTTTTGGAAAACGAGAAGAGAATGATCTTCTAGCAGTGGTAAAAGGTGTGTATGGGGCAAAATAGGTTTAAATTCATTGATATATATCCTGTTCCAAAATACTATTATGAGGCAGAAAAGTAAGAGTGAACGTCATACGAAATTATTTTCTTTGAGAATAAAATCCTTATAAACCTTTTTTTTCCAACTCTTTGTGAAAGACCTTTTTGCTATCATATCACATGTCGAATAATAATTCTGATGTATCATTTTTAAACAAAATGTGTAGTAGTCATTTTCATTTTTTGTATTGTATTCAGGCAAGTGACTACTGTACATTTATGTATACTAATTGTCTATTACTTAAATGCTGTATGTTTTGTTTTCAAAATTTCTGAATCGGTATACTTTATATCATTCCAGCTTTTCTGTGCTTATTAATCAAATTAATAATCTTTGTACATAGTGTGGTGGTAGGGTACCCTAATACATGGAATTTGAAAACAATAAAACTACTGCTCATATATGATATAAAGAAATTATTAATAGTGGATAAAAAAATTTAATATAGCAGTTCAGATCAACAAATAAATAGAAATTGCTTCTTTCTTGGTTCTTGAATTTTCTCAGCTTCTCTAAAATAGTAATTAACATGACATTGATACCTTAATCATTTATTAGACACTGAGAATGGGGACATTACACTGATTACAAAACCATGTACACTGCGTAAAAAAAGGGGGGGGCAGTTCTATATCTCCCATTCTACTGGCCCGATTGATGAAATTCAACTTACGTTTTTCATGTCTCGAAAGGGCAACTTAGGATATGTATTAGATTTATATATAGCCATTGTTCTAATATATGTATTTGACACAAAATCTGACTTTTTCTGAAAGAACATGCCAATGTTTTTCCATATTTCTATTCTACGGCTCAAATTATGCCAAACTGCCAGTTTTGTAAAAATCGCACGAATAGTTTTTAAAAAATTGGCTCTCAAAATTTTACCTCTGCAATGTTAATTGAATTTGATATATATTTCTTAATATCTCTTTTTTTTATTAAGTTTATTTGATTCTTCTTTTCACATTTCAAAATTTAGGTTCATTCCAAATAAAGTTCACCCATTTTTTATGATTTATTTCTAAAATTTTTATTTTTGAATAATTTTTATAAATTTTTTGAAAAAAATTTTCAAGTATAACCTGCACACCTGCAAAAAATTAGAGTATTTTATTCAAAATTTTTTAAGATATACCTGAATTTACATATGGTGTGTTTTGAACTTTGGCGTATTTGTTATAAGCGATAATAATGCCAAATGTGATTTAGGCACTCTGTTCAAATTATTTGAAAGTATGAATGATGACTTTTTTTTCCGCCTGTGTGCAATAAAAAAAAAGGATAGGAAAATAGGATGCTATAAATTAAGAAGTTCGTTAAGTGAATTATTCTTGGCACAAACTGAAAAAAACTATAGCAAGATAAATTTGTGAATTTCTCTGTAAATTTCACACCAAATTTTACAAAATTTAATATTTAGGCATAATTTGAGATGTAGAATTGAAATATGGAAAAAAATTGGCATGTCATTTCAGAAAAAGTCTGATTTTGTGTCAAAATACGTGTGTTAGAACAATGCTATATATAATATATAGCTGAGTCGTGCTTTCGAGACATGGAAAACGCAATTTGAATTTTGTCAATCGGCCCAGTAGAATGATATATAACTGCCTCTCCCCCCTTTTTTTTGGCGCAGTGTACATCATAGAACATCAGATATTAGCTATTGAAAGCAAAATAGTTCTGGCACATTGCAATACCATCTGGTGTCCAGTTCATAACATCCTCCATTTTATTGCAAAAAAGTAACTGAATCCAATGAATTAGTTATCATAGAGAATTTCAAAAAAAGTATCATTTACAGACTAATCAAATCCCATCAGACTGTCAATATCAGTTTATAGATCTTTCTTTACACTGTGATAATAAATTGAGCAGTGCATCTTGTAATCAGTTGAGGAGGAAGTATATTAAATCATGTCTGAATGCTTTTGCCTCCCAGAGACTGCAAAGAAATATAAAAATGGAAAATGCTTTACAAACAAAACAAAAAGTTGTCTGAGGGATTTGGACTCAAAAAATTTCATGACCCTTGTCAATGAACTTCCACCTGTGCCCCCTTCGTTGCACAGAGAATATCAAGTCGATATTCAATTTCACGCCAGGTACCGGCAAGCATGTCGGCATCCACAGAGGCTATTGTGGTTGTAATTCTGGCTTTTAGGTCATCAGTGTTCGACACTCTCCTCTTGTAAACGTTGTCCTTTACAAATCCCCAAAGGAAAAAGTCCAGCGGCGTTTTTTCAGGCGATCTGGGTGGCCAAGGAATTGAACCTCTTTGCCTAATCCATCTTTCTGTAAAATGGTCATTCAAAGAACTACGAACGATGGTACCCCAGTGAGGTGGTGCACCATCTTGTTGCAAAAAGACATGTGGCTGAAGCTTTTCTAGTTGTGGAAATGCGAAGTTTTCCAACATGTCTAAGTATACGACTGATGAGACCATCTTTTCTGTAAAAAAGAAAGGCCCAGTGACTCGGTCGTGCATTAGTCCACACCACACATTAACCTTTGAGGAGTCCCTTTGTGATAACATAGAAAAAGTAAACATAACATTGCAATAGTTGCCAAAAACAAAAGAGAGAAAAATGCAATTAATAAGCAGACAATATTTAGAAAAGTACATATATTTAGACTGGGAAATGAAATTATCTGAAATTAACCACTGGGAAATGAATTATCTGAAATTAACGACACGCGCAGACGATATTTACAAAAGTAAAGATATTCAAACCTAAAAAGGAAAATATATAAGTTATTCCATCAACAAATGCCATAAGTTTGTTTGTATCTTCATTATTTTATGAGTTATTAAACATCAAAATGGGTCCGGGACTTTATAAACACCCTGTATTTTTTTCTTCCACTTATATGGATTCTGCTAGATTTAAGGTAATTTCCTTATTGAATTTCCATACTCATGTGATTATAGAATTTTGGTGTTTTATTGCTTATATTATGTGCATATTTTAGTTTCCTAATTTAATAAATAGGCTCTCTATTTATCACTACCTTGGGAATATTCATTATATTATAATTTGACTGCATTATAACTTTTAATGAGCTTATAAATTTAGAGTGTCAGTTCTTATATCTATCCATATCTATGTTTTATATAAAATTGAGGATTTATATTTTTATTTATAGGATGATGAGAAGGAAGTACTTGATGATATTTTTGCTTCAAAAGTGCCTGAAGAAAATATTGGCATTCTTATTATATGAACTTGGATATGTGTTTTGTTTGTCAAAAAAATATACTAATGTAAAAAATATATTAATGCATATATATGTATTTATTTCCTCAACCATATTCATTGTCATCTGTGTAAATAAAAACAAATATTTCATAATAGTAATTCAGTTTTTTTTTTAAATTCCGATTCAAGAAACAGTGAACTTGTCATTAAAACAGACCGTCTCTGAAAATGACAATGTATTTTAGGAGGAAAGAAACCAGTGCTGAATACCTTAGAAGGCGGTAAAGCTGTACTGAAATTAAATCACTATTTAAAGTTGTAATCTTTAAAAAAAAACAAAATTTTATAGAGTTAAGTTGTTGTCATAATGGGATTTCATTATATAGCAAAACCCGCTAAATTTAATTTGTTCCTGAAGACCATTTGTCATCTGAAATGTCTTTAACTTGAAATTATTTCTCTTGTAGGAATTAATGTAAAGCAGATTATTTCGTTCCTCTACCAAGGAAATCATAAAATCTAAGACCTTGAAATTAATTTTTTTTTATTTGTTTAATATTGTATTTATTTAAAGAGATAAAGCAAAATTTTGCCATACCCATACGAAAGAAAGTGGACGGCGTAAGTAGAAAGTAATCAGGAAGAGATGTTATTGTTAGGAATAGGAATCTTTTGCCATGAAAGCAATATGTAACTACCTTTTTGGGGGTGTTCGTTTTCTTTTGTCTCGTAGTGCCACTCGATTTTGCTTGAAACTCACTTTGCCTTTGTTGTGCTCAAAATGCATCCATTGTGACATGGTATTTTCTACATTTTAAAATGTTTCTAAAGTAAGAGATATGTGATCAATAAAAATGCTTATTCTGTTGCTTGCTATTGCTTTTTCAGGATGAAATTCTACCATGAATTTTATCAACCCATTTTGCAGAAATTTCGCAGCTCAAAAGAATTAGATTAATTTTTTCTTCCTTCTTTCTATAAAGACACTTTCCTGACTGTATAGTGGCATTACAATAACTAAAGCATGTGGTGGTTGTCTATGAGCCCATCAGTAGGCCTCCCCCCCCCGAGTGCCCCAGCGCATTGTGGCACAGAACCAACATATTCTAACTACTCACATATATACATCTTTTGTTTTATGTAGTTTTATGTAAAATTTAAAATTAGCATGAAGCTACAGTATTTTATGTTCCACTTATCTTCCATTGTCTCTTGCGTACTGCCATAAATCGGCACATGATCGCAGGTTACTTTCTTGATGCTACAACAGGCCATCTTAAAGTTATAGGGAGTTTGATTGGATTATTTGCACTTGGGGGCTTTATGCATAAGAGTAGAGATGGCTTAATGGGCTTTTTTAAGGGAAAATGGCTTGCATTCATGTTCACACGTAAGGGAAATTACAAAAACTCCCATGCAACTGGCTGTGAATTGAACTCGGGTCGAACTACTGTACTGTTCCATGAACAAATTATTATAATAAACTTATTGACAATTAGAGCATTTTAGTCATATTGAATTAACTCTATATTACTTCATTTATTTGTAAAAATGTTGTTGTTTCAAATCCCCGTGGAGCAGGAAAGCTTACACCAAGTCCAAGAGACCTTGCCGCGCAAGTAAATCGCTGATGTCGTACTGCTCAGCGGACAGCTGTCTCAAGGAGACACCTATACAATCCAGTAGGTGAGCGGGAGATGAGGGGAAGGTCTTTTCTCCCTCTTTGAATTTCATGCATCCAAGATGCCCACTTCTGAATCTTGCCATGGCCGTTTGGATAGGTCTAGATCTTTTATTTAGAAGTGATAGGCCTGGTTGTTCAGCGAAACACCATTGATGAACAGGAGAAATTTTCCATGCCATGTTAGTTTTATGTTTGTAATAGGAATGAATTTCAGTTGGGCATAAATCAGTGGAAGTGGGTGTAGGGAGGTCACAACTTTTTCTTGCCAGATCGTCAGCTGTTTCGTTGTCAACATGGGACGTTTCAACACGTTGTCAACATGTTGTTTCGTTGTTCCAACATGGGACGGTATATACTGGAGATATATTGATTTACGCTGTCCAAGCTTGAAAAGTTTAGATACAGTATCCTGACCGGTCTTATCCATGATCTTGGGCCAGTTTTTAAGGTACTGAATTGAGCTTCTGCTGTCTTTCAGAATCCATATAATGTCACTACTTGAACAGAGAGCATAATCAAGTGCTTTGCTCATGGCGATAAGTTCCGATCTGAAGACAGAGTAATGATCAGAGTTTCTGATGCTGCATCTGATATCTCTGTCAGGGATGTTACAATAAATGCCACTCTCTGTTCTAACCCTTATCTGATCTACTTCCATCTGTATATATCAAAAGGGCCTGAGCTAGAATATCATTAATGATTTCAAGAGCCATTTGCCTGAGGAGTTCCGGGTGATGGTTGCCTTTGGCAGTATTAGTCGACAATTCCTCACGGAAGTTAACATGATCAAAAGAAGTATCTGGAGCAAAACGGCTAAACGGTATAGATGTTTCAACATTTAAATTGATAAAATCCAAATTCCACACATAGCTAAGTAGGCTCTCTCGCTTTAGGCGTTTATTGTTTGTCCAATTTAAAATAAAGGCTGAGGTCCGATTATAAGGATCAAAACTCTTAAGCTTGTTAAAATACTTGTAGGAATTCACCTTAAAACGCATTCGCAAAGGCTGGATTCCGCCTCCATAGCGAACAAAGTCGTTTGGGCAACTATTTCTAAGGCCTTTGATGATTGTCGCCATACTGAGCTGTACTCTCTCCAATTTCCTCAAGTGAGTAATTGAAGCCAATTGATAGATGTGGTAACCATATTCAAGGACAGGGCGGACTAGGGTGATGTAGGTTATTCTGACGGTAGTGGCGTCAGAACCCCAATCTCTAGCCGAGATATACTTTATGATCCGAAGTCTTTTTTTTTTTTTTTTTCTTTATCGGCCAGTTTCTCTATATGCTTACTGGAGTTCACTTCGGGATCCAAAGTGAATCCGACATAGGAAGGGTATTTATTACAGTTCAACCGCACTCCATTCAGAGAAATGTCAGGAGAGTAATTATAAAGATTTCTGTTTGTGCTAAAGAGGCAGCTGGAGGATTTGGGAGCATTAAAATTAAGTTTGTGGGTGTCTGCAAACTCTTGAACTGCTGCCAGACTTTTATTCATCTGAAGTCCCAGTTTATTTATGTCGGAACCACTGCTCCTTATTACAACATCATCAGCAAAAAGTGCGACTTCACAAGGATAGATGCTTTTTCCTATCACTGAAATAAACAACGAAAAAAGGATGGGGCTCAGTACAGAGACTTGGGGTATTCCCTGTTGCATTTTGAAAAAGCCTGAAAGGCTGTCTTGTAGTTTAACACAGAAGTTGCGGCGATTCAAAAAGTTCGAGATCCAGGGCAGTGCTCTGCCTCTAATGTCAAAATCTTGATAGCACTTATTTAAGAGCTTATATTTCTAAACCCTGTCAAACGCTTTAGACAGGTCTAGGAATGCCACCACAAAGCAAGCCTATGATTCTGGGAATCTCTGACGCGCTGTGTAAAGTACGAAATTTTATTAATAGAGCTGTGGCCACTTCGGAAAGCAAATGCTCGGGCGGAAGCAGTTTATTGGTTAATAAGTGATGAGTTAGTCTCCTCAGAATAATACTTTCGATCAGCTTGCATGTAGTACAGGTAAGAGCGATTGGTCGATAACTTTTTGTAGAACTGGCCTGCTTGTTTGGTTTGTGTATAGAGATAATGGCCGATTTCCATTGTCTTGGAAGTTTACCTGTTTTCCAAGACAAGTTAAGTATGTGCAAAAGTTTCTCTCTACCCAAGGTACCGAGATGGCACAGGAAATGTCCGTGGATACCGTCTGGGCCAGGTGTTTTAGAGGGGTCCAAATTCTGGAGGCATACAATAATTCAGATCAGGTGAAATCCCCATTGAAAAGCCGGTTGGCAGCTGGCACGTCGCGGCAAGATTTGATTTGATTTCTAGTGGTCCTGACTAAAATTTTATGAGATCTCTTAAAGTTCAGCCTACTAACTTTGGCATAGTGCTTCGGTAGTGCATCAGCCCCTTGTCGATCATCCACCGAAACATGGACCTTATCATCATTAGTATCCTCATTACCAGGCTTCAATTGGTCAATTTTTTGGCTAAGTTCCATAGTTTAGTATTTGGAGATCTGTAGTCCAGACTTTTGCATAGATTTTGCCAGTTTGTTCTTTTTTACTATTACATATTTTCTTCTCTGCATTAAGTTTGTTAAGTTCAATTCTTTTGTCGATACCACCATTCCGAGTTATTTTTTTTAACAGGCAATCTCTCTTGACTAAAAGCGTTTGGATAAGATCTTCTTTGTGTGCATGGCGAGTTCGAATTATTTGGTAGCTTTGGCGGCCTTAAAGATGATGCACTTGAAGCTGGACCATTCTCCTTTTAAGTCATCTGACAGAGGTTCGTGAGAGAAAAGGTCATTTGACAAGTCTTCAAATAGTTTCCAGTCAACCCTCTTGAAATTCCAAAGGAGATCCCCTGTTACTGCAAAATTTATCTTGAGATCAATTTCAGTTAATATGGGTAGTTGATAGTTACCGATATTTGCGAGAACCTTTCAGGAGCTGTATGGGAATAAACGAGGGCTAACTAATGTTAAATCCAACACATCAGTTGTGCCACAGCTGTGGGAACGGTAAGTATGAGTTCGGTCATTTAAGGACAGGAAGGCCTTGTCATTGATCAAATTGTCAACGTCGGAGCCTTTAGTGTTAGTAGTGGTGCTTCTCCAGGTAAGATGCTTAGCATTGAGGTCCCCTAGGATCACGGTGTTTTCCTCAAATTTTCCTTCATGACAGTGTTGAACTTCAGATTATTGGGAGGGTGGTATAAATTTTTGATGGTGATGTTGCGATCCTTAGAAAGTATAGTAATGCCTTGATATTCGAGGCCAAGTCTATAACAGGCAGTTTCTTATAATGCACTCCTCTAATAAGAAACGTTAGACCACCTCTTTCTGAAACTCTATCTTGTCGGACTACATTGCATCCTCTAATGTTCAAAAGTCGTTTCTTGTTAAGTTTTGTTTCTTGTAGTGATATAATTTCCACTTGGAGTCGATCTGCCATTTCCAAGAATTGGTCAAGCTTAATCCTAGTAGCTTCCGTGCTAAGACCATTGATATTGCATTGTAGAATACGATGTTATTTCTAGGAAGAGACTGTAGCTTGCTTGGCGAACAGGATCCTCTGCCTAAATCCTGAGCGCGTCCCGGATTATCCTGAGAAAAGGAAGGTGCAGTATTCTAATTTACAATATGCGGCTGGTCCATGGCGAAGGGTAATATGCAGCTTCATTTGAGGCGAGGTACCACGAGGGCTGAAGACTGGCTAGACCTCTATGACTGTTGGTCCGCGGAAGGTATTTTACTTCCCTTCTACCACCTATTGGAAGACCAATAGAGGCATTCCCCGATCTGCCACCTGGGGACACGCCCTCTAGGGGTTACGGGCTCCCCCAAGGGATTTGTAAAAATAAGCCCCTTATGCTGCCATTCTACATTAGCAAAATCTAGTAAAAATTAATTTTTAAAATGTTTATATTTTTCAGGAGTGTTAAACTGCCGATACCAATAATTACCTTCATTTATTCCTCATATTACCATACCCATAAATTTTGCTGCAATTCAGTATCTGACATAGTATAATAGCTGCTGTATATTTTGCAGATTTTCTTACTATGTAGTGTAAATATTTAGCATTATTTCTTAGAATATATTTTCAAGGCAAACTGTGTACATCTAAGTAAAAATTCTATGATAAATTTCTGTGAATATTTGGGTGCATATGATGATATTGTTGTTTTTGTGTATTGTTATGATGGTTTTGTTAGTTTACTTATTGCATTTTAGGTGATTATTTTAGAATATATTTTGTGTAATTGAATCTGTTTTGTATGAAGTGCTTATTTTTTGTATAGTTTATGATTCGAAATATAACATAGAAAAAAAATATGATGTTGACACCACATTACTTCCTTGTTTCTATTACTTCCTATTAAATTATGCATGCATTTTCCCTGCACTTCATTTAAACTTATTTCTTGGAATTCTACTAACTTAATTAGCCAATCTCTCAAGGCGAGTTAAAAATGACATTCAAAATTGCAAATTTTGAAATTAAATAGCCCGTTTAATTTTTGTCACATAGGAGTCAAACTTCTTCTTATTTTATTTTTTCATAACGTTACAAAATTTTCTGAGATATAAGTATAGGAATGGGAGACCGCATTAAAAGTTATATTTCATTATTTGTCGAAATTATTATTATTATTATTATTATTATTATTTAATTTGCAGAACCTGTGCATTTTCAATACCTCTGCAGTTGGAAGTATATGATTACGACCAGATATTTTGAAGATAAAGGTCGGGTAAGGACTTTTAAGCTGGCTAAGGGAGTTTAATATATAAACGCGTTTGATTCTGCCGATTGCAATAAAAAAGGGAGGTGCACAACCAGATGTTATTTCAGTTCCAAATACAAAATTTAAATGTTGTAAACGGAATTTAAACGTTGAACGGGAGATATAGCACTGTCCCCTACCCCTTTTTTTTGCGCAGTTTACTTCATGCTTACAATAACACCGACGATGTTATTACTTACATTATAAGTTACATGTCGACTTGCGGTGGAACTTAAGAATAATTTAACAAAAAATTCGAAGATGAATAGTCATGCTAGACTAACAATTTAGTTTAAGGCTAACTAGGCTGACTCAACAACCTACCCGGCGATGTACTTATTAAATGGCCAAAAAGGCATATCAGCAACTCAGCGTAACAATAGCATGGACGAAATAGTAACATGCGCTGGCGAGCGAAATCTCGCTCTGAATAAACTATTCGTTTCGTCTGATTTTATACTTTCTTCACTTGACTGTAGATTTGCATCCTAGCGAGCAAATGAGAGGTTCAGGAAAGATATCAAACTTTAATAATTTGTTATTGCAAACTAAGGGAAATCCTACAATATGACTATGAAAAATTTAATGAAGCTTTCTATGTTTGGTTTACACAGTTTAAAGACAAAGTGTGCTAATTTCAGGACTATTTTACAGGAAAAGGAGTTGCATTTTTTGAAATTTTTTCGATGAAGCGTACCCAGATTTCACAGCAAGTGTTGGTTAACTTGAGTGATGGAGGAACTGTTATGGCATCCACAAGTTAAGTGTTTGTGGTGAAAAACCGTCATCGAATTTCGAAGAAATGAGGAATTCAAGAAAACATTTCAGGAATTAACAGAAACTGAAAACCTAACGGAAGATCAAATATTCAACTGTGATGAATCAGGCCTTAAGTAGAAAATGTTTTAACAGTAGAATCTTTCTTGTAAGTATCTTCTAGCCAGAACCGAAGTGACAGCCTCTGGCTGCAACCGTAGTAAAGAAAGGCTGACACTTTTAGCATGCAGTTAATGGTACAGCAAACCACAAAATGGAAAGTTCCAAAATCCTACAGCCTTTAAAAGCAGTTTAAAAAAACGCTGTTCCTGTAAATTAGTAGTCAGAAAAGCTCATAGATTAGCAGTGAAATATTCAAAGACTGGTTTTCTATGAAATTCATTCCTTCAACGTTTTGAAAAAAAAAAAAAATTTATTCAGAAAAATTGTTTCCTTGCTAGATAACTGCTGCAACGTATTTTAGTGCAGAACTTCAAGATGGTGACGTTAAGGCAATGTTTCTGCTCTTCCTTAACGTAACAGCCATGTGCCAACCTATGGGTCATAGAGTTTTGGAAACAATAAAAAGAAACTATCGCAGAAAGTTACTGTCGATATAATGATAGAAGAAATTGAAGAAGGACAAAACATGATTGAAACGCATTAGCGTAAAAGCTGTTGCATGTTGGCTTGCACGGGCCTGTGATGACATAATAGCTAAAAGAATTGTCAAATCATGGAAGAAGATGCTTGACAGTAATGAAAACAGAAAGCACAGATAAAATCAAAGAACTATTTCTACCTTTAGTACAGCGGATCCCTGTATGTAATGATGCATTTTTGCAAGAAATAAGAAGCTGTGAAGATGCTTTTTCAAGAAATTCGATAAAGGATGATGATCAGAATGAAATAATGATGAAAGTGTAACTGTTGTCAACTGCTATGAAAGCAAAATTGAAACTTACAGAATTTCACATAAAAGACGAAATTAAGACTCTAGAATTGTAATTAAATATGTTGAGCAACAAGAAGAAAGTTACGGGAATTGACATAGTGATGCTGTGAAGATGGCGAGATTTAGCAACGAAGCAACGGTGCTGGTCAAGAAAGCAGACTACGGTAAAAACTTTCAGTCATTACAGGACTGAACATTTGAAGTACTGTATTCAACTTCAAACAGCTCTGTAAGTGTCAGTTAATTTTACGTCTTTTATTGTAAAAATAAGTATTAGGCCCGTAATATATAAATATAACATAGTTTTAAGCTTAAAAGCTTTAATACCTCGTTATTATTCGACATTTTCCCTTATCTGACGTTCTACCCTCCCCCTTATGCCGGATAAGCGAGACTGTACCAAAGAAAGTCTATGTAAAGAAGGAAAGGTTTCATAGACGTAATGTAAACCAGTTTGCTATTACGTCGCTACAAGGCGGAGGTAAAATTCGCCAAGGGATTTGGCGACGGAACCTGGCGGCGAGAATTTCCCCATCCGCGATGTGTACAGGAAATTGAGGAACACGTGTTAAGAAACGTTCTTTGACAAAACGTTTCTTTTTTGAAGTTTCGCGATAAATTAAATTTGGATTTTCTTTTTTTTTTTTTTGCTCAAAATAACTAATCCACTAAATAACTTTATAATACTAAACTAAATAATTTAATAATTTTACTAAATAACTAAATAATTTAATAATTTTACTAAATAACTAAATAACTTTACTTGAGCGAAAAAATATTTTCTTTTCCTTTAAAGAAATTTAAAACGATATTCGGTTTATGAATTCTTTAAACTGACCTTCGAACTTCGAGAAAGGCTTCGAGCTTTGCTGCTTTGGTGACAGATATTTCGGGCATGCGCAACTGTTTCCCTCTGCGTTGGGACGGAGCCACTTCTGTTGCGGAGAAGTTTTCCTTCTTAACAATACATATTCTTTGACTATACTGTATAGTTAAAAGCTCTTCTGATGGGCTCTAGCGAGAATTTTTGTCGCCAAGTTGGCAATATTTTGACGATTTCCGCTAACTTGTCGATTTGATGGAAGCTTTGAGAAAGTTCAATTTCGAAGTATTATGAGTAATTTTCTCCGATGCTTCTAGAAGCCCAGTAAATCTATATATGTGGTCATGTTTTAATTGTAGACGTCAGCTAGTTTTGAGTTACTTCATAGTGTAATTCGAAAAGTTAGCTGAGTTTATTTTGTGAGTGAAATCAATAATGTGTGACATTTCTCGTGTGTTCAGGAGAATTTCCAGTATCTCTATGTTATTCTCGAGTTACATACAACTGTTATTTTTTCCGTGTACTTTCATTTATTGCAGTAAATTCTCAGTTTGTTTCTTTTTATCCGGAGCAATTATTTGAAGAGATTTCCGCGAATCCGTAATTCTCAATACTACTTTAAATTGCATGATTATCTACATTAGATTGATCTCAACTTGCCTTTATAATCAATGAAAAACTCCATTTATGACATTTAAATATTTATTAAATAAAACATTAAAATACTATAAATATTTTGTTCAGATGATGGTTCTTAAAATGCTTACACATGATAAAATGATAATATTAAAACAAAAATGAAAGGTAGCATCCCGATCTTTGTAGGTATTCATGTAAAAGGGTTAAATGGAAAAGGCATACTTTTGATTAAAAGCAAATTAGTATGATTCAAGTTTAAAAAAAATTAAAGATTAGTTTAAAGCACATTATTTGTAAGAAAGCAATGTTTGCTTTAAGTTAAATAAATAATATGTTGGATTTATAAATAAAATTTTAATACTGAGAATTTTTAAATTACGAAAATAGAAAAATTAGAACACTAAAATTTACGATAAAATATGTTCATAAGAGAGAAATTCAAACCAGGAATAACTTTTTTCTTATTTTTTATCATAGACATATAAATTAATTAAAGAATATTCGTTTCTTTCTACAAAGATCGAGATTGTTAGTATCAAATATAATTTTTATGATAGCAACTTCAAAGTTATTTCGAAGTTTCCTATTTGTTGCCACCACTATATCTTTGTTTTCAAAATATATAAAAACTGGAAATAAGATAAAAAGATTGCGTTATACAGTCTTTGACTTTCTTCTTTCTACTAAAATCAAAGCGGGAAGGTTTATATGTACTATGAAACTTCCCATGATGTTAAAAAAATTTAGACGTATCCTGATGAATTCTTCGGCAAGCTTGTAGCAGAGTTTTTTTTTCTTTTTTTCTTTTTACTTCCTAAAAAGAGAAATATATGAGATTTTCTTTCCAAAAAGTATCAAATTGTATCAAGTTAATAATCAATAAGTCATGTTTAATTTTATAACCACATAAAAAAATCTAAAAGCGGTTGCCCAAAATGGCTGTTTTAAAGTTCAATATCTTTTTATCAGTATTTATTATCAATAGAGATGCGCCAAGTGGAATAGTGAATTATTTTAAAGGATACTAGAAGTATATACATCTAGACCAACAACAGAATATTACATATCTGCTGTATATTTAAAAAAATATGTAACGCAATTCTTTAAAAAAATATTTGATGCTATTAATTAGGTATATCGTGAATTAAATGCATTTCTATTTAAATTAATCAAATTAAAAACGTAAAGAATTCATTTTCTAGTTTGTTTTGTTTGATTAGGCAAAGTCTCGAGGGCTATCTTCCGAAGGGAAGGGATGCCTTCGTGGAGGACTTTTCAAGGGAAACTAGTTCGCATGCATGTTACGCATGAAAAATACACGAAAGCGCCCATGCAACCGGCTCGTCCGGAAGATTCGGGCCTCGGACCGAATTACCAGTGGTCAGCGACTTTACCGCTTGGCCGCTGGTGGATCCAATTCACATTTTAAAGAACTAGATCTGTTACTTTTAAACAGCTTAGTTTATTAATCAGTAAAAGGCAGATTAAATTTGAAAAATAATACTCGTTGAACGGTTACAGACTCGAATGAAAAGTGAAAAAACGCATTTTTGGTGGACATCACACATTCGCGTTTCAAGACTAATAGCACTTTTGGGCTAACAATAACAACAAAAATACAGGGCCGTATACAATCAAAGGTACTCAGCTATATCTAAAACATTTCTTTAGTTATATGGACAATATTAAAAATGTGTCTGAATGGATCAAACATTCTTTGACTAAGAAAGCAACTTTTAAGAATGTTGAGATATTTAGAAATCTCCTAGAATCTAATGTGACAGAAGACACGGAGCTTGATATTAGTTAAAAAATTACAAAATATAGGTAGATCGATGTTCCGTTGTTTTTTTATAGTACATTTAGAGAAATCAAAGGGCATTAATACTCATTATGACGCGGAGTTACTGATACAGAATTGTAGAGGATATTGTTTTTCTTGAATGATTTCCGTAGCGTGTTTTTACTTTTTTTTAACTACCGGATATTTGTAAATTTATTCTTTATTGAGAAATTTAGAACATGCTGGATATTTAGCCGTCTCATCACCGAAAATGTCGAGGATATACCGCAACTGGTAGAGAGCTCCCACGCAAATAACAAACTATTGTACGTAAGTCAACTCATCTTCGCTAGTAACGCGTGCATGAAAACCTCAAAAGAATTCTAGACTAATGACATAGTCTAAATAAAAAACTTCTCCGTAAAACTGCTTGCCATTGTTTAACATATCTTTCGATATATTTTAAGAAATAGTTAATTCTTTACTTCCCTTTTGGAGCGAAATTATGTGTGGAAATCATATTCATATTGAAGTATACTGCGCTACAGGCCAGTGCTGTACTTGTTAAATTTAAACTAGGGTTCCATATCTTCTATAGTGTATAGCAGTGTCAGATAATGCCACTGCTATGCACTGAAATAATGACATGTTGAGTAGATGCACTATCTGGCATATGCATTGACAACGACGATGGTTCACGTAACATCGTCTTGGAAAATTTTTCAAATAGATTGATTTTATTCGATGTAAGTCTTCAGTTAGCATTTTAAGCTATGTAATGCAATAGAAATAAACTTGCAATAATAAAGACACAATTTTGTTTAATGAATTGCTTACAGAGATCAAATGTATAACACTGCTGGCCATTAAAATTGTTACATCATGAAGGAGGTACGCAGCAGATAAGTCAAATATATTGCTAATAAATCAAAATATTGCTCATTAAAGCGCATGCGTACAAAGCAGGTATGAGTAGCGTCATCTATATTGTGTATAAATTGGATAATTGCACCACTTCGGGATTCGCATTTCAATTTTGGTTGTTGGTGTAAAGGTCGTATAAAAAAACAGAAACTCCTACCACTACATGTTGGAATTCGACTATGGCAGGATTCTGGCGTAACCGGCTTGTGGTTTATCGTTCCTCGACACTGCTGCTCGTGTTGGTTAGGATCCCTAGATTGTCAGGTGAATATGAAATCAATGGGTTCAGGAAGGCCATACTGCACGCCATGCAGGTTCGTAATGAACTCACTAACGTCCAAGAGCACAGACACGTCTTTTCGGCCTTGCAGGACCGTAGTACAGTCATGTTATGTACTCTGAGTCAGGAACACGGCTTATATGCTGGATGACAAGTTTCCGCTCGGACACATTCAAGTTGTATAGATTGAAGCCTGGCTGGCATCTGTGCATCCAGGTAGGCATGTTATGTATCGCCAGGGATTGCTAACTGCTAATATTCCGCTCCGGGTGGAATTCCGAGGGAGATATGAACTCTGACAGGGATGGCTGCCAACCACATTCACTTAAAAAAGCCTTGCGACATTATTGTCATCCCTGCAGAAACCTTCTGCAGTTTTCTACTCCATGCCATAGGACGGTAGCAACGGATCAGAGAACATTTATTGATTCTTCCCAAATTTTTTTTTACGGAGTCACAGTTAGTTCTTTACATAACTCTTACTCGTTGGGGTGTGGTCTGAAACTCTTCTTCCCCTACCACTAACTTCTCGAGAAGATTTCGACTCACCGTGTATTTGAGTACCCCCTTGCTACTCAGATATTATATACTTACAAACATCCATATCTTCTCGGGGATTCGAATTAAGCCCTTGGGTATAGCAGTCAACATCACTAACCACTATATCTTCTGGGCGGCTGCCCGCATGGACAGTGTGAAGATATCTGTAGCACCACAGACTGTCAGTATTGCGACCATTTTTGCAGCTTCCTTTCACACTGCAGCACAGGCAAGCGCGTGTATAGTGATGCGACGAACGACGACACTGGACCCAGGAGAAGCATCACGCCACTTTTTCTAGACGAATGTCAGTTCTGCGTAAGCATCATGATAGTCGTATCTGTATGGGGAGGCCTTAAATAGAACGAACGATGCCGGTTTTCATTCATCATCGCTATTCAAGCCCAACAGCTGGCACGCTGATATGGGTACCACTGGATGCACATCACAGTCACCTCTTTTTTTCAAAGTTCAGTAATGTGAACAACCGCCATTTATGACATATTAATAAAACCCATGCCTTAGCTCTAGATTCGAGAATTGCATAACGTCATATTTCAACAAGCTAATATATGATAGCATATTGACAGTTTTGTCCTTACCTTCCACGACGTACTTTTTTAACTCACTGGTCAATAAACTCTGTCGCTTACATTTCATTCAAATGTCCCGGAACGAAAACAAATACGCAGTAATCAATGAGGAAACTGCAGTTTATTAAACTCATCTCCGTCGCTTATTAAACTCAAATTAGCCAAAGTCCGAGACAGTACAGTAAGACGTCAGTCCGTAATATCTTACATTCATAGCATTTTACTCTCTTTGGCCACGTAAACTCTACTAGATCCTGCTGGTGACTTCTCACACAGGCGTGAAATAATACGAGCACAGAAGAAGGGTGAAAATAACCCTTTATTATTGTCAACTATGAACAGAAGGCCACGTGCTTCGTGCTTTACAATAACACTGATAACTTGCGGTGGAACTTAAGAATCGTTACACAATAAATTCAAGTCTAAAGAATAGTGCTGGACTAGCACTTTAAGTTAAGGCTAACTATGTTGGCTCGACAACCTACCCGGCGTGATAATCATTTAAATGACCAAAAAGGCGTAACAGCAAGGACAGATGCGTAACATGCGCTGGCTAACGAAAACACGCTCTGAACAAACTCCAAGATTAACCCGTTTGAATACTCACTTCACTTAACTTTAAATTAGTATCGTGGCAAGGAAATGCGAGGGGAAGTTGAGAAGTTCAGGAAGGATAACAAAAATTTGAACAATTGGTTAATTGAGCTAAGGGAAACCCTACACTTTTACCTATCAAAACTTCTCATAGTTCATCCATTTAATGTATTGCGGACTGTGACTTTATCATTCATATGTGTAGTGTTTCAATAAAACGGGTTTGATAGAAATTTTCGATTTCAGCCAAGGAAAAACCGCATTTAAGCTGGGAATTTTCCAAACAGACAGAAAATTGACAGACAATGAAATTACTTTTCTGGAATAACTTCAAGCTACAAAGCTAACAAATGTTTCTATTTTTAGATCTATTTTAACTGTAAATGCATTGTAAGTGAGAGAAATGTCAGTTAATCAGTCTTCACAAAATAATTATCCTTTTCACCTATATATATTTCTTGCGATTCTTTTCTGTTAAGATGTCTTAAAAATAACCCGGTAATTCAAAGTAAAAACTTGAAAAGATATTCAGAATACAATAAAATCAGAAGTAAAAAAAAGTTTGAGTAAATAAAGGGAGAGGCCCATTTCATGGTGAACCATATTAAAAATTATGCACAAAATATTTATTTAAAATTGAAGGCAATATTACTTACAATCCGATGTTATATAATCCCAAAAACATCAGAATCATCTTAAAAGCAGCAGAATGATTTAAAATTTCATAAAAATTAGGGATGGGAAAGCAATATGAAGTTCGTAAACTAAGTAGGAGGTATAGTGTGACATTTTGATCTTCTTCGCGTGTAGAAATAATGCAAGCATTATTTGAGAAAGGGAAGCTTAATGACGTTTACAGGGCAGATTTAATTTGGAATAAGTGCAGAACTCGATTTCAGACATTAGAATTTGAAGAATAAGCGCAGTATTCGCCCTACAACTAGACACTATGACTGCTTGTACAGAACCGAAAGCATCATAAGTTCATTACCATTTAAAAAATATTTTCATTGATTAAAATTCAATATTTTACTGAATTAATTATCATGATATTCCGTGCATCTGAAGGATAGCAGGGAAGAGGAGTGAAGGCGAACGTCTAAGAAAGTGCAAGTGCTTATGCAAGATGATCAGTAAATTGCATATTAAGAAGCTTGAACGTTTCAAAAGAAAGAAAAATTTCAATCTGCAAAGAAACAGGTTTACAAATGAAGAAAAACATAACGTGGCAGGTAAAATTTTCCCGCATATTAATTGATATTTAAAGGGCTAGTAAAGAAAATTAATTTAATACTTACATACTACATGCTTTATTTTATTTTTGTTCTTCGTTTTCATTTTTGATCTGAATGAAAACAGGTCAGTGAAGCTGGAACAAAATGAACCATTTCAGGAAATATGGTTCCAATAGGATATGTAATGCCCTAGAGAAACAAAGGTCAATTGTACTAACTGTTATAAAATGTAATTCATTTTAATATTCTGATATTTTTGCCTGTATAATAATTATTTCAACTATATCACAATGCGTTCTAATATATAGAAATTTCCATACTCTATTTCGGAACTTATTGAAGATTTGAGTAAATGGAGTGCAGAAAATTTAAAGTATTAAAATTAGTTAAAAAAATCTGAAAGCTACAAAATGCACTGACCAACCAAAACTTTAAGAAAATACTGCGTTGCTCCTGATTCACAGTAATGTGAAGATGATGGATTTTTGTAATACTTTGTTTCTGTAACTGCTTTGGCAAGCAAAGCAGCTGCAACTCTGTTTGGCTTGGATTCTACATGTCTTATTAAATGTCTGGATGAAGAATGCAGCAAATTTATAATCAGAATTCGATTTATTTCCATGCACAACGAGAAGGTGTTTCGTGAGCTTTGAGCTGGTTGTTCATGAGATCGTAGTTATGCTTAATATTATTTGTAACCGATCAGTTAAAAGAACAAAATATCAAATGGAATTCATCAGCGTGTTTCTTAAATCCTTATAAATGATTTCTGGCCGTTTGATAAAGAGCATTATCCTGCCACAAAAACTATTTTCTGTGGGGAAGACAGAAGTTATAAAGCGTTAGCAATGATATTCACATAGTTTCAGATATCGTGGTGTTTTCTGCAATAATCACCTGCCCCAAGGACGTCCTCTTCCAAAGCATTTCTCTACTACCTGGTTGTTCACGTCCAGCCATACATACGTCGATCAAATGATCGCTTGGAAATCAGGATACCCTGACAAACTATCAGTAGAAGAAGTTGTATTTCATCAGTAAAAGAAGTTGTATTTCATCTAACCAAGCAATTATTACTTCCTTGTACGAAGTAAAAAGGAAGTATTGTAATCGCGAAAAATTTCGGGTATCATATTTCAACGAAATATCCATGTTGACCGCTATCGAATGCAATTTAACGATGTTTTTGCGTGACGATGTTTTTGCGTGACATTGGTAAAAACAGAATAAAGGACTCTTTCTCTCGCCCAAAAAATTATAAAACTGATTTAAAATGGATTCTGAAGAGATTTTTTCGTGGCGTCTGTGCGTACGTATGTATTTATGTATGTATGTATACATACATGCATACATACATACAGAGTTTTAATTAAGTATATATAACAGAGAGTTTAATATAAACACAGAGTTTTAATTAGTTTCCACGTAAGTTATTTTGAGATGTATAATTTGCTTGCTTAGTGTGTACTGAGAGGAGCGGTAAATCGCAAAAGCTCTGGAGATGGAGAAAAAGCAGCGTCATGGAAAAGGTTCGGTACATAAAAGTAGTTAAAATAAATGCGCGAGTTCCGTAACAAAAAAGATGTATCATTTTTGTAATATGAAAGCATATAAAACAGATGAAGATTAAAGAAAAATATGTCTAAACAAGTAGTTTTGTAAATTTCAGAACCTGCTTTTATTTACAGGATTTACAGGCTCAAACTTTCATATTGGAGACTAAAACTTTTTAATGAAAATGATGAGAACAAATTCTGTGTTAAAAACCATTAATAATCGCATATGGATACTTTGAGAGAGATTTAGATTTTCAAAATAAAAAATTTTAAAAATAATGACACTCATAAAGTGAATTTTTTAACTTTCGGTATTTCAAAGAACACGAGAATAAAAAATCATATTTAAAAATTACAAGGACAAATTTTGTTTTGCAAAACATTAATACCCATCAAGGACATATTATAAAAATTTGACTTTTTAATAAAATAATGACGAGTACAAGTTCTACCTTTAATATTCTACCTTGGAATGATAAAAAAAGCCACGAGTGTAAGATTTGCTTGCACAGAAGATAACAAAACTTTTTTTCTTTGTGGCGATGCGATCTGATATACTTCCAGTCTCTTTTTTTCATAGAGTCATTTTTGTAAAGAAACTTCTCATTGAAATCGTTCGAAAAATTCATTTAAGTTAAAGGTAATCTGTTTACAAAAATGAGCCTGAATTGTTTGCGTCTAAAGGGAAGTAAACACATAGCAGATAAATAAGCGAAGTAGCTAAGTTCTGGCTTGTAATATGTGTCCCATATCTCGCGCGCACTTTTTTTTTTTTTAGGTAACCATACAAGGTCTGATGCATGTTTGAAAAGACAAAAAGAAGTTCTTTTTTTAAAATTTCGATGTTATCAAATTTTCTTCCTTTTCTTTGCACACGAAGGAAAAACATTTATTACTATTTACAAAGAGCCAAATATATTTAAAAAGAAATAAATTTACATTGAAAAGAATTATTATCAGAAAAAATTTTACCTTTGTTAGCAGAAATACCTTATGTACACTTTGAGCAAATTTTCAGGAGTTCTTTTTCTCCAAAAGGGGCATGGTTCGAAATCTAGTGGCTAGAAGGTACGAAACTTAAAGTGGAAATTTAGTCCTTCTTTAAATACGATTTTTGAAGATCTGTCATATAAAGCTTGAACTCTACAAAACACGCAGTTCTCAGCAAAAAAAAATCAGCACTCAACAAACTTGCTGCCGTTGAAGGTCGTTAGTGAACAATTTTAATAGACTTAATTCCATAGAACATTTTGTTCAGCAAAACAAAACCAGTGTTCTTCAGATTCTGCTCAGCCTTGGGATAATTAGCACTGTAGGGAGAAAACTTTCTACAACCTCTATTGCATGCGAACCTTCAAAAGTAGCTTGAAACAAATACTGAAGTTTAGCACAGTTAGAAATTGTAGAGTCTCGATCAATTTTTTTCAAACTGATAAAAAAAAAAAAAAGGACGCTTTTTTTTTTAATTTTTTCAAAATTTTTGTATGCCTAAATTCTCATTAACAGATTCTTTTGAATTCAAATTTGAAGTACCTACGCTCTGAATTTTGTTAAGAATACCTTTCACTTTTGTTTGATTCTAACGGCCTTCTTTCTAAAATCTTCAATAGCATCCAACTCCGTTTCAGTTTCTTTTCCGATCACTGAGCTGAGGAAACATTTGCGCGTATTTTCCAAAAGTTAAGCTTTCGAAATAAAAATATTAAGCTCCGACTGTAATTCAGAAGAATTTACTTCATTTTTCTTTATAATTTCTTCTAAAAGGTTGAAGGATTTCGTAAATATACCTCTGTGAATTTTCTTTTAAACTTTTATAGCATATTTACTGTAGAATTTCAGACAAACGCCTCTTGTGTCCTACTTGAGGGTAACAGAAAATATTCGCTTATCAGCCAAAATAAATTATTGCGTACCAGCATATACGTGTCTAGAGACTAATAAACATATTCTAAAATATCGTTTTCATTTGAAAATGGGTTTAGACCTTGAATAAAACATCTCTCTTGTAAAGATTAAATATTTTCTATAAGCCAAACATACATATTTTTAGGTCAGTCTAAAAGTTGTTCTTGTTGCCGTTTCGAAGAACAAAACTATTATCATTAGTGGCGGGAAAATATAACATAAAGAAAATAAATGAAAGAATGTAATAGAAAAATAGAAACTACATGTAATCTGAAATTCAATATCAAATAATGTCAGACTTCAGTACTGTGGTCTTAACCAATATAATAATTGTAAGATTGTGGGGGATTTCCATTCATGCTTTGGACGTCAAGCACCAACATTTAATCTCTGATGAACGTGAGCCGATAAGTTAACAGCTTGCCTGAGCTTTAAAATTCAGACACTGGACACTCATTGCCTAGTTTTACCAGTAACATTCTCAACTGCTTTAGGCTGATAAAAGGATTTGTGTGCGAAGATACGCTGATGAATCTATGGATCCCTCATGCCAAGTGAAGACTGTATAAGCTGTGATAGCTCCATAATGGTATGGATTTCGTTTAGCTGGCATTAAGTACGTCCTCTTGTAAGTTTACAAACTTCTGGGCTAGGTGAAAACTGTGTGTGCATCCTTTCTGATCATTTAATCCATTTACATCCTGTATTCATCCTGAAGGGTTTAGCCTGTTCTGGTAACACTATGAATAGCTACACAGTTCTAGATATTTCAAATTATGGTAGAGAAATATTCATCTGAATTCGAAATCTTGCTATTTCCCATAAGGTCTTCTTATCTGAATGTTATAGAACACATTTGAGATTCTATTCACCAGGCTGTATAACACAAAAACTCCACACCTTCTTAAAGCAACAAAATATTGGACCGTTCTGCAAGAAGTTGTAGAGACATTAGGATTTTTTTTTGGAAGCAGGAGACATGAAAAATATGCAATGCTTTCGCCGGGGATCGAACCACGGACCTCTGAAATACCGGCTCAGTGTGCTGACCATTACACCACGAAGGCACGCTAAGATGTGGGAGACATACCTTATAAGTATGTCTGTTGCCTACAGAATATTTTGGCATAATCGTGAATTTTGTTTTATTTTTTTCAACTTTACACTTCTGCGAAAGAATTTCTTCATGTTAATCTGATGTACTAATTTTTTTTAGCACTTCAGTATATATTCCCAAGTAAGCTCCAAACTATGCTTTATGCTTTGTTTTGCTTTCGATTCAGCTTAATTTATGGAGTCTTAATGATGTGTGATATTAACTAAATATTCTTCAGAACATATCAGACTAACAAGCAAATTTCGCTCTCTTAAAATAGTACAGGAAAGTTTCAAGAAGGTTTTTAAATAACCGTTTCACTTGAATTTAAGAATAAGGCAAAACTTGTACGTAACAAAATGCTACCCCTTGCGTATAGTGTAATAACAAAGCTAAAATGCCAACCGAAATATATTGTAATCGAAGACTACACATATTTAGCCTACTCAAACTGGTTCACTTTCAAGGAGCGTTTTAACGTGTTTTTCTACGCTTTCCGGACGCGTTTTAACGAGAAAAGATTTACAAATTTATATGGATATACTAGAGTTCAAGCCGTCTGATATTATTCGAATATATTTCAAATACACTTTACATGAGAAAATGTATTTTAAATAGAAGTGATGTGACTGGTACTTACCGCCGCTGGACATGGGTAAGGCGGTTGTTGGATGAAAACTACAGCCGGATAGGAAAGTGGGCAATTTACCTTAAGACGAAGCAGAAAGTATTCTCATAAAATTGAAAAGTAAGAGAAAATTCTAAAGATCTAATCATTAATAAAATTTACAAGCAGTAGTTATGAGGTTAGAATAAAATTAATATTTTTTTTTGAGCTAGACAAGTGACTTCATTTTCGTTACTCACTTTGAAACGAATGATTCGCATTACTGACGAGAAATATTTTGTCATTCTTTATTAAACAAGAATTTTTATAATTATACAGGGTATTCTGTTATTGTGGCGACATAGTTAGAAGGGTGAAAGTAGGGCAAGAGGGACAATAATTACCATGGAAAATGTAATCAGAAATCACGTTTAGTTTCTGTAAATCGCAAAATTATCTGAGCAGGGTTTAAAGTCGTGCTGGAACCCAAACAAGAATACATTCGCAAGTAAAATAACATTTTGCTTTATTGTCTATTTTACAACATAGCACAGTACAATGAGGAATCATTATAGGTGTTCCTTGAAATGTCGACCATGTACATCATTGCATAACCCACATCGAACCTATAAATGATTGTCTGACGCGCTTGAACATGCTGTTGGATGCCCTCGAACTGCTGTTAATATCTGCTGCAGCAATGAAGATCCGTATTGTGAGGTCTTATAGTGCATCTACAGATGTTCTATGAATGACCTGATTTAAGATGTTCTTAAAAGAAGAATTCAAATGGATTGTAGTCTGGTGAGCCTTAAGACCAAGAGGAGGTCAAGAAACAGCTTTGCTGCATCCAGTCCGGCTCCTGGGAAATATAACATGGAGGTGTTTACGACTGCGATGGAAAATTATGTTGAGGCACTGTCATACAAGAACAACTTTTTCTTCTGAACTGTGAGTGGTACAACTTGCAGAAAATCCGAAAGGAAGGGCTTTGGAAAACTAAGCTACGTTCTACCATTCAATGCACAAGGTACGGTCCCAACAGATAATTATCAAGGATTATTGACCAAGTATTGATACTGAACCTGTGTTGAGTTTTTCGATGGACATTAGAATGGAAATATTCCACCTACACATGAGTACCTTTTGCCTGTTCACAACGCTTTCTCAAGCGGCCTCATCAGAGAAATAAAACAGTACCGACAAGATGGGGATTATCCCTGGTGGCTTCAAGCATTCACTATACAAACTGTACCCGATGATATAATTGTCTTCAGCTAGGAGTTCTACTCTCTGTGAGTGGAAGGAGTGCACATTTTAAGCATGTAAAAATCTTCAATACTGAAGGGAAGCAGCGAAGAGTTTAGCTCCAATTGCTTCTGCGTTTGTCGATGGGTAACCGACAAGCCGTTGAAATACGGGTGCTTTCATTTCAGGTGCGCTCCAGTAAGTGGTCGTCTTGCATCACAATTTACGGACCCCATCTCCCGTAGTCCTCGATCAATCTTGGCGAATGTGATTAGGTGTAGACAAAATTTCTCCGAATATTTCTTTTGGTATATCTGCTGCGCTAAGCATCCACTACCATCTACCAGGCCGTAAATCAAATTCACGTCATAAGTTCGTTTGTACAGTTAGATATGTCGTTCTTCAATATGTAAAAATAGTTTTATGTGGCTAACACCGGAATGGCGCTACCTGTCATCGACGGTAGTCCGTACCCAGACATGGCGAGTTGCCTGCCAACCATATCAGCAATGAGTGGACTAACCGCCTTATTTTACCTCTAGACGTCAGATCCTGCCTTATTTTTATGATTTTCATAGACTAAACGTGGTTGCAATAAAATGTTCCATGCCATTTATTATTTCTCTTCATGCAGATAGTCACTCCTTTGATACCTCACGGTTGAGCTCTCGTCCGTACGTCACAGGTACGGACGCAACTGTTCTTCAATGTGAAAATTAGCTGCTTTCGCAGTGATCAGAACTATCGTTTATACGATGGTTCGTTTGAGTGTAGCACTGATTCATAATGATACTGTCGAAGTCCACTCAGGCTATGGATATTATTATATATCACTTAACCAGCAGGCAGGTAGCCTAATATATGTGTCAGTGCTTCGGGAGCTGCTTAAGTCCAGTATCTGGTCCGTTGGAGTGTTATCATCCATCTTGGTTTTTCGTCACATACACAGAACTTCTAGAAAGTAAGTGTCTTTAACAGTAATTTTCACGTTTATAAGAAATACTATTAATTAGCAAAAGGACATTTTCTTATATGAATTATATTGAAATTATGATGTTCTACGGAAAAGCTGGTACAGAAGGTTATAATACAGCTTTCTTTATTTAAGGGCTGCAACTAATGAATGGAATCAAACGAAATTTCATATATAGATTCTAGGGGATTCATGGGGATTTGAATTTCGCAAGAAAAAAAAAGGTTATTGAAAGTTGCCAATAGGCGAGATTTTGGCACTGTTGGAACGGAAAGAGAGACAATAATTGAAATAAATGCACAGAAAACGGATTACAGAACATTTCGTTAATGTTTTAGCAATAAAAAATGCACATACAGAAATGAATGACATAGCACAGGAAATTCACAGAAAATAATCTTTTAGTAATCAAACTCAAGGTCCCATGGATCACTTGCAACTTTCCGATGTGCTGACCTTAGCTGTGTATAAGATATTGCATCCGGCGTACGGTGTTCTCTGCTGCTGAATGTAACTATAAGTTCGGATGCTTGTAACAGCCCGTCTTAGGTATTTTTTTAAGGAAAAAAAAAACTCTCAGCACAGATCTAGCGGCTGAGTGGTGGTACAATGAACTTAATATTTTCTAGTCCCATCTTCAAGTGTTTTGTACCAGTAAGCGGTACAAAATGCCAAGCAGATATAAAATGGTTCTCTGCGTATAAGTGAACGGCACATGCCTTTTAATAAGCACATAAATTTTCAACTCTAAACACTGATTTGTATTTCTCAGCGCCACCTTCAGTTATCAGGCAGACTATACATAAGTGAATTGTAAAAGAACCATAAATAAGTGGATAACACAAGTGACCACTATGAATATGACAAGCAAATATTGCACAGAAACTCTTCAAATTGCTAACAGCACATATAATGTACACTAATATACCCAGCTTATACTGTTCAGTATAATGCATCAGAATAGCTTCTTTTATCCAAGTTATCTCTGACTTCTAGAGTAAACGTTCTCTGTAAACTCAGAATCACAATGCAGAAAACAAAATTGCTAAAATCCTCATTCAGCACAGTCAAAGTTCTTGACAGGGTCTCTTCAATAACCATAGGTCACAAATACCCAGCTTCCGAAGTAACTTAATAAATTCCGCTACAAATTTTAATACTCTGTAGAGATTTTTGGGTAGACCTAGCGACAATAGAGCGCTAAACCCAACTGAGTAGAAATGCTGATAGTCATATAACAGGAGGTACAGCAACTCAACTGGTGGTAAGTAAGTAAGTAAACCTATCTTACGTTCTCTTTGAAGAAATTCAAATTTGTAACTGCACCAATAGTATGCACTACGGATTTAAGGTACCTCCACAGTCAAAAGTAAGATGGTGTGATGTTTGGGCAACGAAGCGGCTGTTTGTCGGGAAGTGTTGATTCGTTACCAAAATGTTGCAGTAAGAGATTTGGCACTAAATGAAGAATATGTGTCCGTATACACTCTTGCATAAAAATTTTCGAGTACCAGCACTGACTTTGCTGAAATTCAAAAAAGGCAAAATTTTGCAGCATCTGCCGAAATTTCTCACCAGTAACGTGCAGCTAACAGAACCTGTAGAAGTGATATTAAACGAAAAAAATGTTCTTTTTTTCTTTTTTTCAGAATGCGAAAAACATACATGCATTCATGCAGTTCATTATGTAATGTTTTTAAATATAATACAGAGCCATAATATTTGGTGGCAACAATTCAAAAAGTGCTACGTCGTTTATAGTGAACCGACGCAAAATGCCGTTTCGAGACTAATAAGCCTTCTGGGCTAACTCTCCTTTTGGGATAAAGATATAATAATTCAAATCAAGAACTGAATTTACATGGATTACAGATGCTATTACGGATTACGAAATTAGATTAAATTTAAAATACTTAAGCAGTAAAACTAAAATACAGTTGCATAAGACCCATAGTCTTGTATGGAGGTTAGTACTGGAAATGAATAATGTAGATGAGGATAGAGTAATGTCATTTGAACGAAAGACTTTGAAGAAATTTTTCTAGCAGTAAGGGAAATTGGACTGAATAAGATATAATTCTGAACTATAGCAAAAATTAAGGAACCAAATATAATAAAAGTTATTAAAGCCTCTCAATTAAGATGTCTAGGCCATGCATACAGATATGAAGAGGAAAACCCAGTCGAGAAAT
>KK120447.1:164810-204097 GCA_000611955.2 Stegodyphus mimosarum
TTTTTTTTTTTTTTTTGCGGCCCGACTAAAGTTAAACCTTGTTTGTTTGGCCCAAGTGTACCTATGAGTTTGACATCCCTGTATTAAATATTAAAAATAATAATAAGTGGAAATAAGGGGTGTTGCAGTTCCACAGTACTTATTACGAGCCGCCACTGGACAAAATATTACTAAACATGCCATCGCAAACTGTTTGCGCGGACGATATTTGCAGTGGCGGAAAACTTTCGTTAAAACCCAATATATATTATTTGAAGAGTTTGGATACTCTCACGTAAAGATTTGTATAAAAATTTTATTTTTGCATGCAAAATACATAAATTAAAAATTTTGGAACACTATCTGTTTTAAATAAATCATTAAAAGTTTACAAAATAAATTAAAATTTTTAATTGATGTATATTTGCGGCTAATGTATGCGGTTTTACGTAAAAATAAAAAGATCGATAACATTACGAAAGTTCCTGCGTAATTTAAGAATTACATAAACCTGTAATAGAAATCTTTCAGATTTTCTCCTGTGCTGTGTACAGAAATTATACATTTCCCATGCATTTAAACAAATATGTCCCATACAACCACCAATGCAAACTCGATTCTTTATATTAAGAATAATAAAGTTGTATTTAAAAGTTATTAAAAATTACATCTAGCACATACACTCATTCTAATATATGAATAACAAAACTAAGGAATGAAAATTACAGTAAGTTGACTTAGTAATTTGGAAAGACATTAAACAGTCACTTACCTGAAAATCTTGCAGAATTCTAAAAGAGAAAAAAAGAGAAAATATTTAAAAATCTTTTAAAGGCGATGCTAATTATGACATACTTAAACCTGACAAAACAATCAAATCACTTACTGAATTGCAAAATCTACTTGTATGGATTTCTTTTGGTAAATATTCAGGATAACTTTTCGCAGAAGTTGACTCTTGCGAAGACAATGATTCTGAACGATAATTCTGAAAGAAACCAAATAAAAATACGTAATGCATGTAAACAGTAAAGGAAAAATTAAGATTGTTTTAAAAAATAATTTCTTTACAATTGCGGTAAATTTAGGACCGACTTTTGTTAATATGACCACTTTCTACATTTGGCATCCTTTCATAAAGCCCTCCATTACTTACATAAAATGACTGGCCTTTGAGAACAACACCAAAATATTCCAATATATAATAATAAAAACAATTCTGTATGAAAAATTGTATTCATATTTATCTTGTATGAGAAAGGTAAAAGGAGGAATTGTACAGAGGTAAAAATAGGCCCCAGTTTTTGAACTAGTAATCACGTAACATACTCCATATTGAATAATTCATTAATTATAATATTCATTTACCATAATTCCTCATTAAATTTTTCAAATAATTTTATTTTTTGATTACATCCTATTTATTTCTTAAATTTTTAGTATTTGTAGATTTAGTATAACAATGCCCAATATTCAACCATGTAATATTTTCAATATTTTAATTCAAAACACATTCTTATATTAAAATTACCTCGGAGCGATTAAAAAATTTAATTACGCTATTCTCCTACTCTACTACTAGCAAAAGTATATAAAATTAAATGAACCAACAAAATTAATAAATGCCGATCCATTAAATGAAAATATTAGAAACATCTGGTTCCCATTCTTTAAACGCAATAAAAAAAATAATATCGTAACACACTACAGAATAAATTTTATTCTCGCATGAAGACTATGTTGTCCAAGTTTTTCTTCTTTTTTATTCACAACTCTTAAACATATTAAACTGAAATATAATCCAAATATAATTAATCAGATAATCCGAGAAAAATAATAAAAAACAAACTAACCTGATAAGAAAAAAATAGTCGTTACATTCAGAATTCTAAAGATTTGTTTACATTAACATTTAATCGCAAGAACTGCGGGGAAAAATATATCAGACGGCTGCAAACGCACAATCGCCGGAGATCACGTGATCATTTTATTTTCAACAACTTGCTCTTCGTGAACTACAGAGTCTTTACCAAATTTCTGTTTAAGCAGTATTGATTCATACTGCGAAAACACTCGAGTTCCAGACAAACGAAAAAAAAAAGGTGATATGTACATCTCATGACTTCCTTGTACAGAAGATTAAATTATATGCATTTTCCCCTGGATTTAACTTAAATTTACTGAATTGAATTAAATCTACTTCGTCGTTAGTGCATAAACCAAAAAAGAATCAATGCACTGTCAAAATTCACTTTATTTATTTACCATAGCGTCACTCTGGCGCTTAACAGCGTTAGACCTCATTCATTTATAACTCAGAATGCATAAAAATTATATCATCTGAAGAATGATCTAATCGTTGCCACATGTTCGATTCAAATACTATAACAAATCTAAAACGATGTGTAAAAAAAATTAAATAAAAAAGAAACAATTTTTTACAGACGATTCAGCACCGCTTACGCGCATACGCTATTCGTAAACATTCTCCTCTGTCAGAGACAGACTGGCGACAATTCCTCATAATACGAAACACAACACTTATTTCCTTGAATTTCATTAGATGTATATTTCTCATTCAATTAATTCAGTCCTCACTGCGCGGCAAGACAAAAATAAATAAAAACTCAAAATATTTTCATTAAAAATTCAAAGATATAGAAAAACATAAAACACCCAATACAGTTAAAACAATTAAAAAAACCATTTTTACAATTAAAATTAGAGTTCCTAGCGCAAAAACAAGCAATTCGGCCAGCAGGCAAGAAGGTAGATTTTTTGGTGTACAAAGTTTCCTTTTGGTCCCACTCGGCAAAAAGACACTGAAGGCGCAGAAAGAATTAATTCATTATTCTGCTAAGTTTGAAATTTAAACAAATATGGCTGCTACGGTAAAAATATCTGAAGTGTACACCACATAACTTCTTGTACGGAATATTAAATTATATGTATTTTTTCCTGCCTTTTATTTAAACTTATTTACTTAAATTTCATTAGAAACGTATTTCTCATTCAGTTACTAGTTCAGTTCTCACTTCGCAAGGCAAAAATGAATAAAAACTCAAAATATCTGTAATAAAAATTGAAAGGCATAGAAAAACATAAAACACCAAATACAGTAAAAAGTAACAAAAAAAAATTTACAATTAAAATTACAGTTTCTATGCAAAATATATATATATATATAGTTACAAAAAATTGTTTAAAATTAAATGATATAATCATGCCAAGTATTTTCACGCATTAAGCTGCTGAAAAATTAATAGACATAAAGTAATACATAAAGTAAGAAAGACAAAGTAAGAATTTTAGAACGAATTTTACACAAAGACCCAAAAATTGAAATTCATAAGTAATAAATTTTAAAAAATCCTATAAATGTGTAAGAAAATTCAATAAATGTTAAAATTAAAATGCTTCAAACAAGTAAAACCCTAATTAAAAAAAATTAATGAACAAAAAGAATATAAAAGAAGAAGAATTCGAAAAGAAAATGAATTTCGATGCACTTCGTCAGAAGGAAGCACATTGAAATCAATTAAAATCTCTCTTCCATAAAAAATCCTTGCTTTTCTCTACCCAGAATTACCTAATGAACCTTTACAATATATTTTAATTATAATAGTTCACCCGAAAATTCTAGCCCCTCCCCAAAGCAAGATAAAAACAAAGTAAATTCATATCAGAATTTTACCTTGATACAAAGAGAACTCTATTCAAAGAATTGAAAAGGTAAGGGAAATTATAAAATACTTTAGTGAAAAGACTTGATCCAAACAGAATTGAAATATAAACTCACAAGAAATAATTAGAACATCGAATACTTTCAATTAGAACACAACCCGAACTTTGAAAAAGATCGTTACCAGCAGCGACGCTTAGTTTTGCTAGTTTGGTGTCATTAGCGAAACTAAAATTTAGAGGCGAGAACTTAATCCCTCAAAAGGCAAAAAAATGTAACAAAAGACAGAATTTTGGAGCCAAAAGAAAAACTATTTAAAACTTACATTAAAATTTTAATTTAAAATTTACATTTTGAAAAAGTACAATAATACTTTAAAAATGAAATTCAAGGAAATTTTGACATATTGGAAAACAAACAGTGAATAAGGAATGTTATTTAGTGTAAAACTTTAAAATTAATTATATTTTAATTAATTTTAAAGTTAAGTTTTACATTTTATAATAATATTAAAGTTTAAGTTTTACAGTTTACTGTTAATATATATAATTAATAGACTCAAAAAGTGGGGGAAAATAGGTTGATGAAACTTATTGTAGAAATGAGTAGAAAAATCCAGTAAGTTTAATTATTTTAGATTTTAAAATTTTTTATTTGAAAAATCACAGAAAAATTCAGAAGAAAGCTTGAAAAAAGAAGTAGAGGAAACTAAAAAGTCTTCACGTCATGGGCTTATCAAGACGGCTTCAATATAGGAGGCCCTTGTTTTAATAAAAGTGCAATACGTAAACATTAAGAGAAAAAACAAATACAAAATTTTAAAAAATTAAATAAAAACTTCTAAAACTTTCCAAAACATCCTTCCTTATCCTTCCCTTTTGGAGCTTTCAGATAAAATATTCATATCTTTAAAAAGTGCTATGGGGTGTAGACTACTCCAGATTTGTTTAAAAGACTCTTAAAGAATTTTACAGGAATTTCATTTTCTTTTAAAATTTTGGTGAGAATTCAAATTTCTTCTTTTTGTGTTTCTACTTCAGTGCAAACTTTTTCAATTCTGCTAATTTGGTTAATAATAGTATTTGCAATAACGTATATATATGTACATATACCTATATAACTATTTTAATTATGCATTAAGTATACAGTATTTTATTAAACTATGCATTTTATTATGTACTTTCTTATAACTAATTACACTTTTTATGGGAAAGTGAAGCTTTTTGAAATTGTATGAGATAGCTATAGAAATAAATACCTGTTTCTTGACAGCTGGAAAAGTCTTTAGTTTTCGACCATTAACAATGACTTCACCCTGTAAAGATGATATCATAAAAAACACGTAATTTTCTTCTGCAATATAGCGGAGAATATCACTTTATTTTTTTTTTCCGGCGAATTTTTCCGGCACTGAATTAGTAATTTAATGCAGTAAGTTTATCTACTACTAAGGTATTATATATAACTTGAAGAAACAAAATAGTTTTTTTTAATGTGAGTTTACATTTCTTGCTAGAATAGGGATTGTGAATTTTATTATAAATAAACAGAAGACAAGATAAGAAAATTACGTATGCAGAAGCATTATTATATCTTTGTTTTAGAAATAATAAAGCTCTGAAAACTGTTAATACACTGACGGAAAAACAAAATCCCAGCACAAAGAAGAAATTAATGTAGAGTAACGAAATTTTGACAATGCATTTGTCTAGGTAACATATTTAATTGATTAAATTTTCAAAAGCACAGGTTAATGTAAGCGCGAGAAGAGCCATTCCAAACGTGAAATGCTGGTACATCAATAACCGGTGTAACCATCAGAATTTTGAATGCAATCATGCAAACATGCATGCATTGTGTCTGCTGGATGTCAGTTTGTGGGATGGAGTTCCATGCCTGTTGCACTTGGTCGGTCAATATGGGCAGTGTTAATGCTGGTTGTGGATCACGTTGGAGTTGCCCAGTTCTGTCTCATTCGTGCTCGATTGGAAGAAGATCTGGTGATCAACAAGATCAAGGCAACATGTCAACACTTTATACAGCAAGATGCGTTACAACGGTGTATGAGGGCTAGTGTTATCCTATTGGAAAACACCTCTTGAATGCTTTTTATGAATGGCAACATCCTACAACATTAGCGATAGCCCGACGATACTTGCATTGATTGATTAAAATACCATCCCCAAAAATGTGTCGCCTGGGGTTTACCGCCCATCCGCCTCTCTTTAATTACGCCGTTGTATAAGCAAGCATCATCTGACGAAAACGAAACTGTTTTTAAGTCCTTACCTTTTCAAGAACATTTTTTGCTTCCTCATTTGTACTGTAAGTTACAAATCCATATCTAAAAAGAGAAAATATTTTAAATTAAACTCCATAACATACTTCTTATTAAATTTTGATACTCTATGTTTAGAACTGAAGTGTTAGCAATTCTTATATTTAAATTGTGATATTTCGTTGTTTTTTTTAAAGGAAATTGTTACCCTTTTGAAAGGCCAGTACGATTTCGAATGATTCTCACTTCTGTCACCTTTCCATAATTCTCAAATTCTGACTGAATACTCCATTCACTTATCTGAAACAAAAAATGCGAATATTCAACTTTTAAAATATATTGGCTTGGATTGTTTGGTTATGGCAAAGTAAAGTAGGCTAGTGGTGTAAGCGTGAGATGCTTTTGTAAAAGGCTTTGTTAAGGGACATTTGCTCGTATTTATACTAAACGTGAGAGTAACTGCGAAAACCTTGTAGAACACCTCACCATTCAGTCGTCAACAAACATGAACTGCGGCTCGGCCACTTTAAGCATCTTGGCAATTTAAAATTCATTTATTTCAGTTTCTGGTATTAATTTTTTAAATACAATGGCGAGCACTTGCTTATTCAGCATCAGGGTAATTCTTTCAGCATCGGGGGATCTAAAGCCAGAAGCGATAGCTTTTTATTCTAGAGGCACCTAATAGCGACCACCGTTGCCTACTATGAAGGAATGAGCAGTTAAAACACTGCCTTCTCCGGAATTCGAACCTGGGCCCTTCGGTACTGCAGTAGACTCCCTTAAACATTATACCGTCTGTGCGGCATGTTATTAATTATATAATAATTCATTTTGGAATTCTGATGTCACTTCGTTGGCAAGTTGCTAGGCCAGAACCATGGCTTCTGATAGCCATGGTTCTGGACTTGAAGCCCGAAGAAAGCATGACGTGTATTGTGTCTTTACGGAATGGGAATTTTTTCATAACGTGTATTAAAAATCCCAAATTTAAATAGAGGTGTCCTTTCTTCAGAAGCTACGTTACTGAAAAAATGTACTTTAATTAGAAGTTCGGGTTGTATCAAGCTTTAAAAAAAGGATATATAAGTAAGTAACACTAAGTAAGGTATTTGTTTGAAGTTAATGAAAAAATCAAATTCTTAGTTAAAAAAGGTTAATTATTGCAAAAATGCATGAAATGAGGAACAGAGTTTATACCTGCAGAAATTTATTCAAAATATGCCTCACAGGTTTGTTTGACAGTGCACTGCAGGCACTTTTTTTATGTGTACTGATGATCTTATGTCTTTCATTTTCACCAACAGTTAGCATGACTTTTTATTTTAACTTAAAGGTGTATTTTAAGGGGTAGAAGTATGGTTTTTTTATGCGACACCTTTTGTCCGGCTTTTCTTTGTCTTCCTAACTGCTTTCCGATCTATTTTTTTTATCAAAGATCACATCATCAATTACAGTTGATATAAAAGATTTCATATCATCATTGGTATTCTTCAGCACACAGGTTTTCATCAATTTCTAAATATATTTATTTGCATTTGAGCACTGTCACTGATTTTGTCAAGTTCAAATAATTCATTTTTAACAGCAATACATTTACTGAGGGCACTCGAAACTGGAATTTCAAAGACTACCTCAAGCAGCTTGACAAAAAACGTTCCTTAAAAACATTTTCTGTAATGCATCTGGAAACTTCTAATTATACCTTGGTTCGAAGGCTACAATACTGATGTTGCATTAGGTGGGAAAAACACTAATTTCATTGATTTTAGTTTAACATTTTGTGGGTGGGCTGGAAAATTGTCAAGAAGTAAAACAGTCTTCCTTTTTTTTTTTAGTTTCATCAAGAGCAATCAATTATTCTGACACCAGGATAATTGATATATATATATAATTATATATCCATGACTTTTTATTGTCATGTCAATGGACCGATAAGGCTTTTGGATTGATCTGTTTGAAGCATTTGGTATTTTGGTTTTTCCAGCTGCAAGTGGTCGCTCAAACTCTCCTTCCATGTTCCAAAGAAGTAGCTCAGTGAGAACATTTTCTTGAAGCTTTTATCATTACAGTACTTTTCTCCTTTAAATCGCAAATACTTTTCAATCTTGACCACAAACAAATAATGTTATGGCTTTGCTAAAAATTTGCTTAATTTTTCATTTGATGCTTTGAAGTTCTGTAGTTCAGACGACCCTTGCCTTTTATTAAAGTAAAACTTCACTTACAGGAATATTGTTTACACGTACAGAACAAAACCATTTTAAGACTACTCTAACAATTTTACATGCTTCAGTTTTTCTAAATTTCATAGTCTTGGAATATTCATTTGAGTTAGTAATCCATAATATTATCCTTTATCACATGACTTCCTTGGTTTTTAAATTATTCCAAATGTCTGCCCAGTTTCATCTATGTGAATTACATCAATTTTTTTTTAATGTTAGTCTTTTCCTCTTTGAAGTTGTGAGGTTTCACTTATTTAATTCAGTGCTCAAAATCTTGAGCCCCACAAAACAGTAGTAAGCTAATAATCGCTTAAGTGTGTTAACAAACACGTAAAACTTAAGAAGAGTTAACTACCCTTTATTTCTTAAAATAAATCTGACACAATCAACTCCTAACTCGGAGTATACACAAAGCCTCCACTTGGGCTTGAACTTAAATAATTATGAAATTAAACTAACCAAGCTCAACTAAAGCTAACTGAAAGATATAGCCGAAGCTATCAGGATTCTAAGTAGTTGGCCCATAAATATTAATTAAATGGGCGAAGCCAAGGAAGGGCCTAAAGTATGGCCGAGTGTAATAATATCTAAGCAACACATCGCCGAAAGGAAAACGCGCGCTAGTCAGGAAATCAGACTTTCTCTCTCGAAGTCGGTGAAACATCGACTAAAATAGTACTCTTACTCATTTGCATTCACTGCGTTTCTGAAATTACATTCTGGTGGGAAAGTATAAGCTGAAACTAGAAAGATAGGATAGGTGCATAACTTAAAATATCTGTTAATAAAATTAGGATAAACCTTACAAAGTCATGATAGACAACGTATGTAAAAATAACACAAAAGTGTAAAACTACACTTCTTTTGATCTCCAATCAGAGCAATAGCAAAGAAGTTTTCACTCTATCCACATTGTGAGATCCCTATGCTACGGCAAGTGGTCCAGTAAACTCACCACGTTTTCTTTCCCATTGGTCCCTGTCCTGGATTTCCTTAAAATTAGCTAACGCTGTTTTCTTTCCCTTACTGAGAACTGTAGCAAGAATAATTGAATTTTGAATTCGATGGGTATGAAATATGCTTTTGATTGCATTACAACTTGCTTTTTCTTAATGTATTGTTCCCCTTTCCCCTATTGAAAAGCAGTTTTCCAAAGAAAGGGATTAACTTTTCGTTTTATTGTTGTGTTATTAGTGAAAGACTATCTTTCACTGAGCACTAACTTGCCTTTGAAACCTCGAAAGATTACATAAAAAGAGCATTTCAGTTTTTATTTATTTTTCTATATATTATCTTATTTTTAAAGTTTTTTTTTAGTCCCTTAAATAGAGCGCCTCTTTAGAGGTGATACATTAACGTCACTATTCAAACGGACCGGTACCAGAAGAATTGTTCTTTAAATAGAGGTGCCCCTTACAGGAGGTATTACTTTATTACTTTAACTGCTTTTCCAGATTATTTTAAGTTTTAATTTGTGCTATTGTTGATTCAGAAACCGGCTGATTTATTTACTTCTTCCGTTACAACAGCCCCCTGAAGAGGACGCAGTGAAAATTGTAAATTTCATATTCATTTTTGTTTTTGATATTTTTTGGCCCCCTTTTCTTGCATTTTGATAGTGAGCTTTAGCTTTTTTTTAATTTGTTTTTGCATACGTTTATTCCGAATTGAATATGGGATGAATTTTAAACGTATTATTTATTTTATTTATTTCGCATTATTACCAAGACTTATTGCTACCGTTAGCGCGCAAATGTGTTATTCTTTGAACTGCTCTTTTTTATAGTTATACTTTTAGTACTGCCGACTGCAATAAAAAAGGGCAATGCACAACTAGATTTTATAGCAGTTCCATACACAAAAATCCATCGTTCCAAGGTTAACAGTTTTTGAGTTCAGATAAGTACGTACATACACAGGCACGAACATTTTGAATCCATTTTGAATCGACTTCCAATCTAAAGAGTCCTTTATTCTGTCTGTACGTAGATATCACGCAAAAAAAAATATAGTCAAAAGGGTTTCGGGAACGGTCAGAATAGGTATTTCTTTTGAAATCTGCACCCAGAAATTTTTCTGGATTAGAATACTTCTCTTACTTCGTGCTAGGAAACAAAAATTACCCCGAATTATATTTTTCATTTTAAAACTACCCTAAATTTTAATCTATATTGTAATTAATAATGCCTATTTTAATTTTATTTGTGCTCTAATTAAAATTTATTTCTGTATGTACCTACATATACTATTATATATATTGATTGCTTAAAGATTAAATGATTAGCATCGAACAATGTTATTTTGCAATTGAAATATTTCTGTAGGGGTCCCCAAAAAATAATTATTCAAAATGGAGTCCTCGGTTTGCAGAAGTTTGAGAACTTCTGCTTTAGTTAATCATTTGTATATTAATTAATCACATTAGAATAGAAGAGAAACACGCCAATGTGTATATATCAAAAATATCTTCCACAAAATACCACAAAATATCTAGAATTAGATATTTGTTCTAGATATTTTGTTCTCCCGATGAGGAGGGACCTGTAGCTGCTCTCGAAATCGATTGAGTGTTTTTAGTGTACGCCAAATACAAGGTTGTTTCAGCGATTTTGATTAATTAATCACATATTTGTAAATCTGAAGTATTTGCTTTGTTATATTGCTATTTTTTTAATTAATCTGGCATACATCCGTACTCATGCTGTGAAGATATTGAATCACTATGCGTATTCTGTTTTTATGTATATTTTGCTTTTCTGACATATTTTTGAATACTTGCATATTTGTTGAAGGATGTCTAATGTGATGATTCTTCGTCAGACTGGAACTTAATATTATTACATGCCTACGGGTTTCTAATGGATTGAATGCACACAGAACCGATGATAGTCTGATAAAATTTATTTTCCCACAAGAAACACTTTACAGTTCTGGAATTTTTCACAAAGTACTCATACAGCTCTTCTCAGTGTGACAATTCCATGGAGGTATCTCAGTACTCCGAACTCAACTCTGAACTAAAAGCTGAGAATTGAGACCCTGTCCAGACTTATATATTCCTCCCCCCGATTACCTTCGAATTCTCGAAAGTGCTGGAAGGAATATACAATTCCAAGGGATTGGACCAAAATGTCCCCAATTAGTTGTTGGCAGCTATTAATTTGAAGACTTAAGGCAATATCTTGCCAAATTTGGTAACAAAAATTAGTCGCATAAACTATTGCCTGCTTGGCGGTATCTTGCCAATTTAGCGAGACAGTACAGTCTGTCTATGATACGAAAAGCTCTCTCCAGTTAGTCTGCAGCTGTCTGTTGTCGTAGAAATGAGCCTTGACCCATATTCCGCAGGGGTGTCTTGAAGGTTTACTTTTCAGTTTGCCATCCTGGCGCGCATTTAAAGATGAATTGACGACCGTTGGTTCTCCCATATTTGAAATATACTAACCCTGTTGCTATAGCGACCGCCACCCGCCAGACACTGTGGCGGGAGCTACTCTTCTCCTAGACAGACAACGTTTTACCTTGATGTAAAATAGACTTGCCCTGTAACCTTATTTTTCTGGCAGAGCTTCGTTTTTCAAGCATTTCATGTTACGCTATACAAAAGATACTTCAATTTCATATATAACTTGATTAAAATTACACATGTGCAAAATGTGTAACATTGTACCCTTTCCAAGGACTGCAAGTCCCTTAAATCTTTTATCGGTTTAATGTCGGCTTCTTCTAATCAGTTTTTCCTGAATTCCCCGTCGCTCCGTGGGTCTGGGTCAGACGATGTTGAAATTGTAACTTGATGTGCGACCGGATACATTTGCTCGTATTTCGCTTCGAGCCCGGGTACAATATCGGGAGCTTTCTGGGTAAAGTGTACTAGACGGCGTCGGCGTTTCCGTGTGATGATCCTATGCGATGACGGGTAGTGATGTCATAATCCTGCAGTCTGTGCACCCATCTGGTTATTTGGCCTTCAGATTCTTGAAATTTTAGAGAAAGGCGAACGATGCATAATCTGTGAGGAGAGGAAATTCTCTGCCGTAGAGGTAATAATGGAAATGTTTTACAGCTCTAACAATGGGAAGCAACTCTTTTGTGGTGATACAATAATTCCTCTCCGGTTTAGCGCTTACTCCAGTATGCTACAACACATTCTTAAACGTTTATTCGCTGAAACAAAACAGCTCCGATATTTTCATTACTCGCATCTGTGTCGAGAATAAATGATTTGTCAAGCTGAGACATGTCAGATTTGTCACAGATGTTCAAGCCTCCTTCAGCTTGCTAAATGCAACCTCACATTATTTTGTCAACAAGAATTTTTGTTTGCTCACTCCCAGTCTTTGAAGGGGTTTTGCAATGGAAGGGAAGTCGTTCATAAATCTCCTATAGTACTTGCAAAGTCCTAAAAAACTTCTCAGCTGATAAAAATTTTCGGTCGTCTCTAATCTTTAACTCCTGGCACTTTTTTTGGATCCGTATGCACACCTTAGATGGAAATGAAATGTTGGAGGTAAGTCACTTCCTGTCTGAACAATTTACATTTGATAGGACTTAGCTTTAGACTGGCTTCCTTTCACTTCTGACAGCACCTTCCTAATGTTTTCTAAATGTTCTTCAGAACTTTTCCCGGTGAGGATGATGTCATCCAGGTATATTAGCTAGGCTTCGTAGAAAGACCTGTCAACTCAGTCTCTGTGAATCGTTCGAATGTTACCCGTGCATTGTATAATCAAAACATCATCACATTAAACTGCCAAAGTCATTGTCCGGTAGTAAATGACTATTCTTTGTCATCAGGGTGTGTCTGGGTCTAGCTGAGAGGCATTTTAATGGCAGAGGTAACAAGTGTCTAACATGGCGTCGTTTTTTGGCTATTTGTCCTAAAAGAGAAACTATCCAAGAGAAACTTTCCAATAAACGACAAAAATTCTATTGAAAATGTCAGAATTAGAACTGGCCCCCAACTTAGAGGGAAAATGAAAAACAAGTTTGTGGGTTACTAAAAGCCGTAATTCTTCAGGCAATCGAGCAGTAAAAACGTCTTAAGAAATCGAAATAAGCCCATTTTTGCGCGCTAACAGCAGCAACAAGTGGTGGAATTCATCAAAATTGGACCAAAATGTCCAATCCAATTCGACCAAATGTTCAGATATTCTTCCCTTCGAAGTGTAGCCAAAATTCTTCCCTTCGAAGTCCAGCCTCTGGTTTTCGAACACAGTTTGAAGGATAGTCGATACATCTGTTTTCGGAGAAGCGATAAATTGGGAGGCTTAGCTCGGGAATCCCATTCATTTGCGTATCCCATTATAGAGAGTCGAGTATTGCACCCTTGCCAGGAGGTTTTTCTATCGTATGTGGATAGCTTTAGAGAGAGTCCGGCTGCAATGTCAGGAATTTAAAGGTGTTAGATTTGTGTGCAGCTGTCACTGTATATTTCCTTAAGGTGTCAACTTCCTTGGCGACAGATACAGAAAATCTTATTTCAGTTTCTCCAACTTTATCTTCAACCGTGTCTATTCTGCCTGCCATAGCCTCGAACTTGTTTTCTATTATGATAGTAATTTCCTTTTTTTCATTTCCTCTTGACATGCTTCAATCTTTCTTGTACACCTTTCATCTCTTCTTGACGGTACTTTCCAGCTTTTCTTTTATCCTTTCTATCTTTCCTTGGCCCGTTTCCATCTCTTCTTTAATGGACATGATGGCCCCTTCTGTCTTTTCTTTAAATGCAGTGAAGGCTGTCACCAGCTGCCTTAATTGTTTAACCATCGTTCTTGTTACCGACATTCGACCTCACTCCTTGTGCGTACGGATTCGTAATGGATTGGATGCACCCACGGCCGATGATAGCTTCATAAAATTTATTTTATCAAAAGAAGTACTTTACAATTCTGGAACTTTCTGCAAAAGTTCTCAAACAGTTCTTCTCATAATGACAGAGGACAATCAATCAGTAGTTACCGCTTCAAACTACTAAGAGAGTTAAGCACAACGGAATGCAAAGCACATCAGCTAGCAAAGCTCCCACGGAGATCTCTCAATACTCCGAGCTAAACTCTGAACTAAAAACTGAGAACTGATACTCTCTCGTGGTTTATATACTTTTCCCTCGATCGCCGAGAACTTTTAATACCTTCGATTTCTCGAAGCTTGAAAGCATATAGAGTTACAGTTACACATAGAGATCAGAACAATTACAGTTGTATAGAGACCAGACCAAAATGCAGCCAAGCTTGCCGACTTCTGGCGATATATATATGTATAGGGAATATATGTGTGTATATATAGTACTATATGCATTTATATCTGCAAGGTAAAAATTTAATTTTCATTTTATTTTTAAAGCTGGCTTGAGAAGCGAAAATATTACCGAGCACTTATTAAATGTTGGCTTCTTTTTGAAAATACTTACGATAATGGAATCAGTTTTAACTGCAGCAATACCCTTAATTTTCCGGAATTTTACTTGTGAGAAATATATGAAAACTCTTGAAAATGGTATATGATGCGTCAAATTCCATCCAGTCTCGTATAGGATGATTTCATTCTTAGCTAAAAATATAACTCAGCAACAACTCTTTCTAATGACAGGAACCCTGTATTCGTTTAAAAAATTTCAAATGGAAATCGCTTCTCAAGATTTCATTCGAGAAGTTGTCTTTTTTTCTTTCTTTTTGCTGCAGTTCCATTTTAATGCTGCATGAATATTTGGAAACATGTTCTTGCAATTAACGTAATGGGAGACTCTTTCACAAGTTCAGCAGTGCATTTCTTACGTCAATAATGTTACGACGAATTACGTTTGAGTAAAGACAATCACCAGGCAATCATCAATATCCTCTTTCTTTCTACGTCACTACCCTAAATTTTGATTATTACCAAAGCTTAATTTCTAAAATTAGAAGTGCCAGAGCCCTATGAAAGATCTTTAGGAAAGAAGAACAGGAATAAATAAATAAATAAAATTGACTAGTAAAATGATAAAGTGATTGGTAATTAAATAATTAATTGTTGAAATTATTAAATAATTAATAATTAGAATAATTATATAATTAATGATTAGAATAGTAACATAATTAAAATTAAAGTTTAACAAAATGTTAAGAGACAAATTTAATACGTTATTAAATAAAGGGTAAACAGTTAAATAATAAAGTAATGGGCTTATTTGGAGTTCCGGTTGGAATTACAATTTCACGCAAAACTAAAAAATGGATCTATTGGTGTCTGGTAGTATATAATCTCTGAATATAATGTACCACTTCAGTTGATGAGAGAAATAGAGACCATTCTTCTTTCAGTGATGCCAATTAAAATGGTTAAAGTGTCACTAATGAGACTAGAGAGAATGCTATAATCAGTAACAGAGTAACGGAGAGTATAAAGGTATGAGAATAAAGAATCTAATATTTTCTGACCATGATCTGTCAATATAATTCTAGCTGCCAAGCAAAAAATGACTAGGGAACAAATTTTCCCCGAATCAGAAGGTTAGCTAAGGAAAAAGTAACAAGTGACAATTTTCATCCCCCATCTTCGGTTACATCGTTCCAAAATGTCTGCAGATACTCTTTCCAGAGGGAAGACACTAACGCTGGAATGAAAAATTTACGCGCTGTTATAAAGTCATTGTACTTTATGAAGAATAAGCCTTTGACTTTTGGGTAGGGGTTTTTCTTCCCTTAAAAGTCTCCCCCTCAATTCAAGGGTTTTTCCCCAAGGAAAGAGAAGCATGTATTTAGAAGTGAGGATTGATTTTTAATATTATTTTATTACTTAAATTGAGCTTTCGAGATGTAATTTTTGCAGAAATTGTTTTTCAGTTAAATTAAGAACTGCCAGAGCCTTTTTATTTAGAGCTCCGCTTGGCTCCGGCGCAATTTAAGATCTGATTGTTACACATATGTGCGTGCATATGCGTATAAAAAATTTTAATAATAAATGTTTAGTTTTTTTTTCTTTGTTATAAAATTCTTCCCTTTAATTTTCATCCAATTTCAGCTCACACTGTGTTGCTTTTTATTTCAACAAAAATTGACGGTCGATGTCTAATTGGCGGCCTCTTTGGGAAAATGCTTAGCTGATTAAAACCTTTCTAACTGCAATGCCATGACCTTTTAAGCATGAGAAATATATGAATAATCATATCGTTAGCAATCGTTGGTATCGTTAGTTGTATCCTTTTGTCAATAATATTTCTAACGAAAAAATTAAGTACCTTGCAGTTATTTGCAAAATTTGTAGCTAAAATATTCTCTTTTTTACTTTCCTGTACGAAGTAAGGGAAGTATTATAATCACAAAAAATTCTGGGTATCATATTTCAACGAAAATATCCATTTTGACCGCTATCGAATGCAATTTAAAGATGTTCTTGGGCGACATCTGTACGTAAGGACAGAATAAAGGAATCTTCTTTCTCAAATGGATTATAAAATTGATTTAAGATGGATTCAGAAGAGATTTTTTTCGTGACGTCTGCACGTACGTACGTATGTATGTATGTATCTCGCATAACTCAAAAACGAGTAGTCTTAGAACGTTGAAATTTTGTTATATAGGACTACTATAACATGTAAATGTGCGCCTCCCTTTCTGATTGCAATCGGTCTCGCAACAAAAGCATATATATATATATAGTTTTCAAAATGATTAAATTAGGTTGCTCTTATCTTCCGGTTAAGGTTTTATGCCTTTAGTTAATTTGCATGCAATAGTTGTAGAATTATCAACAATTTAAAAGTTGTTTAAGTGAGGCTAAGCCTAATTTTTTTACCATAGTAGCCATATTTGTTTACATTTGAAATTTAGCAGAATAGTGAATTATGTCAGTTTCTGCACCTTCAGTGTCTTTTTGCCTAGTGTCACCAAAAGTAAACTTTCAGTTTTGTGCACTGAAAAATCTGTCTTTCTGCCTGCTGGCCGAATTGCTCATTTTTGCGTAGAAACTCTAATTGTTTTTTAAATTGTTTTAACTGTATTTGGTATTTTATGTTTTTCTATATTTTTCAATTTTTAATGATGCTATTTTGAGGTTTTATGTATTTTTGCTTTGCTGCGAAGTGAAAACTAAATTAACTGTATGAGAAATATATCCCTAATGAATTTCAAGTAATTAAGTTTAAATGAAATGCAGCAAAAAATGCGTATAATTTAATATTCAGTACAAGGAAGTTATATGGTGTCCGCATCAGATTTTTTAACTGTTGTCTTCGTTTCGTGAACATGACATTTGCAGTCAATCCTATCAATAATAATGCTTGAAATATAGAAATGTACGCTTGAAATTAGAGCGGAGAATGGGCCTGTCTCGGAGTTTGCGTTGCTTTATTTGATTGGATTGGTTTATTAGCTATGCCAGAGCATGTGAAGACTATCTGCCTAAGGGAAGGGATGCTTTCGTTAAGAACTGTCTATGGGAAACTGGATCGTATCCACTCTCTGTATGTGGAAAACCCAAGAAAACGATTATGCAGCCAGACCTTTCTCCTGGAATCGGGCCAATGTCGAACTGTCAATATTGGGCGACTTTATCGCTCCGCCACTAGTGGACCCCACTTTAATTGGCAGTACTGCGTTAAAGCAGCCGCCACGATTAGTCGCCAGATTTGGCAATCTTGATCTCCAATCAATAATGTGCAAAGGCTTTTGCCTTGGCTGCTTTAATAAAGAAGTATTTTTTACTTTAACAAAGAAGTATTTGCTTATGAATCTGCTTTAATGAGTAATTAAAAAATGATCTGTGAAAGTCCACGATTCCTAGTTATTAAAAAATCACCAGTTCTATTATCATTATAGTTATCTACTTCAAACTTTTAAGTAATTATCACAGGTATCTGTATTTATGTACATACAGATTGTTATTAATGTAAACATAAATATTTTCTCAAATTTGTGTTAACGTCTATATTCATACGGTATACGGTATCTGTTGAAATATAATTGCAATTCAATGCTCTTCATCAGATTTTAGGCCTCTTTCCATACTTCCGAATAATTATACATATACATATATATATATATAGTAATCCGCTATCGAATGCGCTATCGAATATATATATATATATATATATATATATGTATATTTGAATTTAGGAATTTTGCACATAATTCAAGACAGAAAAATATAATAATGTTATGTCTCTAAAGTTATGAATTAAATTATTTTCTTATTAATGCATAATTTAAATTTCATAAATTTAGGTAATATTAGTAATTAGATAAAACATAATCTTAATTAAATTTAAAAGTGCAATATTACTTACACTATCAGTGATACCTCCAACAAATACCCTATTAGGAACTATTGTTTCAGAGCCATTAGCAGCATTACTGGGAGTCACGGTATTTGAGGGTTCATTTCGAGTCTCTTTACTACTCGGTTCGGACTAAAAACGAAAGATAAATTAATTTTAAAGAAAGAAGGAAATGCACTGGAAAATAAGAGTGAAAATTAATAAAAGTGTAAATGTATAGACCAGTCTTAATATGTACCACAGTAAAACTTATCCTTTTTTGGTGGGTTTTAAAATGATTTTTTCCTTATTTTAAAAATAAGAAATGTCTGAAAAACTATTCAGTAAAAATTACTTATCATTGTCAAACACTTTAATTTTTAATTACAACATAAATTAACAAATAAAGAAGAAGCAAATTTAAAATGCCTACGTAAATCTGAAATAAATTAAATTTCCAGTAAAATATCTTCTAACAAGTAAACTTCAGATTTCAGATAAAAAAAAAAGTAGTTGACATGATCTATCCTTACATTACGAGTACATTTTCCACTGGATCTTCGTTTATAAATTCTTTGAGCCATTCTTTGGTGCTGTTTTTATTATTGATTTACTAAAAGCTGAAATAAAATAAGCAGACGATGCTTTTTATAAAAACATATGTTCTATGAATTTTCTCACCGTTAAATTTAAACGCATATTTTTATTGTGTTGCCATTCAATTACGGCTGAATTCCAGAGAGCGCTGCAATGCCAACCAAGATTCGCATCCACGTTTTGATGACAATCTTTCTTACCAAAAGCTTTAACTGCTCTTCTGTTAATTTGCAAGTATCTGTACTATTAAAATCTATTACGCATCTGTCTGTTTATCTGTAACATTATCTCCTCCGAAACGGTGACCAGTTGAGTTTCGAGAAAGGTATCTTCGGATTCCAAAAATTCGTGGGAAGCCAATTCAACCATTGTTATCTTCGTACGACTTTAATCAGCCGAGATGCTAATTAAAAACTCTGAAAACGCTAATTCTTGCATTCATTTTTCCCAGCGGCAGCAGTCTCGCTCGCTGGAGATAAAAATGCTTTATTTTGAAAAGTGTTGCCATTGCTCGCTTCAAATCGTATAGTTAGTTAATAAAAAATTTTTAATATTTACAAAATTAGAAGTAAAAATAGCATTGCTAAACATTAAACATATTATTATTATATAAGGTCATATTCTGACGTATAGTATAGTGAAAATGTTTCGTTAATGTCAGCATTTTAAATAAATAGCTACCGTTGGCAACATTTTCAGGTTAGGATAATTGGCACGATATATTATTGCCCCTTTAATTCTTTTGCTGGTACTGAGAAAAAGTTTTTATATTACATTAAATTTAAATCATGACGTCATACGTATACGTATTAACTTAAAATGTCAAAGGTTTTTGCTTCCAAGTTTGGCAACAAAAAAGGATTTACGAATTGGTTGTTGCTTGGAAAGAATGAACTGATTTCATTCACACTGAAATGTTTTTATGCGTTTTCTTTCCAGTGGATATAGAACTTATAAATTTTGCTTTGGCCGCAGCTAGCAACTTTGGATACAGTATATTAAATTAATAGTTCATTTTATTTTCAGGTTTCAGTGCATTTTAAAGATTTTTTTAAAGATATTTATTCTCTTTTATTATATAGTTTCTTTTTGACTCCAGTTTTAACTTTTGTAGGTGTAGTTTGTAGGTTTTAGTTGAATTATTATTTTAGTGCAATGCTATATGTTTTCTTAATTTATTAAAATGCCAGAACTCAAAAGAGGTATTACGGGAGATTCATTAAGAAGACAAAAAGCTAAAGCCCGAAGGTTACGGCGAGCTAGACAAGGTGAAGAAAAATCTACTAGGAGACTAAGCAGGCAAGCACAACCACAAGAAAACTTAAGTATCAAGAGACTGAAGAAGAAACGAATAGGAGACGAAGAAGGCAAGCCCGTCGACAAGAAAACTTAACGTGCTCAAGAAACTGAAGAAGAAACCAAGCGGAATCTCAGCAGACAAGCAGAAATTCAGTTAACTTTCCGTACTCAAGAAACTGAAATATAGTTTTTCAGACAAGTGGAAAGTTAACAGAATATGCGTGATGAAGAGACGAAAGAAGTTGCAAGAAACAAGCAAAGTGTTGAAAAGGAATTTAAAGTAGAATTATATCTCTACCCGTTAGACAACGTTATTCGTTCTGTAGAAGAAAGATTTTAACTTTTCCAGGAACACGACACAGAGCATATTTTAGTTTCCTGTAAGACGTAGGAACCTTCAAAAATCTTTCAAAAGGGAAACTTTTGAATAGATGCAAAGATCTGCAAATGAAATTCACAAATAAAGTTGGAGTGCTCTGAACGCTTAGAACTTTGTGATGAATTGTCAGATATGTCAAAAAATATTGTTCCTGGAGCGGAGCCCTTTATTTTTTTAGAATATGCACAGCAATATCTTGAATGTTTTCCAAATATTGCAGTGGCCCTTCGAATCCTGCTATCCTTTCGTACAACAGTGGCAAGTTGGGAGAGATCTTTTTCAAAATTAAAACTCATAAAAACTTGTTTAAGATCCTCTATGACGAAGACTAGAATAGCAAATCTAGCTCTAATTTCTACGGAGCAAGTATAGTTAAATATATTGGTCTTTCTGACTATGTTCGAGAGTTTTCGGAAATAATACTTATAAAATCATGGATGTTCTGTTACTAATTTTGTTTCACTTGACATGTTTGTCTTCCGTTTTCACCGAATATACTGTTTTCGATCGGCATAAAATACTGAACGATATTACTAAAATTTTCTTCTTGATTCATTAAATGATGACTTAACTTACTTACTCTATTTATATGGTTTTTTATTTATCGGCTATACCAATAGGAGCTATATAACTATAACAATTATCGACTATTACAATATCTTATAATACGGAGAAGAAAACTTTATGTGGGACTCAGAAAAGAAAGAAGAAAGAAGAATTAGGCGATGCTTTGGAAGGAGAAATGAGGAAAATTAAAACTGTTGATCAGTATTTCTATATAAAAGCTTCTTTCTTCGGACTTACACAAAAGCCTCCATTCGGGCTTGAAATCAAAATAAGAAATAAGAACTCGATCCTAACGACTTTTCCAGGTGTAAAAAATCAAAGATGTTATCCAATTTTGGTCACTCTTTACAAAAATCTGTGGAGTCCTCGTGTATTCTTTGGGAGCATACAGTCTTAAACCTTATGTTGAAGACTAAGTAGCGAATTCTAGCTATGTCTTTAAGAATAAATACTGCAGATAAAAGGTTTAAATAGCTTTTTTATTTAAATCTAAATCAAAACAGATCACCACCACCTCTTGTGGTTACGTAACAGAAAATAAGAATGTAATAATTCAGTAGTAAATTAAGATAATCTAATGACTGGCTCCTTAACTTAACTAACGCTAAATCGGCTACACACAGCAAAGCCGAGCCGAGAAATATCAGTACAAAGTGAAAGGTGTCGAACACCGAACTAGAGAACTAATTTTAGACTCGCAGCGTAAACCTTGGAACCAAGTCCGCTACTACTCTTTTTAACTCTTGAAACGCAGCTTAAATACTGCTCTTTAAATACTTTTAAGATTTACATGTACGTCACAAAAAATTTACATTTCGGCAGGAAAGTGGAATCAGGAGGAGTCAAACTAAAAATAACTGGTTAGAATAAAGTAAAACCTTACAAATCTAATGAAGGATATGAAGAGATTTATTTTAAATTGTGACCCTTGTAGACCAAAAGATATGGACTTCCCGAAAAATCAAGATGGCAGATCGTTTTCTTCTCTTTACTACACAAAGATTAATAAATCGGGTTTAAAAATAGACAGATTTTGGCTTTGCCATTCGCTAAACTTAACAATGTCTATTGCGAACCATGTTGGTTATGTTCAAAGAAAGCTACGATGTAGATGACAGGAATACAGCACTGGCAAATGTTGTATACACGAATAAAAAAGCACGAGGGAAGTTCTCATCATATCGCAAGCAGTATCGTAAAGAAAAATTGGGAAATAATTATTGAATAGTTCAAATAGTGGAAAAGTCTCTAAAAGATGAAATCAGTTTTTGGGGATTAGTTTTAGAGAAACTAATCAAAATAAGTTTAAAATTAGCAAGAAATAATAATAGTTTTCGCGGACACTGAGAAAGCACCTCTACATGCATAGGTAAATTTTTATCTATGTATGTCAAATTATTGGCAGAATATGACACTGTTACGAATGTGGTTGTAAAACTGCCCTCAGGCACTGCAAAGTATTTATGAGTCCTGCAATTCAAAATAAATTAATTCATTTGTAAGTAGCTGTTGAAAAGAAAGTTTGTGGTTTGAAATTTAAAATTCGCCCTTTTTTTCCTGCCATAACCGATACTACACAAGACATCGTAAAGCACGATTTGATTATTTTTAGATATCTGTAAGTAAACTGAGTGTTACTTACAGATATGTAAAAATAATCAAAGATGATGAGACAAGTATATCGATTGATCTCAGTATTGAAGAATCTTTCCTTGGCTTTTGTTACATCACACACCAATCAGCTAGAGGTATTTCTTCATACCTACATTATATTTTGGAAGCAAATGAAATTGATTTTTCAAAATGTCGAAGACAAGGGTATGATGGAGTAAGTAATATGAGCGGAAATATAATGGAGCGCAGAAGCGCAGTCAAACAGTATAACACTCTCTACGTATATTGCGCTACCCATAATCTTAACATGGTTGTCAATGACGCAGTGCAAGGTGTAAGACAACTACGTAAATATTTCGAAATTCTCCCGAGTATTTACGTGTATTTCGGTGAAAGTTTAAAAAGATTGAGTTTACTTTCTTCGGGACACTCTAGGTGTAAAAAAATTATATTACTGTCAAAAATCTAAATCCTACAATGTGGGCTGGACGATTATCATCTTTGATAGCAATTAAAGGAAGATGATTTGACATCTTGAAAGCTTTGACATCTTAAATGAAATTGTATTAACTTCAAAGAAAGGGCAAGAAAAACACACTGGAAATGGGAAACTTTCAAATTTTTATTCCTTACAACTTTTATGGAAAAAGGTTTTGTCTTTTTTACTAATCCAGCGTCTCAAGTATTACAAAGAAAATCAGTCGACTTGAATGAAGCTGATCAACATCTAAAAAGTGTTTCTGTAGTTATGCAAGATATGAGGAAAAAGTTCGAAGCTATTATGAAAGAAGCTGAGCTTATTGCAAATAAATGCGGCACAGAAACTAAATTTGAAAATAAAAGAAAAATAAAGACAAAATTTTTTATGAGTTCTGTGAGGATAACAGGTTGGAAAGTAATAGTTTTTATACTACTTTCGATATTTTAAATACTCAATACAGAATGACAAAATCGCAATGACATTTTCATTTTTGGAACCTAAAACTATGTCATCATTAACAAATACGGAACTTATTAATAATGTTTCAAAAATACAGAAAACGGTACTAGAAGAGCGTAGCACTAGGAAAACGTTAGAGCGGCGTCAGTTAATAATATACAATTTTTTCGCCACCAGTTGTTGCCTAATATAAAATTATAAAATAATAATAGCGTTCAAAAGACAAAAAAAATTCCCTCTGTAAAGAGTTTTTTTTTTTTTATATAATTTCATAACTCTTAAAGTAAATTTTTCTTTTTAATTTCTTAATCTATAAAATTCTACTTATAAATAAACAATAGCAAAACAAATGGAAATTCAATCTAAACAGGTTGCATAAATTACAAATATCACTCCATATAATAGAATAAATTTCAGTTTTTGAATATAACCAACGCAACATCAATTCTATAAAATATGACTTCAAATGGTGGCGAGCAGTGCCCCGCTGACGTTTATTTCTCCATTTACCACTGCCTCACAATTGCTCCGCAGTTTGGCTATTGCATACGGTTTTGAGGTCTTTAAAATCATAACTGTGATTCGCGGTCAAAAGCTCATATTTCTTAACTCCGCTTTTTTATGTTCCTTTCAGCAGGCTGAAAATATAATGCTGCCATCGGCGATGTTTTTCCGAATGGTAGTCCTCAGTGTGGTAGTACAACGATCGGGAACGGCAACCAGAAAACATTCTTTGCTTTCTTTGCATAAACTGCCGGATACCCATTGCTCCGGAAGAACATGACCAACGTTGATTTTTCTTTTTGTGAAAAGACGTTTTCTTCTATTTATACGATTTTGTTGGCTCCACCAATTTCATTTCTTTTACGAGACATCAAACTATCTGCACATAACTCAAGTATCTATTCAAATCTATTGTCTTATTATGGCTGACTTCGAACTAAAGTTGGCAAAATTCAGCCAACGTCAATTCCTGACACCACAGACAGGTAAAACGAACGGCACTGAAAAAAGAAAAACGTGAGCCTTCAAACCTTGTTTCGATTCTCAATCCTTTTTTTTTCCACATCAAGAACGTATGTAACAACACCATATAGGAACTTTGAGTCAAAAGTTAACTTCATCAAATAATTTTGAGAACCAAGTCAATTGCTATGAATTATTCCTTTGTCCTGGAGTAATCCTATGACAGTCTCTTTGTCATTAGGTAATTTCCAAATTGTGTATTCCATCGCACTAAAAAAACGGCGAAATATGGCAAAAAAAGTAATGTGTGATGATATTTCAAGCGAAAACTAGGAAATCTCGAACCGTGATATTTGGTGTGTTGCTGTAGCCTTGTTTTCTTCTTATTTTATCTTCATTTTAAACTGATGCTACTCTAACGGAATAATATTCGAAAACATATTGTTAAGAATTTTGTACATAGATAGATGATTTTAGTGCAATTATAAGTAAAATTGTATTTTTTCTGTGTAATGTGACGCGAAAAATCTAAAAAGAGAAGCTATGCGAAAAAAATAAAAATATAGGGGCAAGTCCATATAACATTGTGTAAATGTGTATCTCGGTAATTTGGGGAGACATCACCAAGATGATAACGGTTTTAGCGACTTATTTTGTAGCCAAATTTAGGGGGAAATCGCCAAAAGTTTCGAACATTTGGCGACATTTTTGACCGGTTTGTCTGTCACTGCAATAGATATTGTAACTGAATAAACATAATGTCCACTATATAAGCTATTATGACGGTAACAGTTATTGTAATTGAATAAATGTAACTGATGACTATTAGCTGCAACCGTAATTCGGCCCTCATATTGCTTTTCAGTAATTTCAAGAAGTACTCGAAATATCTCAGCGGCCGGTTCAAAGCTATATGAGGCCGGAGAGAGACCCTCTTCTTGCATTTGTTGAGTTCTTGTTGTTGAGAGTTCAGCGTGAACTCAGATATCTCCGTTAGATTTCCCTTTAGATGCGCTTTGCATTGCATTGTGTTTAACGTTCTTAGTAGTTTTGAAATGTAATTACTGAGTGTACTCTATGATACTGTGAACACTTCTACGAGTATTCCAGTGGCAAATTCCAGAACTTTGAGGTGTTTGTTTTGATAAAATAAATTTTATTAACCTATTATCGGACCTGTGAGTATTCAATATATTACGAAAGCGTACGCACGCAATACGTTTTGGTGTCAGAAGTAGGCTTGAAAGCCAGTGACAAGAGCAATGGAGGAACGATCAAGGCAGTTGATGAAAGCCTGCCTTGGGTTCAATGAAGAGGTGAAAGCTGGCCAAGAATCCCTTAAAGAAGAGATGGAAGCCGTTCAAGAGAATATGGAAGCTGATTAAGAATCCGTTAAAGAACAGACGAAACTGTTTGGGGATCTCTTAATGGAGAGATGAAAGTTGTACAAGGTAAAATTGAAGCAGATTAAGAGGAGTCAGTCAAACACCATCAAAATCCAATTACCTGCAATAAAAACTACAGTCCTTTTCCACTGGAAAAATACGCTTATCCTGCTACCACTTTGACCATTTAATTCTCTTTTCCACCTTTTCTCCTTTTGCAGACTTCGGGTCCACATCTCTTATCCGTTTCGAGATTTTTCTTCTTCGAGGTCTTACTTCTGTTTGAATAATTTTAAATCTGACCTCCTTAGAGAATTTTCTCAGCTACTTTGCTGTTTCCCTTAAATGCATTCTTGCTATTCAACTGATGAACTTTTAAAACATACTTTGTAACACATACGGAGCAAAGGGAGCTTCGCTCCAGTTACTCCATTCAATTTATGGTCGAGTCAATTAAATCTGCTGGCAGTTGCTTAGTTTTGTTGCTGCGAGTTGTTAGTTCAGCATGAACTGACTATCTCCGTTAACTCTGTCTTGAGATAAATTTTGCATTGCGTTGTGTTTAACGTTTTTAGTAGTTTGAAATGTAACTACTGCTTGTACTCTGTGATACTGTGAACATCTGTAAGATTATTTCTGTGGAAATTTCCAGAGCTTTTAGGTTTTTCTTTTGATATAATAAATTTTATTAATCTATCATCGGACCTGTGTGCATTCAATATATTTCGAACCAGTAAGCACCAGCAATATAAAGAAAACTTTAATAATGCACTGAAAATACATCTGTTATTATTCAGAAATACTTTCCGAACAGAAATCCAAAATTTGAAATCCATTAGGGATTTAGCTAAATTAGTATTGGTAAAATATTAAGACTTGGCAAGCAGTTATTCGGAAGTGTGTAATTTTAAATTTACACACTTTCAAGTAAATCTAGTTTAAAATTTTGAAGTAAAAAAATGCTAAAAATAGTATTGTATTTATCATTACCTGTAACCACAGCCACGAATGAGAGATCATTCTCAAAACTGAACCTAATAAGAACATATTTAAGCAACACTATGACACAAATCGTTTGTCAAACTTATCACTATTCAGCACTGAAGTTCAGATGTATGAGAAAATGGACTTCCAGGTATTGATAAATAATTTTGAGGAAATGAAGGCGCAATGACGAAATGTAATGACGAAAAATTCTGCGAACCATATTTCAACCAAAATATCCATTTTGACCGCTATCAAATGCAATTTATCGATTTTTTGCATGACATCTGTAGGTAAGAACAGAACAGAGTACTCTATTTCCCCAATCGAATTAGAAAACTGTTTTAAAATGGATTTAGAAGAGATTTTTTCATGGTGTCCATAGGTACGTATACATACGAACGTGTGTATGCATGTATCTCGCGTAACTCAAAAACGAACAGCCTCAGAACGTTGAAATTTTGTATATAGAACTGCTATAGGCAAGTAGATGTGCACGTCTATTTTTGGTTGCAATCGGCCGCAACAAAAATATATAAATATATATCTATATATACCCACTCTGGTACTCAGCTCAGTGAGCTCAATATTTTTATTCTTATATGTTGGTAAACTGTGCATTTTTTGCTTTAAAAATGATTGAATTATGTCCGGTTGAGGTTTTTATGCCTTTAGTTAATCTGCATGGAATAGTTGAAGAGTTATCAACAATTTAAAAGTTAAGGGCTGTTAAGCCTAATTATTTTTATCATAGCAGCCATATTTATTTACATTTGAAACTTAGCAGAATAGTGGATTTGCTGCCAATCTAGAGAAACTAAGCTTCGCAACAATAAAGATAACGCCTTATTTTATTATTGCGAAGTACATCATGCTTAATCCAGTCTGGAATTATCATTTCATTTATTAAATTATCCCATACCCCATATATCAGCATAGCGTCCACAATAAATTCCGTTTCTACGCCTTCAGTGTCTTTTTGCCAAGTGAGACCAAAAGTAAACTTTCAGTTTTGTGCACCGAAAAATGTGCTTTTTGCCTGCTAGCCGAATTCCTCGTGTTTGCATAGAAACTGCAATTATAATTGTAAAAATTCTTTTATAATCGTTTTAACTGTACTTGGTCTTTTGTTTTTCTATATATTTCAATTTTTAATGAAAATATTTTGAGTTTTTATGCATTTTTGCCTTCCCGCGAAGTCAGAACTGAATTAATTGAATGAGAAATATATGTCTAACGAATTTCGAGGAAATAAGTGTTTCGTATTAGCAGCAAATATTGTCATCAGTTTGTATCGGACGGAGGAGAATGTTTATGAATAGTGCATGCACATTAGGTAAGAGGCGCTGAATCATCTGCGAAAAACTGTTTCCTTTTTATTTGTTTAATTTCTTTTATACATCGTTTTAGATTTATTGTAGTATTTGAATAGAATATGTGGCACTGATTAGACAATTTTTCAAATGATATAATTTTTGTGCATTCTTAGTTACAAAATGAGTGAGACATAATGCCTTTAAGTTAACCTAGCTCCAGAGTGTCGCTATGGTAAATAAATATAGTGAGTTTTAAATAGTGCATTTATTCTACTATGGTTTATACGCTTTTGACGAAGTAGACTTAATTAAATTCAATAAGTTTAAATGAAATCCAGGCAAAAATGTGTATAACTTCACATTCCGTACAAGGAAGTCATGTGGTGTATACATCAGATTTTTTTTTATATAGACTTATTAATTTATTATCAGTATGTATCTCAGTGAAAGAAGAGAAAAATCTGTCTCTCATATTCATACGCACGCACACAAAAGTCCTAAATAACTTGATTAAATCATCTAGTGGCAAATATTACACCCACACTAAAGGAAATTTGCATTTTTCAATTGGTCAAGGGAAAATAGTTTCTTTTTTATTCTTTCTTCATGGTAGGTAGTACCTTTCAAGTGATTCGCTAAGCTTTTATGTGCTTTCCATTTAAGGACGTGCTTTTAATTTTTAGGAATTGATCCAGATCTGATGAAAACATTGGCATTGGCAAACACTGGATCATAAAAACAATGGCTCGTGGAATCCTTGATTTTTTTAACGTCTCAGGTTTTTTTCTTTCTTTTTTTTTTAAGCATGGTAAATTTGGGGGGGGAGGGGCCCAGGAAATTTTTTTTGCGTAACGACCCAAGAGTTACGCCACTGATTGTCATTCGTTTAAATGCTTAATATTTTTACTGTGACATATTATTACTGTGACTTTATTTCTCCTAAATATAGTTTGTATTTTTAGGTGAGTATATGCTGGGATTTGATGCCATTAATTGAAGTAAAACAACATAATCTTTTATGTTTAAAAAGATATTATTAAAATGAAAATATGTCTGCATAACTAAGCAAAACTAACACTATTTCTGCCTAATTAGTTTCTGCATTTTGTTTATTTATTGTAAATTTTGAAGTAAAAAATGCAAAAATAACTGCAGAACAAGCGATATAATTTTTGATTGATAGCATACTTAACCTTTAGTCTGTGATAAATTCAATGAAGCAAATATAATCCCACAATTTGTATTGTTATAGCAACTGATATTTCAATATTATGGTAACACACTCAGGCCCACCATCAGCCAAGTGGTTATCATTGGTAGCTGAACTGGCTGTATGGGTGTTTTTGTCATGTCATAAAATATTTTCTCTCTCCTTTCAACATGCGTCTTCGTGGTGTAACGATTGCACACTCGGCGCGTATTCGAGTCCAGGCGAGGGCACTGCACGTATTCCCGACTCCTGCTTCAAAATAATCTAATGATTCTACAGTGGCGCCCAAACTAAAAGAGCGATGGGCGATAATTCGTCGCCACCAGGATTCGGCAACAGGGTTCCTTAATCACTAGTCGGTGTTTAAAGGGGCGTTTATTAGGTATTCACCCTTCCAACATACCTTCGCGGTGCAACGGTAACACACTACGTATTCGAGAGATCGAAGTTCTAGTCCCGGTGAGGGCATTGCACATTTTTCAAGTCTCCTGCTTCAAAGTAATCTAATGATTCTACAATGTATAATATAAATATGAGCCATTTCCTTTACGAAGGGATATATTACGAAGGGAAATAGCTCTTATTATTGTGTACTTAAATATATGCTTTCTCATATTCAATTAAGTATACAAACAGTAATATTTGTTTAATTAATATAAAATTTGCTTCTGATGTGAATTTGGCAAATTGCAACTTTACAATTCATATAACTCAAAGATTCGATCCACAAATTTCAGAACGTTGATCTACAAACAAACCCATCCAATTAAATAAAAAAAACTGATTCAATCGTCCAGGATCTGCATCAATCTTTACTCCTAAAGAAGATGTGGTTGATAGACTGATGTGCAAATCATCTTCATTGTGTAGCAATTTGTTTTCCTGCTTAAATTTCATAATTTGCATTGAATAAAATGTACGTTGTACATGTATGACATCAGCGGCAGCACGAAATCTTGAACCTGTTTATTCACCTGCGCTGTTTGTAGGGCAGTCTGAAGAAGGCGTTGTTGAATGGTTGAATCAATGTCTACTGACAGTTTTATTTTCTGAAGAAATGACCACGATTCTCTGCAATTGTGAGCAGTGATTAACCTCCGTCCATTGACATACACGTAACCGAAATGATACTACTTTAATGCCTTTAAGTCCATCTCTATTTCTGCAAGACAATAAAAAAAGTGGTGTTCCTGATCTTGATAACATCGGGCGTAAAAGTCTTAATAAGCGGGTTAAATATAGAGAAAACCTGCAAAAATATTTAAGGAACAGGTTTAGGTCTGCATATTTAAAGGCACTCATTCAAAAATCAGAAAACAGAAAATCTCTGAAAGTGAATATTGTTGATGTTGTAGTGATAGGAAGTGATAATACCAAGCGAAACAATAGGCCATTAGGCAAAATTATTCAGATCCTTCCAGGCAAAGATGGAATTACAAGACTTGCTAAGCTTAAAACAACTAATGGACAACTGCTAAGACAAAAAGACTGAAGGCCGCCCAACCGGTATAGTGGTTAGCGTCGCTGTCTGTCGTGCCAAAGGGCTCGGGCTCGAATCCCGGAGAAGGCATGGACGTTTGTATAGTGTCGGTGCAGCATGGCGGCACTTTAAATATGCGGAGAGCCGAAAGTCCTCTCCTGTAGTTTGGTGGAAGGGGAGAGCCAAATCGTACTGTCACCTGTTAGGTGCTCAAGGCTGATGCCAACGACAGGCGTAATCTAGCGCTCCTTGACACGAGAATTCTCATGGGCTTGGGCTGACTCTGTCAGACAAATGACCATGAGCAATAACAACAACAACAGAAGACTGAAGTATCCAACGATGATCCCATTACTGAGAAATTTTCAACCCAGAAGGTGCGAGGCGAAGCTTGTGAAAATTTTGCCTCTGATGACGTGTCAGTACCTGAACCTCAGATTCAAAAGACTAGAGCAGGTCATACAATCAAAGTACCTAAGAGACTGGACTTACGAGCTATTGATAATTTTCTTTTGTAATCTGCGAATTGTTCATAATTTTTTTTGTACGTTAAATTTTTAAGATAAAACGTTAACTTGGATGGAGGATGTCAAGTTGAACATCTGTCTAATATTATATTTCTTTGATGTAATTTAGTAAATTATGAATGGCAACAGCGGAGGTTTTTTACATCTTAGTTTTGAGCTTGTTCTTTTTATGAGAAAATGAGAAGAAATGGCTTTGAGTTTCTTTTCTTGTGTATTTGATAATTAATTAGTATTATCTTACGCCTATTATATTTTGAGAGTGTTGTTCGAGATGTCAAACCTACAGTTGTCACTTGTTGGATTTGTAAAAATAAACAGTTTGTGTTGTCACAAGATATTTCATTGAATAATTGATTACACTTATTTCCATCACTATTCCAAGGAAACAAGGATTAATTATTACGGAGTGCCTAAGGTAAAGAACCATCTACCTCCACATCACAGTTAATAAAAGGGAGCAGAAATAGGAAAAAATACATGAAAGACGTTAAGGAAAAATAAAAAGGAAGTCAACACGACTTGAGAAAAATTACAGAGACAAAAAGAAGAACTTATAAAATTATTACAAGTTCGGAAAAATTAAAAAGCGACTAGCGAGACTCGATCTCGGGACCTTTCAGTATCGAGTCTAACGCGCTAACCACTAAGGGGAATACAGAATGCTTTGGTATTTTAAGATTTTTAATAATTGTATTCTTTTTGGGGGGATATTTTATAATTTTATAACATGAATACAACACCAAAGATAAAGCAGATAGGAAATATTTTACGATTAATAGGCTCCTTGGTTACATGGATTATAATATAGTTTCCATAACTATTCTGATATTCGAAGGCAAAACGGATTACCATTCCTTTTTTTTCTTCTCTGGCCATCTAAGTTAAAGCATTAAAAAATAGAAAACATAAAGTTTTATTTGTTTTATATGAAAAAAATTATTAAAGAAAATTCAAAGTTTAAAATTTTTTAATTACTGTAATGTATTTGTAGAATTTCGTTGAGTAATAAGTTCAAATTTCGTTACGTATTTATAGAAATTAGGTAAATTGAATCTAAATCTAAAACTATGTAAATTTTTTAAAGTTCATAAATAAAATATTATTCTAATAATAATTATTATTATATAAAGCTCAATTCACTTAATCGTTTACCTTATTTTTTAATTATTTTTCGTAATCAATATATTAACAAAACAGGACTTACATTCATACGGTTCACGCGCTCACGACATCTGTGAAAAATTAACAAACCTTCACGAACCGAGAGTTTAAATAAACTCAAAATTTTGCAAGCTGAAACCTGAAAACTTTAGAAGAACGGCGCGCTTATCTAGAACCTCTAGAGGAAGAGGAGTAGCCACCGGTCGGTATTAGTAGATAATAAAATTACCGTAAACTCCTTTAAAGTCTTGGCGGCCACTACTGCCTTTAAGGCCTTAGCGATGTTGTGCGCCTCACAACCTTGCCCATGTGGACGGCGCGTCCCTGGATATCTTAGTAGTCCAGGAAACCTGGCTGTCAAACTTAAACGATTTTCGTTTGACAGGTAAGCCAGTTTTCCGTAAAGACAGGTCTAGTTCTCGACAAAGTGGTGGGCTGATATTCGTCATCAAGAGGGACTGGACGGGCTTGCTGGTGCAAGACAAGGGATATGAAATCGCAGGAAGTGAAATCATGAGAGTGCACTGAAACGAAAGAGATTTATCTGTTGTTAATGTCTATGTTCCAAATGGTCACTTCTGCTTGCAAGTTTGATGTAGAGTGCAGTGTTGCCAGATCGTGCGATTTTTCGCAAATTTGCGAAATTTTTTCCTGCATCCATCATTTTCTTATGCTACTTTTTGTGACTTCAAAGATTGTTTTAATATATCGTTAAATGTCTTTATGCTAAAATAATGCGTCAATTTAAAATAATTTATATTAAAAAAGCAGGTTATTAACCTTAAATTAAGTTGGCATCTGGCAATCTTGTTTACATGAGGGCTTTCCTTTTTATAGCTACATAGTCTGACGCCTGCGTAACAAGAAGGGGGTAGGAGAAAGAAAGAAAAAGAATCTGCTTTGAACCTCTCACCTTTCACTCCTCGACCTCGTGTGTTTTGTTTTGAAGTCAGTCCTGCCTAGTTCTATGGTGATAACGAATTTAACAAAAATAACTTGCAGCTTGCGCTCCATATATTGGGTACCCAAACAGAGAAAGAAATGAAATTCATTCTCCTGATTATAAATATTGCTAAGAACTAAGCAATGGAAATGCCTTAAAAGTCAAAGCAAGGACATTTTTCTAAATAACAACGCAAATAAATTTAACAGTGAAGGAACAAGACTTGCTTAATCAGAATCTGAAATGAATCCACCACGCAGAACTGAAATCTCTCTGAATAGCATTCCTCAATTAAAATGTTCACATTCAGGCAAAAAAACAACGATGAATTAAAACATTAACTGCTAAGTCAAATATTTTAGTAGAAAAGCGTTAACAGTCTAAACATGAGAAATCTCTTAATGGATATGCACAAATGAATTAATAAATAGAGGCCTACATTAAATGAGAATTAATTAAAAAAGAAATGGGCATTTAAATAGTTGAAAATGAGCAATACAGTATTAAAATTTTCGTTAAAGCTAAAATATCTAATGAAAAAGATTAAGAATCGATAACAGTCTGTAACTTACGCAACCAATAAACAGTAAATTTGTGATGACGTCAGTGGTCATATGAACATGCGTAACTGTGACGTCACAAAAATCACGTGATTTCTGATGTTTGTTGCGATTTTTGAGTTTTTTAAGTCTTCTTTTGCTACTTTAGTTGAAAAAATTCTGGCAACACTGCTAGAGTGTAGGGTATAATGCCAGATCGATTTAGAATTTTAGATTACATCAACCTCAATAACCCACTCTAGGCTTCACACAGACTTTCTACAGGGGCTAAAAATCTGCTGAGGTGGTGCAATAACAACGATCTATATATACTACACAATGGGAGCTCTACCTACGTGATATGTGAGTCCCAACAGTGCGGAATCCTGCATTGAACTTGCTTTATGTCTAGCTGAGTTGTATGAAATACTGAACTGGAAGGTTATCACAGACCCGTTTAGCAGCGACCATGGTGCGTGAAGATCTCTCTCACAGGCGACAATAAAATTTCAGGAACTGGAAATAAGAGAATTATCAAGCTCTGCGAGTGGAAGAAATTTAGTACAGCAAGCAGTAATACAATCAGATCATTGCTCCCTGAGCAAAGAAATTTTGAAAATATTGATAGTATCTTAACTAAAGAAAAAAGCCAGAATCAGACTACAATTATAGAACAGCTCCGTAACTACCCGTGATGAGACACGGAATACGGTTTAAGACAAACGAGAAAGCATCTCAGATTTGCTAAAACTAAACTTTCAAGGAAATTTTGGATCTCCTATCAGAAGTAAAATGTTTGTCTAAAAAGGGGCATAAGGATTAAAAAATGGGCAGCATTGGAAGGGTATTTGCAAGCATGCCAGTAAGAATGGCAGTACCTTTAAGTTATTAAAAATACCTTCGCAAAGAGGATAATTAAAATCAGATTTCGTACAACATTCTAGAACGGCCTGGCGGCCACGTCTGGATCTTTGAAGAGCAATCTGACATGTTTGCTAAGCATTATACCAAGACCTTTAATTGCAAATTCCTGCCCTTGGATTGAAGTGCGGATGACTGCAGCAGCTTTAATAGACGATCTTCCAGAGTTGAAATCGATAAAGCCATCATGAATTCATGAATATAAAAAACTCAGCACCAGGGAGAAATGGGCTATGAGAACAGACATTGTGGTGTTAGAAGGCGACAGCAAGCGAGTGATACTGCAGGCTTGCAGTAACTCATGGCTCTTGGGGCAGATACCTAAGCAATGAAAAGAGGTAGTTGTGCTTCCCTTTTTAAAACCTGGAGGAGAAGCTCCGTGATGTTAGCATACAGGCTAACTTCCCTGACGGAAATTATGGCTAACGTCATGGAAAAATTGTGCTGAACAGGTTGCTTCCAAGGTTTCAGAAAAGCAGAAGGAACTCAGAGATGCATTACTGGTTACTCCCAGATGGAAGCAAAACCAAGCAGCTTCTATATTTATATTCTATAATAGTGTTCTGCATCACAGAAGACAAACCAAAGTTATTCAACTAGTTGCACTTGACCTCAAAGCGGCTTTTGACTCGGTATGGCTTGACGGTCTGCTTTATAAAATCATGCATTTCGGAATCAAAAGGAACAGTATCCTGTGGATTATAAATTTCTTTACTCAGAGGATTGTCACAGAGAAATGGCGAGGGGTACTCTGAAAGCGTTATGAGTTGATCTGTGGTATTCCGCAGGATTGTATCTTATTCCGGAAATATTCAGCATTTTCATGCTTAACATTTATGAACTCATTCTGATTGATGTTCAATGTTTTGTGCACACTGATGATTTTTTTTTCTCTATTGCGCGGACAACTCGCATTCCAGCTCCTCAGTAAATTGCAGCAAGTTTTGATCAATGTGCACTGTAAATGAGTAGATTTTATGCATGTTAATATATATCATCATCGGAGGAAAGAAGAGTAAAGAAGCGGGTATTTTGAAGTTAAATGGTGTCAGTATTCCGGTAGAAGAACAAGTTAAAATTTTAGGAATGTTGTTTGACAGCAAGTTGAGTTGAAATGCTCATGTAAATAAAGATATTCCTAAATTGGAAAGGACGCAAAATGCATTTAAGTTCATAGCAAGCCCAACATGGAGCGCGAGAAAAGTTTACCTATAGTCAAAATTACGAACGCAACCATAAAAGGAGGACTGAATGTGTCACTTCTCCTTGTATGTCCACCTCACATGGCAACACCAACAACAAAAAACTTTTTATAATCATTTCTAAACATAATATAGCATAAACATAAAATAATTTCTAAATACAGTCTACAATACTGCTTTGAGTCTAGCCACTAGGGCTCCTATTAGCATTCCCCTTACTCTGCTATACGTAGAAGCGGGAGTGTTCGTGCTACAAAACAGGTCGCGATTAGCAGCAATAAAATTCTTAATTAAGAATACTGCGCTCTCCAAGAGATCTCCTATAGCAGTCAACGTGAAAAATTGCTTACAAAATTGAAAATATAAGTGGGGCAGGTTACTAAGCCCATTAGCAAGTGCGTCAAGAACGAGCTCATCAAACTTTATTTGGATTCTAACAAGATCGTCACTTTCACCAATGAGCAGAATTTCTCGGAAAATGCAAATCTCGGTATAAAAATTAATTTGTATGAGTTGCAGAACAAACACATTTCAGATCGAGTGATGCGGAAAAGATCATAATTCATAATAGAAGAATACGTGAAGCGAGTGTACAAAGTTTTCGCCACAGATGCTGTCAAGTCTAGCACTGGAATCGGAAGAATTGGAATAGTAGCAGTAGGTGAGGCCTTTGTGAATGTAAACCAGAGCATTGACAGCAGGAACTGTTGAACGCGAGTGAAAAAATCATCATTCTCACGGATAGTATGTCAGTAGCTAACGCTATTAACTGTGTTCATAGAAGTTCGAATTCTTTCACCCTGAAGTTTTACGGGCTGATGAAAGTTTTCTGCTTTCTTACTCTCTTGTGGATCCTGGGCCACAAGGGCATAGGGCTAAATGAAAAAACAGACAAAGTTGCGAGAACGCGCGAGTGGTTTATGACCTTTCATTAAAAGATGCTTATAGTTTGCACACAGTGCACCGAGGAAGAGCCAACTGACAGCTGGTTGTTTTACCATGCACGGCGCAGGTTCGGCTACTGCGGTGTATATAAACAGTGGAGAAAAGATTTGAACATGTGTAGAACGATGAAAGTAGCGGTAAGTAAAGCGAGGCTGCAGTTGCTGGATACAAATTAGCTCCGGTACAGCTATCGGAGATCGGACTCACCATACTGTGATAAGCGTTATGTGACTGAGCACGCAATTATTCATTGTAAAAAATTCGACAAGGCTAGAGATACTATCCTGAAGAAGATGAAGCTGGGAGACATCGATCTATTGATTATCGCTTCATTCACTGCAAGAAGAATCCCTGGAAGTGTCGCATCCTGGACAAATTTATTACCAACTGGATTCTGAAAAGGATTCCTGAAAGAAATTTATTAATAATATGTGATGTGTAAGGATTTAATCTAGGGAACTAACATTCCCTCTGCAGCGGAGGGAATTCGTCAGACCTCCTGTTCAATGGTTAACACCTGGGTACCTCGGCAACAAGGCCCTACCCCTAATCGAATTATAAAGTTCCTAATAAATACATCACATTAACTAGGAAATAGAGTTGTAATACGTGTTAGAGCATAGTGATAATGATTTAAATGTTGAGCTTTTTTTTAATATAATTTTTACTATTTTTATTTTTAAGTTTTTAGTATTTTAGTATCTTTAAACTATTGAATTGTGCCGTTCGAGCTAGGCGCAAGAGCTTAAAATAAAAGGGGCTAATACATTGGCAAATGCGAAAACTTTCGGTGGTGCTAGTAAAGAATTAAGATGCAGTATGAGGAAGTTGACACATGGAGAAAATTCACAGTAGTACGACAATAAAATGCAAGAATATACATAAATATACAATACAAAATAACCATAGATTCAATGCAGAAGATGCAATAAAAAACCAGTTTACATGTTATAAATATTAAAAATGGCCATAGGTTTGTTTAAATCGGACAGGTTATTATAATCATACTCACAGATTTCAGTAGCTGCGTTGTTGTTTGCGACTTGACTTTCATGAAATCTCTTGGCAAGGTTGTAGTAGTGCGTTTTAAGTTATGCAACATTAAGTTCTTTGTGCGTGCAGCTATTGCGTAAGTGCCAAGGAGAATTTGTAATATTCTGCGCAGTTTGTAATATTTTTCTATTTGATTTACAGGCATAAGCCCAGACTGGCCATGCATAACATAGTTATGGAAGTAAAACGGACTTGTAAATAAGAGAATACGTCCTCGTATTTATTTTTGTAAGTAGCATTGCGCATGCGTTGAAACGGAAGGGTTCGGAAGAAAAGCAGGCTTCACAAGCGTAGAAGAAGTAGAATTCGGTTTAGTTTGTGTGAGCAAGCGTGCAGTTAGGGTATTTCAAATTGATTGAGTGAGGTAGATTTGATGGTAATTTCGAAATTAGCTGAAAGAAGACCTGTAGAGAGAAATTATGCGTAATATTTTTTCTTTAAAAGACTAAACTTTGCTTTTTACGTTTTTAGTTATGTATTCTAAATTGATAGTTTTAATCTTTCAGCTTTATTAATAGTTACTATATCTTGTTAGTTTCGTTTCGTTCATTCTTTTTCTGTAAGAAGGGAAAAAGTTTTTTTGCAAAATTAAAATTTAGGAAACATGTGACAGCGTTTTTCCTAAATTTTAATTTTGCAGTTTTTTCTTTTGAAGTTAAAATAGTTTAGCTCTTTGTATTCTGTATTTTATTGTCAGTTGTAAATTATATTTAAAGCTTTACTTGCAACGTTTTATTTCATTTGTTTTTCTGGATTTCAGTACGCTGTCTTACTTTTGTTTTAATTTTCTAAGTTGTTGTAGGAATATATGAAGTTCTAATACGGTTTGTACAGTTCTTTTTTTTTTTTTTTTTTAAA
>KK120447.1:204170-225906 GCA_000611955.2 Stegodyphus mimosarum
TATGTAAATATGAAATGTTTATTCTATCCTTAGTTTTCTTCCAAGCATTTATTTATTACTTGGTTTAATTGTTTGAATATTTATTGCTTAAATTGTTAACAGATGTTTTGTGTATTTTCCATTAAATATTTTCTTTGTAATTTGGATAAGTAACTATTCACATTTTTATAATTTTTCATTTTGAGCAGATTTTTTTCTCATGAGAGAAGACAAAAACTTTATTATATAAACTACTAACTATATTACATAAATTAAAAAAATATTATGTATAGTTTTAATTCAGTAAACAAAAGTATTCCTTTTATTATTTATTGTCAAGTTTTTAAAAATTAATTTTTTGTGCCGAAATAACTTTTTAAGTAGAATTAAAGAGATTCCTTCTATGATAGCCTAATTATTTATTGCATTGTAACTTTCTCTCTCTCTCTCTTTTTTAATTTACTTTTCTGTTTCTTTTAGCAAAATTTTTTATGTGAGGAATTTGTGTTTTTGTTGTTCAGCTATGTGCTGAAATTGTGATGACAAAAGAAATTTTCTCCTTTTATAGCTGAAAATTTCAAAGAATGAAAAAAAGTACTTTTATGCAGTACCCAAAATTAAACAGTCTAGATCTCATTTGCTAATTGAAAATATTAGATAATCAGCTTCTCTGATAATATACATTTATATAATATTTTGCTGTATTTGACAGAATAAAAATCTACCAAAAAAACTGACCTTTTATTGCAGTACTTATCTTTGTTTTTCTGCATATATGGATATTACTTTTTTATATAAAAAGGGAAAAATATTTAAAAAATAATAAATAAATGATAGTATTGCAAAAATTTTTATCCATTCTGAATGTGAGTACAATTAAGAGTTGAGAAATGTATTTTGCTTGTATAATTTTGTTGTGAACTGAAATCCATGGAGAAGTGAATTAATTTGAATTTGCTTTTTTTTATCTTCTAATAAATACTTATAAGCTCTGAATTCTGTAATGAATCGAATTAGCAAACATAAAATTGAATGGAAATGAGAATGGGAGAATAAATCCATCTAGAATCCCGTAGGGAATAAATCAATCTTTAAAATTATATATATTTTGAGACTTAGATGAGATTCAACAAAAATTAAATGAAGTTAAATAATAAAATTCTACTGTTCAAATTCTACTACTACTTCAAATTTTGCCACTTTTAACCTCTACTTCCCTTTCGGTCCTAATGGGCACATACGTCCCAGAGATTAGATTTTATTCCCCATTGGGTAAGTGAAACATACTTTTAAATGACCACTGTAACTTACTTTAAATGATGCACTGTTTTTAAGGAATTAGGGAACAAATATATGACTAAAGAAACCTGATGTATTTGCCAAATGTGTGAAGTTGCACTTTGTAAAGACTGCTTTATGCTATATCATACTTAACTTTACTGTAAGAATAAAATATTTGGTACATTTCATTTAACTTTATTATTTATTCACATGCAGGGTAAGGTTATTATCACAATATCCTAGATGATTGGGACAAATAGATTAGGACATATTGTCCCAGGAGATTTCCAGGAAACTGAAAAAGTTAAAAACTTTAACCTCATATTATGCTTCTTTTAGTATGTCAACATTAAATTAAACTACTTTTCATCATTAAATTTTAATCATCAAAAGTCAGGTTGAAAGGGTTAAATGATGCCATTGAGCTATAACTACTGAATACTGATCATTCTAGGGAACCACATTCACTTTAAACAACACTGCAGACTGGAATTCTAACATGCGTTCACTGCGCACCACACTGTCAGTCCCAGAGTATGCGCAGAAGTGCAAATTTATGTTCAGTTTGCATTTAATTACCGTTAATAATTACATATACATTGGACATATGTTGCAACATTAACTTAGTAGGCATATTTTTTCTCATTATCCTTTAATTTTGATGACCTGTGTGCACGTGAAGTTCTTATTTCAAAATTTTTCTCAAGACTATTGGTGAAGATTTTAAGAGTAATTTATTGAATATCTGAAAGGTTACTAAAATTCTTGACATTCTAAAAGCCATTCTCTTCTTTATAGCAGTTCCTTACTTCTAATACCTGTTAATACATAATTCAAATTCTAATCTAAAAGCTTAAAGGGTCATTGTTTCCATCAAAATGTCTTGCTGATCATACTGGACTTCCAGTTTTTAAAAAGAAAAATTTAAATGAAACGACTCCTAGAAATATTCCACTCCTTCACTAAAAAAAGGGTAATTAGCAATTTTTTTTTTAAATACTGTAAAGCTGACTTAGTGAAATGATATAATAAAAGTAAGAATTAGAGTTTAAAGTGTTATACTATTTGCTGTGCTAATGAAAATGTATGTGTATGCATATATGTGCAAATTTGACATTAATGTTCTGAATTATTTGAAATAATGTTGAATTTTTACTCCACACTTGTTTTGGAATTTTTTGAAGGAATCGGTCACCTTTTATATTTTAAACAATTTAAGTAGTTTTAAATTCATTAAATGTATACAACAATCAAATTTACTAAATTTTTCTAACAGGTATATAGTACTATGTAAAAGTAGTTAAATTGTTTTTAGTGATTTTTGGAAAATATAAATCAGTTTTTAAAGGAACCTATAGTTTAAGGCTTGATTCTTGATTTTAATTAAAAGTATTAACTATAGTAAATAATTTTTTAAGCATTATTTATATGAATGATTATGTGTGTGATACTTAATACAAATTTTAACAATATTTGCAAAGAATTTATTCATTTCCTTAAAATTTTAATTTAAAAAATATTTTTGCATGATTCTAGTTGAAATCTCAGATGAAAATATTGAAACAGAGGATCCTTTCTTATTAACTGGAGATAATGAACAAAATGAGAAATTTGATGCTAAAGAAACAGAGAATGAAGATCCTGTAAGTATGATTCATAAATATATTCAGTATTTTAAGTATTATAGCATATAAATTTTAATAATAGAAAATTAATTGGTGAAACGTAATTTAAATTTGTATATTGTTGAAGAATTAATTTATAAAAGCAAGTTTGGGTGCCAAAAAAGGTGCTTTGGGATTGTTTTTCTTTCCTAATAAATGTGTAAATAAGCTAGTTAAAGATTAAATTGTAATTAAAGAACTCTACTAGCTACTCTGCATTGACAAAATCTAATCGACAATTTTACATCCCCAGTCAGACAGCGTGGTAGAGAGTTTAATCGAACCATCCACAATAACCTTTGTTGGTGGTTTCCAGAAACCAACAGGACTGGAACAAGAAGTTACCTCAGTTTTTACTGGCTTATCGCAGTGCTGTCCACGAGACTACCAGCTGCTCCCCATTCCAGATGCTCTTCGGTCATGACTTTCATCTGCCTTCTGATCTCTTGTTTGGTTTCCCTCTGATGCACCGTCATCACCTGAGTACATTGAAGATCACCAGGCCTGGTTTGAAGTGAAGCACAGTTTTGCACGAGAACGAGTCAACTTTCCAATGGAGAAGATAAAGACTCAGTATGACATGAGAGCTGCAGGTCTTTGATTCAACGAAGGTGACAAGGTGTGGCTGTGGAATCTGATTCGACGGAAAGAACTCTGTCTTAAACTACACTCACCTTGGGATGGTTCTTACACAGGCTGAACAAGGTTGTAGTTCGAATCTGCAAGTCATCGATTTCTAAGCCTAAAGTCATTCATTACAAGATAGCTGTTTACTATGGCCATAGCACATAGTGTATATAATGTAAATAGTATGAGACCATGGTCCTTTTTCTTTTTAAATTTGGGCCCTCACTTATTGATTTAGTATTTGTTTTATGTTACTTATTGCAATTATTGTTTGTTGTTTATTATTGCATTGATGCCTTAGTTGTAAGTTGGCTTCCTGTCCAGTGATTGTACTACTCGGGGTGTGTAGTCCTTGGGAAGAGGGCAGTGTTATAAAATTTGTATTTAGGTAGCTAGTTTAGGTGAATTGCAGTTAAAATTGTTATATTTCCTTGTGCAATGCAACGTGAGGAGCCAAAATTTCAAGAGAAAGCTATGCAGGAAAAGTAAAAATACAGGAGCACAGGAATTTAATATTGAATAAATGGATATCTCGGTAATTTGTATTGAAATTGAATAAGTTTAATTGACCACTATGTTAGCTGTAACCATAATTCATTGCTTTCCAGAAATCTCGAGAAGCAGAAATTACCTAGAAAGATCTTGTGTGGCCAGTTGAAAAAAAACTATTTAAGGCTGAAGAGAGAGCATCTCAGTTCAGTTGTGTAGTTAGCTGCTGTTGTTATTGTTGAGAGTTCTGCACGAGATCGGATTAGTTTTCTGTTTGCATTGTGTTGTATTTTAATGCTTTTAGTAGTTTAAAGTATAGCTACTAACTATATTGTGTGATATTGTGAACACATGTATGAATATCTCTGAGGAAAATTCCAGCGTTCTGTTACATTTCTTTTGATAATAATAAATTTTATTAACCTATTATCCGACTTGTGCATTCAAACCATTATGAACCCATACACACATAACATTATTATGGTGTGATATGGCATACTTCTTAATAAAATATGTGAGAATATGCATAATGCACATTTTTAATTTTATAATAATATTTTTTAAATACCTGGAAAGTAACTTTCATAATTTTTTAATTAACTATTAGTTGGGAATTATTTTCAAAATTTCTATTAGGATGTTGCAATGATAAAAGCTCGTGTGAAAGAAATGGAAGAAGAGTCTGAAAACATTGATCGATTGCAAAGAGAAGTTGCTAAATTACATACTCGCTGTATTCCATGTAAGTTCACGAGGATATCATATTTTCTTATAGTGGTTAAAATTTTATTTCATATTCCATATTTAAATGGAAAGCAAACAGTCTTATAATGCCATTTTAAATTAAAGTGATTCTTTTCAATTTCAGTTTATAATTGTTTTAGTATGTCTTAAACATACAAACTTAAATTTCTGCTAGTAGAAATATGTAAATTACTTTTAATTGTTGAATTTGATTTCCCCCCCCCCCAATTATTGACTCTTCTTCACTTCTTAGTGCGCTCCTTACCAATCTTCTATTCAGGAATGTAATTGTTTACTACCCCTTTCTTCAGAAATGTTTTGTTCGTTCTTTGTTTAATTATGCTAAGCATGTTATGACTTTCTTTAGAAGTGTAATTGCCTTTCAAAATAATGTAATTAAGAAGTCATTATTCTGTGTAGTTGTATATTGCAGTAAATAACTGTGTTAATTAAGTATATTTACTTCCTTGTATGAAGTAAAAAAAGTATTGTAATTGCAAAACATTTCAGGTATCGTATTTTAAAGAAAATATCCATTTTGACTGTTCTTGAATCCATTTGAACGATGTTTTTGCATGACATCTCTACATATATACGTATGTATCTCACAACCAAAAATGAGAATAGTCTCAGAATGTTGAAATTTTGTACATGGAACTGCTATACATGTAGTTGTGCACCTCCCTTTTTGGTTGCAATTACTTGCACCAAAAGTATATATGTATACACACACATAATACTCGCTCATCACACAGCTAGTGAGCTGAATTTTTTCTTTTTTTATTCTTGTGTGTTGGTAGATTGTGCATTTTTTGCTTTAAAAGTTATTGAATTATGTTGTTCTTATGTTCCAGTTACGTTTTTATGTCTTTAGTTCATCTGAATGCAATAGTTATAGAATTATCAACAATTTAAAAGTTGTTTAACTGCTACTAAGTCAAACATAGCTGTCATTTGTATACATTTAAAACTTAGCAGAATAGTTAATTCAATCAGTTTCTGTACCTTCAGTGTCTTTTTTGCCGAGTGGAACCAAAAGTAAACTCTCAGTTTTGTGAATGAAAAATCTGCCTACTTGCCTGCTGGCCAAATTGCTTGCTTTTCCTTAGAAACTCTAATTATAAAAATTGTTTTTTAACTCTTTTAACTATATTTGATGTTTTATGTTTTTCTGTATTTTACAATTTTTAATAAAGATATTTTGAGTTTTTATGTATTCTTGCCTTGCCGCAAAATGAAAATTGAATTAATTAAATGAGAAATATATCTCTAACGAAATTCAAGGAAAAAATTTAAATGAAATGTAGTAAAAAATGTGTATGATTTAATAGGATGTACGAGGAAGTCATGTGGTTTCCACATCAGATTTTTTTTTATAATCCAGTATAATTTTAAATTCCTCACTTTTATTTTGGGACACCAAAATAATAATAATAATATTTATTTTGACTGTATATTATTTCTTTTGCAGTGTGAAATTTTTTCAGAGTTTGATATTTCTCTTCGAAAATTATTTTAATTTCAAGATGCAGAAAGTGAATTGAATTTTTATAATGCTTTTTTGGTTTGCACTATAATTTGTAGTAAACCTGGAAAATTAGTCATTTGTTGGTATTTAATTCATTATGTTTGACCGAGGAAATTGTTCTTGCTGATCATGCAAAATCAGGGAAATTAAAATTTGAATTTCATTGGGAATCATATAAGGGAAATATCTGAGTTCATTAAAGGAGATGAGCAGATAGTCATTGATCTGTGGGAAATTGATAATGTTTGTCACAGTACAGCAAAAATCCATTTTGAACCTGAATACAAATCTCAGTGTTAATTACAATGCTTAATATTTGTGATAGTTTTGTGTCTGTATTTTCCAATAATAGAACTTGTAATAAAATATTTCTGTACTTAAGAACATCAGTTATTGAAAGCTTCCTTCAAGATTTGAATTATTGTTGATTTTAGATGCTTGTAAACATGCCTTCCCCAAAAAATATCTATTTATAAATATGTAAAGTAATTGATGGAACTAAGCATAATGGGAATTTTCAAACTTGAGGTAAAATACTTTAGTTTTACACTGAGTGCAGTATTTCAAGAAATAATTTGATATGGATCTCTTTCTTGAAAGCCAGTGTTTTACAAATATGCATTAAATGTAACTTTATCACAGTTAACAATAGTAAGAAAAATTATGTGTCATATAGATGTTTTATGTAATTGATTTCTTCTCTCATTTCCATAAAATAGATAATGAAAATGAAAGTAGAGCCTCAGAATCTGAGAGAGAAGCTGCTGCTGAGTCTGGTTTGTTTTCTTATCTTCGTTTATTTATTTCTTAATCACATTATTCATTCTAAGGAAGATCGACCCTCACGAAATTGCATATTGATTGAAACTCATAAATGCTTTTCATTTGAAAACAGTATGAAATGCAGCTGATTTTTTAATGGAAGTTTTTTTTTTTTAAGTAAGTTTTTTTTAAAGCTTTTAAATGAATACTTGTTAGAGAGAAATCACTTTAATGTGCCTGATAAATTCTGATTATTTTCATGAAAGCAAATGAAAAAAATGCATTTAAAATAAGTTCTGAAAGCATTTGCTTCTATAAGTAGTTGATGTTTGCTACAGTATGAAAAGGCATTGGTTAAAAAGAGATGCTGAATAGGAAACAGAGATTAAAATGTTTAGTTTGATTTCCTAAAATGAAGAATTAATATCGTACACATAAACACTAATGTGTTTTAATGTGTTTAAAAACATGAAAAAAAATGCTTCTTTTTTAATATGTATGAATATTATAGTACTTTTAAAAGGCATTAATTTTTAGGCTTGATTACTTAGCTTAATAAGCTTTTTAAGAAATTAAGTTCTTATGCTTACTGCAAAGTCAGATTACAAATTCTAATTGAAGTTTGGGTGGAACACTTTCATTGTCTACTGAGAATGACGAGGAGAACATTGTAACGAAAATTTCATTCTCGGGAAATCTGCTTTTTAATTTGACTTTCAGATTTGGAATGCACTGTACATAATTGTTTAAGTTACATTTTGTAGTTTTATTCACCAACTCCATTAATTTTGAAAAGTGTATAGAATTCTTATTTAGCAGTTAACTTTGCCATATGATTAATTTTGTCTCAAAAGTTTTCAAAGAGTCATAATGATTATGAGTAAATAGATCTTTTCCCAGTAAGAATTGTTCAGATCAGAGATGACCAGTAACATCAACAAGAAATGCAAAGTTTCTTAATCACTTCTCATGGAATTTTCACATGGATTTTCCTTTTGTATTCCATGAATTGCTGAATTCATCCTTCAAAGAAAACAGGTGCTGATGTGTCTTTTCTCGTTTTAATCAAAGTACTTCTGCTTAGTACATAGCATCAGTGATTTTAGTTTCAAAATCATTCAAGAAGTGTTTAAATTGCCTGTGATTAAAGCCTTTGAACCGGATGAAATTAAATACTTTTACAACAGTCAGAACATGGCTTAAGTTTGAGAACTTCTTGCACACATTTTCTTTTTGGATGATACAGTGGAAAACCATCATAGTACTATTTCTGCATGTCTTTGCATATTTATTATTCCTGTTTTCTGTCAGGTCACACAAGGAGCACCATCTGTTGTTATTGCATATATTGCTCAGATCTGATATTCAGCCAAGTTTTTAGACTGACTCTGATATAAATCTGATCCCTGTGCTGTACCCGTAAGTGTAATGACACTGGCTCTGACTCTAATATAAATCTGATCCCTGTGCTGTACTCTTAAGTGCAATTACACTGGACAATACCTATGAAATCATGAAGTTTCTGTCAATGCTACAAATAAAAATGATTGTTTGTGCTCAGTATGTATTGCATCCATTAATGCTAAAAAAATAAAACACAATGTCTTTGCATTTGGATTTTAAATTATTGAATATTATCTTCTACCAGATCCTCATTACTGTAACACCACCACAAGAGCTCATTACTGTAACACTCTGTATTGATGAAAGGTTTTTAGCATTTAGCAATTTTATCTATCAAGTAGCTAACACAAGCACTATTTTTAGACTCTTAATTTACTCTGAAGAAAAAAAGACTGCTGATAATTAGCTTTGATTTTAATTCTTTAACCTTTATCGCTTCAAAAATGTTCTTCCAATGCAGAATATTTCACACTGTGCTTAGTATCATAAATGCCCTTGATATTATATTCTTTCACCATAGCTATACTTTCATTACATATAAGACAAGCTGTCTTGTGCTCAATGAAAAAGAAAAAAGATGACCACTTATCTTGAAAAACTACCCTTTTTCTTCAACTTTTTTTTCCCCTAGTTTTCCATCTTGCACTCATTCCAAGACCAAAAATACTTCTGAATTTTATAGTCTGAATTGAGTAATCTAGCTTAAATAAACTGTATAAACCTTACTTATTTGCCAACCAATCATGATGTTTGCATCCACCTGTCCTTTTACCAACTGATTGCAACATTGGGAGAAATATAATTCCATTTGCTATTCCTCTATTCTTTTGAACAAGAGGCATATGAAGGTCTGAAAAAGACCTTGGTATGGTTTCTTTTCTGCTTATTTTAATCAAGAAGATCAACATGGAGGGATGCTTGAAATATATCGACTCTCAGCAAAGGTAGAATTGGGTGAAAAACATCTCGCAAACTTCTGTGTGAGAAAAATTAAAGAAAAGCTAGGAATTCAAGACTATTGCATTGACAGTTTCCTTTTTAACTTAGCAGGCAGTCTCAGCAAGCCTCTTGCAGCATATGCATTGAAATGACTCCTAATTTAAATAGAGATTTGAGTATAAAATATAAATTATAGTTATTTAAGTTATAAAGTGCAGTCATTATTAAAAATTTGACTTTAAACTTGTGTGTATATATATATTTTTCTGTGTAATACTGTATCAATAAGTTTTGAAGTTATATATGTATTTCAGTAATGTTTGTTTCAATTTCTTTATTATGTAAGATTTAATCATAAGCAAGATAGGTAGTAACACTAAAATGAATATTAATATTTATCAATTTTATTTTAACTAATGTTTTTACTGAATAACTCTGCATTAATATTTTTTTAATAATGTAATAAATTTTTACTTTCTTGCAATGAAGTGTATAGTCATTTTTCTTTTTGTCAGCTGGATTTATGTCTGCAAATTATGAAGACAGAGTGGAAATTGATTCACGATCTATCTATGTCGGAAATGTAAGTTAAAGTAATTTTTTGTCCAGTGTATGAACTTGTTGATGTTTTTGAAATCGTTTGTTTTAGTGAGCATTCTTTTGCACATTAATCATTTAAAGATGATTTTAAAAATAATTAAAAATTTTTAGGTGGATTATGGGGCTACAGCTGAAGAACTTGAGCACCATTTTCATGGTTGTGGATCAATAAATCGAGTTACAATACAGTGCGATAAATATACTGGGCATTCCAAAGGGTAAATTTAACATTGTGGCTAGAATAATTGTATTGAATATTAACTATTATGCATCAATTTTGTTTATTTTAAATAACAAAATTATTTTCAAAATTCTATGTTTTAATGTGTATTGTGGTCTAGGAGTAATTAACAAAATGTATTGTTGCGTTTTTACGGGTTCGTAGATTTGAGAGTAAACCGATGAAAACGCGATGCAGAACAATAAAAAGCACAATTTATTTACAGGAATCACTATTTACAGCGCAGTTCCAAAATTACCTTTAAAAGCGTCGAAAATCTACAATAAATACGCTGAAACAATCAGCAACACAGCTTCAGGCTGTAACTGTACAGGTAGCTTCACGGCAACACTAAACTTATAATAAAACACCGTGGAACAATCACCAATCCACTTTCAAGCTATACTGTAAAGATAGCTTCACGGCAAAGCACTATCTCGATTGCTTTCCGTTCACAGAACTCTCGCGTAGCAGCTATTCTCACAACTAATCACACTGCTCGCAACTTGCAACTAACTTCGCAACTAACTCGCAACTCACCTGCTCTCAGAAACGCAAGGGTTTATATAGCTTAAGTTCGACACGTTTCCAGAAATATCTCGACAGGAAGTTATTCTAGAAGCTTCCCGATTGGACCATGGGATATCGCCAATTTGGCCGCCAAATGGGCGATAAAGTCGCCAATCTGGCAACCCTGCCACACACTATTTTATGGCAACCCTAGTGCTATGCCGGAAAGCTTACATACAGGCGCAACCGCCGAATTTTTCGTAACAGTATTTATGTATGCCTCTTCAGTATACTTAATGACTTGATTCCTTTGGGGAAGGTCACCATGTACCAAAGTGGCTAAGCCATTGAATATTTATAGTTCAATCCAGGTTTGAATTCTAATGAATAGGCTGGCTGTTTGGGTATTTTTGTGGTTTTTCTCATGTATAACTTGAGTAAAAGCTAGTTTTATTTATATTATCCCTCAACTTAGACAAAAACACGTACTTTGCTGTATTCAGGTTATTTAACCTAAGCTAAAAAGCATACGAATATACAACTTATATTGTTTAAAACAATTGTTTTCTTAAGTAATAGTTTGCGTAATTTTCTGATTGCAAATCTAAACAAATCTTGCTCTGTGGTGTCAGGCAATGTAACCATGACAAATTTCTTTTAGCTTTCATCCTTATATCAGTATGTGGCAAAAAGTGTCACCATTTAATCATTGGAGTAATTATTTGATCTTTCAAATAATAAAATTCAGAAATGGTAATTTTGTACATGTTTAGTTTTAGATAATCGTTGCACTATGTGTTTCTTTGTAAAAGCTTTACATAAAGTCTTGTAATTATCAAGAATAATACAAGATTGAAGAACTTTCTTATTATTAGAACTTCAGGTGTATTTCTTTTATTTGGTCTGTTATAAGTACCAAAAACCTATTTTGTATTTCTTATAGTGTTTATGTCAAAATTTATGCTCTGGGCATGACCTAGGTTTGTAATGTTTAGTCCAGTGGTGTATGATAAGACTATCTTGTTTTTCTTATGTTTGGTTTTAAACACCTATCAGAATTGCACATATTATTACAAGGCAATGAATTAATAATACCAAATACTATTGCATAAAATGATAATGTGTAGCTGCCATTGAGTAAGTAAGTGAGAGGGAAAAAATATAGTTTATCCTTCTTTCTAATTTGATTAAAATTTTGATATATAATTCTTATTAACTTTAATGGTTATTTCATAACATACCTTTTGTTATATTGGCACGATTTAATTCTATGTACGTTCACTGTATTTTTTGCAATATTTCACCTCAACATATTTATTTTGTAACTTAGTCGAAAAACACTTTTATTGCCGAGTTTGTGGCGAAATAAAAATAAAAAAGTACAGATCATTGTTCACAAATAATAAATAAGTTGTGCTTTAAGTGATAATTTATATTAAAAAGAAATTGTCTTAAAGAGAAAACAAGCTATACAGTGGAATAAGTATCTTAGATTATACTGTCAGGTTAACTAATTTAGAATTTTTGTTTCAGTTTTGCTTATATAGAATTTGCAGATAAAGAATCAGTAATCACGTCTGCAGCCTTTGATGAATCTGTGTTTCGAGGGAGATTCCTTAAGGTTAGTGTGCGATATAATTTTAAATTTGAGTTATACATGTTGTTTGAAAAAGATAGTTACAGATTTTGTTTCCTTAAATATTGATTCTAGATATGTAGTTTGAATCGTAAAGTTTCATAACTTCTTTGCTTCCAACATCAAGCAAAGAAATTCCCCTCATGTGCCTGTGACCTTGGAGCACTGAACGACACTGTATACCTTAGCACATTTTGCAATTAAGCCGAACATGCAGAAGTAATTCCTATAAAATCAGAATTCTATCTAAATATTTGAATTTTTGCATATAATTTATTTCTTAATTTCAGTAATATTCCTAAGGTAATTTGAGAAGTTTTAATGTATCTTTAATATTTTAACATTATATTTTACTGCATTTTATTACTTTTTAAATGCAAAGTAAAGAATTTTATGAAAACATTTCAGCACTGTTAGGGAGAAATAAATAAAACAAAATCTTAAGTTATATAGTTCATGTGCAGACTGAAAATTCTACCATGTAAAATATGCATTGCACAATAGTTAGTTGATACTTTTACATGCAGAATTTACAGATGCATACTTTAAAGGGTCAGCCACAAGTTTAATTAAAAATTCCATTTTAGCCAAGATAGAACTTTTAACCATCAAAACAAGCAACATTTCTTTTGCATCTGCTTCTTAAATTTGATCTTGGTCTTGAATTAATTATTATAGGAAAAGAGAAATAACCTTATTCATTCCTGAATTTTTGCAAATTTTGAATGTGAAATAGAATTTTTTTTCTTAAATTTTTAAAGCAGATTATATGTTTATAAAATGGAATTCTATGCAAAATGTATAAATTAGATTCCATTGTATTAAGTTTATATAAAATATTTTACCTTATTTTTAAAAAATCTCAAAACTAGATGAAAAAGTAAAAATATAAGAAAACAAAGCATGTACCTTTGTTTTCTTTAATAAATAGATATCTTTTAATTTATTTTATCCCTACCATCCATAGCATTTACTTTCTGGTTTGATTATAGGTACTTCCTAAACGTACTAATTATGCAGGTATTAGTACAACTAACAGACCACCTAGACGAAGGTTTCATAGATTTCCTAGATTTCCCTTCTTTGGTTATCAATTTTTGAGGAGACCATACAGGTATTTTCTGCAATTATCTTTTTTTTTTTTTTAATTTATTCAAAACTGGAGAAAATTTTGTTGCATTCCTTAAATCATGTATTCTTAAAATTGTTCAAAATCCAGAACACTGGTAATCAAAGCACTGTTTGATGTAATTAATGTTACACGCTTATTCTAAGGATATTCAAAGTAGCACATATGTATTAAATGCCAAAAAAAAAACTCACTAACTTTTGCAAAAAAATTTTTTAAAAATGGAAAAATTATATATATAAGATAAAAATATTTAAATAAAAATTGAAATTTAAATTAATGGTAACCCTTTAATTCTCCCTTTCTATTCTAAAAATTGTAATAAATTCTCTGTATTGCATCATTTCTAGATTAATCTATGCCACGAAGGTTGCGTAATGCTGATGATGTAGTAATTGGGGAACCTAAATTCTGAGACCTGGCACCTTTCTAACTGAAATCAAAAACCTTCCTCTTTCATAAGCTTCCATACTAGATAACTATGCACTTTAGCTTCTCTCTATGCTGCTTGGATGTAATTTCGTTGTGCTCGCTTTTTCTCGCAATGAGAGTATGAGAGTGTGAATGGAATGATGGAGCAGTTCAAACAAAAAAGCCAGTTACCTATATCCAAGGAATGTAGTTCTTTTATATAGTAACTTCAAATTTAGCATTCCTTTTGGCCACTGGTGAAAAATAAACACCAGTTTGCTGAATTTGATATGTTAGTATTTAGGGAAAGCTGTGGTATCTTTGGGTTTTGTAAAGAATAAGTGAACTACAAATGTCTTAAAAAGCATAATTTCTATAAATTATGTTGAATGATGCTACATGGAAGGAAAATTTTGAAATCTGTTGTGCTTATGTATGATGTGTTTAAAATTTTTATATTTTAAAAGCTTTCCCTAAAACATCATTATGGAGATTTTAAAGATTAAATCATGATAATTCTAAATTTGATTCTTTTTTATATCTGGTGTATTTTTGTCTTAAAATTTTTCTCTAAATTATTATTGTAGGTTAATGTTTAATTCTTAAAGTATTTAACTTGATTATATGAGTTACTTGTCTTAAACTTCAATCTTAATTTCGTATTTTTGTGTTTCAATTAAGTGATATGAAAGATTTTAGCAAACTGATAATTGTACAATCCTTAAACTAGTTGCTTTTTTTAAGGAATGGAGGTTTTTTGATTTATTGTAAAGCATCCCCCAAACATCAGAAAGTTACTACAGATTTTGTTTGGAGAGGTCACACCAACTAATCTTCGAAGTTATTGTATTATAATATGTTAATGCGTTGAATTTGAAATGAGAAAAATTTATTCCATTACTCACAAACTGTCTGTGTTATAATTTAAAGTTTTCAATACAAATCAAGACCTCTCGGAACTATTTCATTTCTGTGCCAAGAACTGTGGAATTATTTCGTAAACTTTTCATTGGACATTTTTCTATTATTAAAAAAAAAAGAAAAAGCTTAAATTTCAAAATTACGTTTTTGTCAATTTATTCTCATTTGCTTTTATTTAGAAATTATATATTGTTATAAAATTTTTAAATTGGATTTTTAAGTATTTTCTAATTTACATGTGAGAGAACTCATGAGTAACGATGGGGTATAGTGAAACATACAGGCTATGTCCCTCATGCCTACTCATGACTTAAGCACTAAATATTGTAAAAACTTTCTCTTGCTTCGTTAACACACCTATGCGTTCTTTTCAAAAAAACTTTATTTCTTGCCATGCCTTTTTCTCTTTAAAGGGGGGGGGGAGATATGTAAGATAAAAAGTGTGTAAATAAAAATTATAATTTAAATTAATGGTAACTCTTTAATTCTCCCTTTCTATTCTTAAAATCGTAATAAATTCTCTGGATTCCATTATTTTTAGATTAATCTATTCCACAAAGCTTGCGTTACACTGATGATATAGTAATTGGGAACCTAAACTCTCAGAACTGAAACCTTTCTAACTCAAACAAAACCTTCATTTTTGTGAGTTTCCACATTGGATAACTATGCACTTTAGCTTCTCTATGCTGCTTGGATGTAATTTCCCTTCGCTTCCTTTCATAACAGTATCAAAAATGTAAATGTTCTCAAATAGGCATGATTAGAGAGCCAAATGAATTGTGGCCACAAATGTCAGTTTAAATAAAAATATAATTAAAACTGCCTCGACTGCCAAATTTCTTATTCATTGTAGATCGTCATTTCAGTATTCTTCAGTATGGATCTACGTTTCTATATCTTAGTGTTCTCTCATCAATAATTCTCTGAAATTTATTTTCATCACATTTTTTTTTTACATATCTGGGATTCTAACTCTATAATCGAACATTTTTCTCTTGCGCTACCTAATTTTTATAGTAACTGCACAAGTAAAATTAATGGAACTCTCTCCACTTTGTGTTTTTAAAGTGAGATGAACGATGTCTTACTAAGAAGTTATATAGGTATTAATAGATGAACGATGTCTTGTTAAGAAGTTGTATAGGTATTAATAGATGAATGATGTTATATAAGGTATTAATAGATGAACGTTGTTGTATATGTATTAATGTTTCATTAAATATGTTTTGTTTCAAGATGAGTTGTGATTTGCCTAAGATAAAAACCCTCAAAAATGGTATCAGAATGTTCTTAAACAAATAATTGTTTAAGAATGCATTTTCGTATTTCATCACTTGTTATGCTTGTGGATTGTGATATTCAACTGAGGTATTAAGTACTATACATTTCTGATGTGAGTAAGTCAATTTTAAAATTTTTAATTTTGTTATATATTACAACACGAAGTTAGTGAATATAAAAGAAATAGAAGTCACTCTGAAATGTGAAAAAGTCGAGAATATTTAGTTACTTCATAAATTTATATTTCATCATGAAGGTGAACGTCAGAACTGAAAGCGACTTGGGGATTTTACTGGTTTTGCATTTAACTACATGCTGATGACTTTTTGAAACAGAATATGCTGAAGAAAATTTTTCCTTAAATGATGTACTTACGGTTCAAAATGTGCACTCATGTCCAAAATTATCTTTACATACCCAAAAATGAGGATATTCAATGAAATATCGAATCAATGTGATCCGTATTTGCAGGGAATGTGTGAAAACCAAGCCTAATTAGCATTATCCAATCAAAAGTAATCAAACGGTTTGTGATATGCAAATCTAGGCGTTACGTCATCCAAGGGTTAATCAAGCACTTTGCGCAAACTGAATATTTGAGTGAATTTCTGCAACATAGCGTTTGATTTCAGTGTGTAGGGACTCAAAGCGGTTTGTTATGGCTTCAAAGTATCATTTGGAAGAATCTGTAAAGTGGCGAATTATCGGCCGTTTAGAAGCAGGGCAGTCAATCATAGAAACAGCCACATGTCTGAATATTTCAAGACAGACAGTCTCTAAGCTATGGAAACAGTTTCAAAATGATGGAAGTGTTGTAAGGAGGCCTGGACGAGGTCGGAAACGAATCACAACTGCTTCTGAAGATCGGTATTTGGCATTAACTGCCCGTCGTAACAGAAAGGCTACTGCTTGCCAGTTAAGTTCAGAGCTTGCAGCCGCCACTGGAACTGTTGCATCACGGCAAACAATATACAGAAGGCTTAATGAAAAAGGCCTTTATGCCAGAAAGCCAAGGGTATGTGTTTTACTGTCTTCACAGAAAAAGAGGGATCGCTTTAATTGGTGTAAAGAACATCAAAACTGGACTGAACATCAATGGTCCCATGTTCTCTTTACTGATGAGTCGCGGTTTAGTTTAACTGGTGATTCTAAACGTGTTTACATCTGGAGGGAGTCAGGAACACGAAATGATCCCTCGAACATTGTGGAACGTGACCGTTTCGGTAGTGGAGGTGTGATGGTATGGGGTGGAATAATGATCGATGGACGTACGCCCCTACACGTGTTCAGCAGCGGATCTGTGACAGGCCAGATATATCGGGATGAGGTCTTAGATCCTTATGTAAGACTTTTCAGGGGTGCATATGGACCTGACTTTTTATTTATGGATGATAATGCCCGTCCACATCGAGCAAACCTCGTTGATGAATTCCTTGAAAGTGAAGACATTAAGCGAATACCTTGGCCACCAAACTCTCCTGACCTTAACCCGATAGAGAACTTATGGGACTACCTTGGAAGAGCAATTGCACGTATACATCCTCCTCCTAGAGATGTAAATGCTCTGAAGACGGCATTGCTGGAAGAGTGGAGATTAATTCCCCAAACTGTGGTTAACAACGTTATTTCCAGCCTTAAAACACGTTGTGATATGTGTGTACAAGTCAGGGGAGATCATATTCCATATTAAATTCGTAAGACTTAATTCTTTTTCTGAATCATTCCTTTTTTTCTTAACTCTCTTTGTCACACTTTATTACCATTTTTATTGTTTCATGCTACAATTTTATATCATATGAGGTGATCTTCAATTTTTTCTTTTTCATTTATGTGTCATCATGTTATGTAGGATTCCACGAAAATTCATTAAATTATAAGTTATAGTCTCTGAGAAATCCGTGAATTTATGCATGTAAACATAATTTTGGACATGAGTGTATTAAGTATATCTTGTGATGGTTCAAAACAAATAATTAAAAGGATTACAAGTTATTTATGTTAATTACGGATTTTACAAAATAACATAATTACATAATTCCAGATGGATTATATTATATATGAAACACTTGAAAATTATGCAGCTCAAGGTAATAAATTCCTATGATATTCAGAATGATGCCCATATTACTGATAAGTCATCAGTTTAATTCCCATTTGCACAGTTTTCAAATGCATATGTAAATTTTAATGACATTGAAAGTTTGATTTCTAAATGTAATGGTAATGCATATAATTCGGTTGACAAATTAATTGAAAACTTTGAGGGATGTATCTAATTTCTTAAAACTAAATTAATTGCTGAAACTGATATTCGCCAAAAGATCTTTAACTGGGATAGCAAAATGAAAATTAATTTATGGAATGCACTTAGGCTTTATTAGCAAATGAATATGGTGCTCAGTATAACTCTGCTCAGTTACATGAATTATTATCGGAACGTAAAATGCAGAAAAACGAATCTCTATATGAATATTTTTTGGTAGGTAGAAATCTGTGTTCTAAAGGTAATATTGAAAATGTTCCTTGCTACAACTGCAGAAATCTTGGTCAGGTGGAGAATTTTTGCAAAAATAAGAACAAGGGAATAAAAGATCTTGGTGGAGTGAATCATGTATTTGTAAGCATGCAGTTTAATGATATGCATAAAATTATATTGATAGATAAATAAAAGCTGTTATTGATACATGAAGGGACATAAATATAGTATTGGAAAGTATTGAAAGTAATTGGTTCACTTAGTATTAAGATCTGATTTGATTCTAGTAGGCTTTGGTAATAATAAAATAAAATCTATTGGTTATTTTGAAGGCTCCATATGACTTGATGATTGTGAAATTAAATCAAATATTTGTTGTACATCAAGGAAAAATGAAAGAAAATGCTGTTATTAGAAACGAATTGCTTTTGCAAATGAAATTATAAACAAGAATGGCATATCTATGAAACTAGTAGGAGATGAAAATGAAGGTATAAATGAATCTAATTTTTTAATTTATATACAAGATGAGTTGGGTGATTTTTCGGATATTAATAAAGCATATAGGTCGAAAATAAAACTCTTAATTGGAAGTTAAATTTCTAATAAAACTGAAAACCCTATGCAAGAAACAGATGCTGCTCAACATGAATTAAAGGAAGAGGAGTCTGGAGAAGAAAAAAGGGATGTTAAGTGTGGGAAAGGAAAACTGCAAAATGTGGAGGAAGGGAAAATTTCCATTCCTAAAGGAAGAATAAAAAATCCACCTCAGAAAAAGTTCAGGAAATCAAAGAGTAATGAAAAAATTAATGATTCCAAAAAACCCATTTCATTTGCCAAAGATTTCTAGAAAAAGACTTCAAAATCTGAGAAACTGGTTAAAGATAATGCTGGTGAAATAGAAATATCAACCATAAAAAAGAATAAACAGCAAGAGAAATTTCCAAGTGAAGATCTGGATTCTGGTAAATGTGAAAAATTTAAAGGAAGACAAGCCAAAGCAAAACTACAAATATTGAAATGCATATTACTTTAAATGATGACGAACCCATTTCTTTGAGGCCTTGACGTTTATTAATTATAGATAAAGAAAAATGTCGAACTAAAAGAGAAAAAACAATTTAAAAATGGGTTTGGATGCTCATGAACAACAAGTTAGATCTTTGGAAAGAAAACTTTCTGTATCAGAACAGACTGTAGAAATATTATAGAAACAACTATCAGATGCCAAGAATGAAGTAAGAACTGTAAAATTTCAGATGAGCAACAAAGATAAAAATCCTGTCTGAGCAAGAAAATGAAGTTCAAAATATTAAATTAAAAATGCAAGAAAAGCTACCTTTAGGAAAATATCACATGAGTAGAATGACTGAGAAGAGATTAGCTGCTAAACAAATAGAATTGGAAAGAAAAATGTGTATCACTAATGAAAACTTTTCGTCAGTTGCGAGAAATTCTTAATCCGGATGATTGGGAATATTATGGAGACCTCTGGGATGCTGCTGCTGTTCCAACACCATCTAGCTTGACTTCAGCTTACGAATCAACTAAATCTAAGACAAGGTCATTTAAGTGGCATAAATATTCCCTTGAAGAACCTTCTGTCCCGGAAACAAGATTTCCTAAAGCAAAATCAGCTCTTAATTTTATCTCGATTTGGCAAGTAGAATGCTTCCACTTTTCAAGCAGGTACCGATTATACTTCTGGAAAAGAAAATGCTAAAGAAATATTTGAAGCAGAAATTCAGAATAATTTTGAAACTTGCTGAGAAGAACTTCGAAAAGATGCAAAGAAACAAATATTTAAGGTCAGAAAAAGAATAAGAAAACATAACCGTCGAAGACATTCTCCAGAATGTTATAAAATTAATGATTTAGTAGCAAATACAAGAACTTAATTTAAACCAAATCGCAAATTTAAATCAAAGTATTTAGGCCCATATAAGATTGCCAAAATAAAGAATAATGACACCTATGATGCTGTAAAAGGAGTTCCTGAAGAACACACAAAAACAACTCCATGTGCTGAATATATAAAACAGTGGAAGAACATGTATAGAAGAATACTGATTATTACATTTAAACCTGGAGTGATACCACTGATAACTGAACTGTGATTTTTCACATAATAATTAATGACTTTTATTTCAATTAATTTTAAGATGAAATTAAGTTTTTCAAAAATGTTAAAAAAGGAGTTTTGGGTTTTAGATGAAAATTCTTTTTTTAACATTTTTGGAAGACTTAATTTCATCTTAAAATCTTGAAAAATAGAAGGGACTGTTGATGATGCTATTGTTGCAAAGATGAAGGACAATTTAGATATTTGCTTTCACTATTGTTTTTAGCACACAATCGCCCCCTCTCCCTTCGTATTTCTTTTCAGATTTTGGCTTATTCATGATGATGGTTCCTTTTACTGAAGACGGTGATGATGTAAAATGACCGGTAATTCATGATGTCAAGAGTAGAATAATGTCGTCGAGGTCGACGCATAACAGGAAGGTCAAATATGGGATTCTAATTCCATAATCTAACATTTTTCTCTCGTAGTATATCATTTTTAACTGTTTACAGCACAAGTAAAATTGATGGAACTCTCACAACTTTGTATTTTTAAAGTGATTATTAAAAAGTTATATAGGTATTAATAGATGAACGATGTCTTATTAAGAAGTTATACAGGTATTAATGGATGAATGATGTCTTAATAAGACGTTATGTAGGTATTAATAGATGAACAACGTCTTATTAAGAAGTTATATTGGTATCAATAGATGAACGATTTCATATAGGTATTAATAGATGAATGATATTGTATATTTTTAATTGTATTTATTAATTGTTGTATATTAATGTTTCATTAAATATGTTTTGTGTCAAGATGAGTTGTGACTTGCCCAAGACAAAAAACCACACTCACACATATATATAGACAAAATGTAAGAAATTTAGAACCAAATCCACAAAGACATGAAAGAAATTAAATTCAAAACCCATAAAATTAAAAAATCAACGAATAGTTGTCAAACCAGTAGGAATACAGAGAAGGGAAATACAAAAACAACAAAAAATATATAGGTAGAGGAATTCAATTCTGATTCAGTGTTGTGTAGAGGAGGCAGAACAGAC
>KK120447.1:225937-258620 GCA_000611955.2 Stegodyphus mimosarum
GTTAATCGAATAGCTGATGAACCATTCTAAATTATTTAATTATAACAGTTCAGCTAAAAATTCTTTGTGATACTGTTATATATATATGTGTGTAAGATATAGACAAAATGATAGCTGCTTTAAAAAATAATTGGTGACCTCAAAATTTACATTCTAAATTGGGTGCTCTCCTCCTAAATTCATCCTTTCTCCCAAATTCGAGATCATTCGAAATTATGTAACGTTTTAATACAGATACCTCCTGCCAAATCAAATAATTGCAAACCAAAACTTTCTCTAACTTGAACTGAAGCTACCTAGTTCCTTCAGTCTTCCTTTGAACTGCTGAGTTCTCTTTCGTTTACGCCTTCATGCCAGCAACACGCTATTTTTTCTCGCTGCTGCTTATTTGCCTAAGATGATGATGTACTTAAAATAGAACTTATTGTATTATATTCTACCATAATTAAGAAATATCTTGTTGTAAAAAAGATGAATGGATGTACATAAAAAATAAATAAAAGTTGTGATTCTTCAAACTCTGTTGTGCTAAATGCGTAATCATGATTTTCCACTCAGTCCTACCTTCAAGCCACTACTGTCTTCTCAGCCATCTACGCAATTCGAAAATTGTTAAAAGTTCCACAGTTTTCCTCTACACATTTGGAATCATTACATGTGTATATATAAACACACTGTATAATGCACATTTTCAATACAAAAAATAAAATCAAAATTTATGTGTTGACGTTATATACTGGGTATAAAAATGTATTTAATTTCATTCCATACTTTTATTATCCACTTGCACTCTATTTCTAGACTGGCACAGTGCATTTGCCTCCTTTTTCAAATTGTTTTTCACCTTCTAGCATCTACATATTTCACTGCCATTTTAAATTTTCTTTGAATGTTTTATTGGTACACACATATAAAGGCTGAGGTAATAGCATCAATCCACCTGAAATAAGAAGCATATCTGTATTACACTTGTATTTTACACTGTATATTGCACACATTATTGAATAATGCAGATTTAACTTTTCTATCCAGTTGTGCTAGACATACATACACTAAATTGTCAGAAAAGAGGAAACAAATATTAGTAGCTGTATTTGAAATTGGAAAAGAAACATGCCAATTTAAAATTAGGCCAGAAAAGTAACCCTGGTTTTGTGTAGGCTTTGAATAAAACTCCATTTCAAAGGCAATTAGACACAGGTCCGGAAGCATCAGGAGCAGAAAAATTTTGCTGAAATTTTTCTGAGAAGTTTTACTGCTGAAGAAGTCTTGTTTCTGATGTCTTCAAAATCTATGCCAAACTAAAGTGCTCTTGTGCTAATTTTAAAGCTTCTTTGATTTAATTTTAAATCTCCTTTGACATAATTTTAAATCTCCTATCTAATTTTAAAGATTTTGACAGATCCTAACAAGCGTGCAATCAACAATATGTTGATAACAAAGCATTTTTACACTAACCCCATAGCCACACTGGATACTAATTTCATGCCAGAATTATTTAATGGGCTCAGGTCTGATGAATGTGTATTTAAATCAATATCATGTTACTTGTGCATAATGTGGAGTAATATTATCCTACTGAGAGACTGCTTTTCCTTACTCTGCATAAAAAAAAAATTCAGATGGCATGCAAGAATGTGTTTGAGATCTTTTAAGATGTTCCAGTGTCAGTAGGGATTAATTTCCATATGTATGAACTTGTGTCTTTAATATGTTAATCTTTTCCTTTATTAATTTTAAAAAATTGAAATATGGTTCAAAATAATTATTTATTATCTCTCCAATTTCTGTTTTTTAGGAGACGTACCTGGTTTTCTCCATATTGAAACTTCCAAATCTAGCAATTATGGAATTATTTTCTTCAGTGAGTTTCATCACTTTTAGTTCACGGTTTATGCATTTTTATCTGTAACTGTATTCTAAGATATTATTTTGTAAAATACACCTTTAATATTATATATTAAATTTGCTTAAATCATGTAATTAAGAGTGGAACAGACTTTCTGTTGGAATCTATTCAATTTAAGTAAGTAATGTTTCCATTAATTTCTATTATTCAGTAACTAAATTTAATACTTCATTTTGTTATATTGAATTTAGTAACTGTATGATTAATTTATTTAAATTCTGTGTAGTAAATTTAATTACAGTACAGTATTCCAGTATATGTATTATGTTGTTTAGTTTTTTCAATACTGATATATTAATAATTTTTATGAAAAAATGACTGCATATGTTTTCCCCTACTCAGTTAAGAATTCATTAAGCAGGGTTTGTATGGTTCATAATAGTAGTTAAGTCCTTAGATTTTTTTAGAAACAATTTTTGGTCTTTAAAAGTTCTTAGTTTAGCACCAAAATCGACAAAAGGCCCTTAATTTTAATTATCTGACATTTGCATGTTTTTTTAGGACTGCCATTTTGAGTGTTAATTAACATTTTGGAGGAGTATTTTTTGGCAGTGCATTGACAAATATGTATTTGATGGGTTACATTTTGAATTCTTTACAACTACTTAATATACTGGATACTTGAGTTTTATGCACAAGGCGCTGCCTTGATTGAAACATAAACATTTTGAAATTATTTCTTTTTTTATAATGAAGAATTCATAAAATATTGCATCAAAAAAACTTTTCCCTTTTTAAAGTATAAATTCTTTTATTATGCGGTACTAAATTTACCAATTTGGCAACATTTTGGCGATTTCAAGCTCAATATGTATATAAAATTTTTAATTCGGAAATTTGCAAATTTTTGGACGATTTTTTTTTTTTGCAAACATAACATTGATAAATATTATAAAAATAATAAGATATTAAAATTATATTTTAGAAATAACCTTTAAATAAAACATTTTTATTTTCTCCTGTCTTATTTTAAAGTGAGATTATTTTTCAGTTTTGTGACTTGGAAATATTTTGATTTTGAAAAATTAACAAAATAACAAATTCTGTAAGTATAAAGCAGAGTTTCTGAAACATTTTGAGAATAAAACAAAAAATATGCTGCAATTATTTTAAAATTAATTTATCTTTTATATTTTTTAGTTTTTCTCATATAATTTTTTCAGAATATTTAAATGTGTATCAGTTTTTTTGTTGAGAATTCACTTTGCACTTTTCTGGTTCTTTTTTTCCCCACAAAAATCATCTAGCTTTTTGCTTTTACAGAATTGATAGGGATTTTAGACCTAGCATCGTAGAAGGTTTAGATGGATTTAAAGGCAAGATTCTGCAATTCCAGAAAAAAGAGACAAAATGAAAAATGTCTTCATGATATTAAACATGTACAGGATGTGTTTCATAGGAAATTTGTGATGAATTTCTTAGCTTTTGAAGAATTTTTGGAAGAACAACGAAAGCAAAATTATTTGAATCCTCTTTTCATCCCAGAAGTCTCTTTTAACATGTTTGTCTTCCCTTTATTTTTTTTATCTTTCTATTAGACATAAGCATGGAAGCAAGCAAAAAAAAAAAGGAAACTCATCAATTTATTAAAAAAATTCATCTTGTATGTAGCAGATTTATTTTATTCTTACAAATTACATTGGGATATTTTAGAGACATTAGATTATTTTGAAGCAAGAGACATGAAAAATGAGCAGTGCCCTCACTGAGACTTGAACCTTGGACCTCTTGGAATATGTGACGAGTGTGCTGACCATTACACCATGAAGGCATGCTAAGAAGGTGGAAGAAATACCATATATATTCCCCCTTTTAAAGGGTGACTGGAGATTAGGGGCCTGAATCAGCAAATCCTGGTGGTGAAGAATCATGATTCACCGCCTTTTTTAGTTCGGGTGCCATTGTAGAGACATTATGTTATTTCGAAGGAGGAGACATGAAAAATAAGCAGTGCCTTCGATGGGGCACAAGCCTCAGACTTCTCAAATACATGCTGAGTATGCTAACCATTATGCTATGAAGGCATGCTAAGAAGGCAGGGAATGTACCTTATAATATTACAAAGTGAAGTTTGGGTACCTTAGTTTATTCAGTTCATTATTGCTGATAGGTTGATAGGTCCGTAATTTTTTTCAAAAGCTAACTTTGTCCAATGTGTATGAAGCCTGTCAAGGCAATGTGCTTAAAAGTGAGAATATCAATATTTCTTTTCTTTCTTTAATATTTATAATTGGCCATGTTATGGGAGCAAATTCCCGCCCTAAAAAAAATAGAAGCATTTATTCCAGATTATGTCCCAAAGTCCTAAATATTTATGTATTTAGTTAGTTTTGAAAAACATCGTAATGTAAAAATAAAAAACAAAAACTATGGATTAATAAAATACTGTATAGTATGCAGAGTGTTTCAAAACAAATGCATTATAAAATATCTTCTGGAAACTTACTACAGATCTATGGTTTTAATTTAATAAATACCTAAACATAAGGTATGCTTTCAGCTTGCAATAATTTTGATAATATGTATGATTTTAGTAAACATATATGATAGTTAAAGCTTTATACTGGGCTCATAAAGAAAGTATCAAGAAGAAAATTGCTTTCCATGGCCAAATTATTAAAAATAAATACATAAAAAATCCTCATATGATCAAAAACTGCTCAAAATGCCCTATATTAAAATTTTAGACCAACTATAAATATTGCTGAAAATTAAAATTTCTAAATATATCCCTGAAATATGTATATTTTATATCAGAAAAATACAAAAATAGTGGGACATGGGAATTATATTGACTGTTCAAGAATTTTAAAAGTAAATGTTTGTTTTCTAGTTATTTCCATTTTCATGTATCTTAGTATATAGTACTTAAAATCATTAATCTTTGTTATAATTCTAATCATTTAATCTTTGTTAATATTTTGTAATGAAATATATTAAAAATTGAATTTTGTTATTAAAATGAATTATTTCAAAACAATTTATTTCAAACTACTGTCATAAAATCACTTCTTACTTTAGCAAATATTAATAATACATACAATTCAATTAAACTTGTTATTTCAATAAAAAGAAATTTAGCATTGAAAGAATAAACATAATAATTATTTAAAAGTTACCCACTATTAATTAAAAGTTTCTGATTAAAAACTAGTATATAAAACTTTGTTATTCAGAAATTAAATATTAACTGAAAGAATATGAGAGAAATAAAAATAAGTAGAATATGTTTTGAAAGATATTTTTAAATACACCAAATTTAAACTGAAATATATAATTTCTTTTTATGTATATGGATAAAAAATTATGTTTAAAATATATAAATATACCATGGTATTACTTAATCAGAAAGTACGTGGAATTGTATTACAACAGTTAGATAGAGAAAATAAAGATATTCGATAAACAATAAAAAGAAAGGGGGGGAGAAGATTGAAGGAAAAATTAATTCCTTAATCCATGTTATACCAAAATATTTTCTTATTTTCTGATGGTTTTGTAAAATAAAATAAATGCTGGATAAGTAACCTTAATTTCTCCCTTTTTTAGTTCTTGAAGTTTGTCTTTTGAATTTTTTATTAGTTTTAAATTGGCTACCAGTTGCTGAGTTGATAAGATAACTGAACACTGATTGTTTATTACAGGTTTTGTTTTTGATGAATGGAAATATATGGGTTCCCCTCCTATTTATGATGTGAATATGAATTACAATGGAGCATTGTTTATATGTCTTTTAAGGGACCATTTACGAATGACATTCAAATCAAAAAGACTGTAAACTAAATTTTAATTTACGATGTGAAACATATATATATGTGTGTGTGTGTGTGGTATTCTAAGTGCGCAGTCGTGAATCCGGTACTTTTAACTTCTTAACTGTAGACATGGCTGGGTGGAAGGCAGGAATGAGACACTGACAAAACTAATTTTGACTAACCACCATGTTTATTTTTTACACATTTCAAAATCATCTCTTTGGCAAACAAATTACTTTTCCATCTTGGTTGAATACAATAAATTTTTATGTAACAAGAAAAAAGATATTACGTCATTTTCAGGGAAGCAGCACACATTTGTTTGCAGGGTAGAAGACAAAGAAAAAGGGAGTATAATTGCTCCTGACTCAGTATTTATACTTCCTAGGTGCAATTGTAAAGCTAAGCCATGGTTGGTTAATTTTACTTTTAGTTACCTTTTTCAAGCAGTGTTATGTAATTTGGAATGATCTCGGATTTGGGAGAAGAAATGAATTTACGGGGAGAGCACCAAATCTAAGACAGTTAATTTTGAGGTCGCCAATCATATTTTGTTATATCTTACACACATATATATGTTTCGCATCATAAATTAAAATTTCGTTTATTTATGGTAAAGACGGAATTTTTTATGGGCTCATACTTTTCTCAAGTCATTCTGTAAAAATCTCCATAGTCATTTATGCTTTCTGATTTGCTGTATATTTTGATGGCAGTGTTTTAACAGGTTTGAAGCACCTTGATTTTTGTGATTTTCTTATAACTAAAATAGTCATTTTTTCCACATCATCAGTATTTACACAAAGTAAAACAAGATGTTCTAGGTACATGGTAATGGTAACCTTTGAAAGCTTGGGTTCTTGCAGATGTAAGTTTAAAGAAAACAGCAGTTTCATCAACATTGAAAATGTTTATTGTATATCCATCTATTTTTATGCATAAATTCTTCAACCAACTCAGCTGGAATTCTTCTTAATTCTCCATTTATTACATGACATGAGATTCTAAGCAGCCATTTAAATTTATGAAGACACACCAGGTGAAAAGCAAGTTTCCTTCACATCCAGTTCAAGTGCTATTTATTTTGACCCTTCAATTAATATAGGCCCATTCACTGGAATATTGGATGCATGACAGTGAATGAAAACTGGCTTTAATGTTTATATTTTTAAGTTTTCTACCTTGAATACATAATTTCTTTAAAGCGGATTGTCCACAAAATTCTTTCTTCAGTGCCTTTTATCTGTCATAAACAACCATTTTTAGTGTTATCACAGGACTATCCAGTTTCTTTACTACTTCAGCTTTTGTCAAACAGTATTCTTATTAAATTCTTTTAAGATTTGAATGTTTTAACGAGAGTGCTTTTGCAACATTTTGTATCAGTTAATTATGCTCCACCTAATTCACTTAACACAATGTCCTGTTCAGAAGAAAAAAATATCTATTTTTCCTTCTAAGTGCCTCCTTTATTCATGAATTGGTTTTCAATTCCTGTACCAGACTGCAATGCCTCACGCCTTTGTTTCCTTCTCCTGTCCCCATTTCTGGGGAAAATAATTGAATTAGGGGACTGTGATTTGTAATACCAATGCAGTAAGTCAAGCAAAAGCAACATATAAAAGATATATTTTACTATTGAAATAAATGACTCAATTGGACCAAGTAAATATGATGTATAAATGTACAAGGCGTATAAATGGTGCTCCACTCTATCTTTAGAAAGTCCTTAATGAAGCTGTTTCTCCTCTTAGGCAGATAATCTTCATATGTCTTATTGTCAATTACATAGACAGAAAGTTACCATAATTTATCAACTATCAGTTCAAATTACTCTGAATGAAAGATGCATTTAAGAAGAATGTTCTATTTATAACTATTATCATTAATTGATTTCTTGTAATGCGTAATAATTTTTTCATAAATACACTCTTTTGCAAAAAAATCGAAGCACCAAGAACTTTTGCGATCGTGACGAAATTTGGTATGCAAAAACATATCGATCGAACATACAAATGATCAAAGTTTCAAGGCAAATGAACAGGAATTGCGATCATAGCGCACATTTCTAGTGCACAGTTCGCAAATTATAAAACCAGTAACAGAGACGGAAAATTTATCTTTTTTTGTTACTGCCATTGTAATTCCATAAAGAAACAATTAAAGATGCCATTATGATTATATCGAAGACCTTACAGACAACTAAACAACTTCAAACATTGTAGCAGTGTAGAGTTGTGTGAAGCTGGGTGGTCATACCAAGCAATAGGCTGCCACCTGCAGCGTACAGACACTGCTGTGCAAAGATGTTGGCAACAATGGTTGCTGCAAGGAAATTGTCAATGTGGCAAACTGCCCCAATGGTATCTTTGTTGACTATTCAACGCATATCAGCCATGTCTATACCTCCCATGGTACTGTCCACCATCTCACAGTACTTGTCTGAGGTGGAATTATGCTCACAAAGGCCTTTAAGACATTTGCCTTTGACCCCACAACATCAGCGGAGTCGTCTGGAGTGGTGTTGCAGCTGATCATCATGGCTGCCATCAGATTGGCATCGTATAGTGTTTGGCAATGAATCTCGCTTCACTCTTGAAGCAGATGATCACCGTGTTCATGTCTGGAGAGGACGGGGCCAGCGGTCCCAATCAGCCTTTGTTTTACAAATGCATACAGCCATAACCCCTGTTGTGCTGGTGTGGGGTGCAATTTCTTATGACAGCAGGTCATCTTTAGTCATCCTCCGTACATCTTTAACAGCTCAACGATATGTTGATACCATCCTGCGGCCAACTGCATTACCGTTCATGGCACGTTGTCCTGGGACTATTTTCCAACAAGATAATGCTAGGCCACATACCGTTTGCATATCTTTGGACTCTCTCCGTGCGGCTGATACTCTTCCTTGACCAGCAAGGTCACCAGGCCTTTCACCAATCGAGCATGTCTGACACATGGTAGGCCGCCAGATTCGGGCACCACAAAATATCTCAGATCTGGAGCGACAACTGGTGAATGCCTATCAGAATGTGTCACAGGAGGACATTAGGAACCTCTGCCACTCCTTGCTTTGATGAATTCAAGCATGCATTGCCACCAGGGGTGGTTCAACTAAGTACTGATTTGAACACTCAGTGGGTGATTGTGAGCCGTGAACAGGTACTATGGACCTTGATTTTTTAATCATTTTATTATCTGTGTATGAGTTATACGCTTATTCAATTTCATCAAAAACAACCATTTCCTTCATTGTGCTTTGATTTTTTTGAAAAAGTGTGTATATATATCAAGCATTTCAAAGGATTTAAGATACATCTTATAAAACTCAATATGAAGTAATGAATCCCTGCATTACTTAGTAACTAAGCTGTGATGAGTATATCTTAGTTCTATGGTTTATTTGCAGCTATGCAAGTTGTAAATTTAAAATGAAAGCTGCCTTTAATTAATTTTTATTCAGTATGGCAGTTGTGTAAGACACCATATGAAAATAGGTTATGTATACATATTTACATCTATTTATTTTAAGTAATTGCTTATTATTTTTTTAATTATAAATAGGCTTGAATTTGAATTTCATTTCAGTAATCCCTTAGCATTTTTTCTTTGCAGCTTTTTAATGAAGAAGAGTGATATTGCTGTATGTTAAAAAAAAAGGAAAAGTTTGAATAAAAGAATTTTCAAGAAATTTTCTGCTTTATTATTTTTTTAAAACTTACAGAAGCAATTTAGTTTATTATACTTTTATGAAATGCCATAGAATTCAATTTTATGAAATATTTGTTTTACAGTTTCTCTTTAAAAACAGCTATATCTTTACAAAAATGATAATTGTACTTAATAGTAGCTAAGCTTGCAAACAACAGCATTTTTCTAATGTGATGTATTAAATTTCTGTTTTTAAAATGTGTCTGAAAGCCTCTAGTAAATGCATGGTATTTGTGAACAAGTTTGATGAACCTGGTAGCACAAGTCCCTTCCTCAAATTTATTCATTTCACTTTGAAAATACCATTATATAGCTCTTTATCACATGATCACACTGAATACTGATAATTTTGTAATGTAAAAAAAAAGTTTCAGATTTGAACCGTCACCCAAGAGGCTTGTTAAGGAGTTTTACATTCTCGCTGAGTTCGCAGGCTACCAATCTGCTATTACACTCATTAAACTTTTTTTCTCTGTCTTTATTACTAAGTATAATTTTATTTTCACTTATACAATTCAACAGCAAAATTACAAAAATTTTACAAGCAGTACGGCATTAGAATTCCCATTAAGTGTTAGCATACATTTTTCTTTTTCAATCTTTTCTCAGTTTATCATATCAATGTTCAATTTTCTTACTAACATGGCTTTACAAAACTTTCTCTTTTTATTAGTAATGCTTTGTGTGCTTGTATTAAATATTATGTTCTTCACTACATAAAATTTGATTCAACAGCAAAATCACAAGATATTTAAAAACAGCATATCTTTAAAATTCAGCAAAATTGCAAAAAATTTAAAAACAGCTTACCTTTAGAGTTTTGGATAGATAGTCTCAGGCAGTAGATATAAAAATGTTTTTCCTTTAGTGATGCCACTGCTCCTTTTAAATCATTGAGTTTGTTGATCAAAAACTTGTTAAAGTTTTACAAAGTATGAAATAGATTCAAAAATCGGGCTTCCAAGTGCTGTTTGAGTGGAGGACTACGTTATTCAAAATTTGAGGGCTCTAGGTACCGTTGTTTTTTTTTTTTTTTTTCACAGTGTGAGGAACATACATTCTTGCAGATTCTTCATTATTTAACTTCTTCAAGTGTAGTACAGAGCGATAATATTTGGTGGCGGGAATCTGAAAATTGATACAACGGCATTTAAGCGTTTCGACAGCATTTTTGTGTGCTTGGTATGAACAAAATTGTAATTCCTTTAAGTTGTCTTATATAAACAAAATAGGTAAACAATGTGTTTTGATATGCAGCAATACTGTTAAGTTATGTGATAGTTCGGACAGAGGAAAAGTATGTAAGTTGGATACCAACCAATTGAGGGCTGTGTATATAAATCATATGAATTAGTTATATATAACTAAGGCCTAAAAAATACTTATTTTAGATGAAAGGTATATAATAAAGAATTAAAGTTTTTATACATATCAATGTAAAATAAATTGATGAATAAAATGAAGCTATTTCAATGCCAGTGGTTTCATTAAAATTTAAACTCATCTGACAGCTTGATGACAATTTTCAACAAAGTTTTTCATGCTTAACTAATATTCTTTTTATTTCTTGCTTTTTACCTGGAATTCAATCATCATTAGAGTTCTGTGTTGTCCACAATTTTCAACCCAAGACTGCCTATCCAGCTGAAATCCAGTTAATCTTGTAACAATCGTATGCTTTTCTCTGGATCTAGATTTGAGACGTTGGCTTCTGCAATAGTGGTTTGTTAAAGCAGTCTAAATTTTTCACTTATCAGCTCTTTGTGGTGGAAGTCCAAAAGCTTGCTGACAAATCATTTTCTAAATCTACTTGCCTGGCAGAATTGACAATTTTTGTTGCATGAATGACTTGATCAGTTCCTGTCATTATTTTCATCTCGTTTTCAAAAAGAATACACAATTCTTTTTCCAGATAGCAATTAAGTTTTTTTTGGGGGGGAGAAGAATTTCATTCCAGTTCTTCAGTGATTCTTATGACATCCAAAACTCTTTAAATTGCGTAGGGAACTGGAGGAGGAAAATATAAGGAACTGCTTAATTTTTTAGCGTCAATCGGAGTATTACTGTATTCGATTAGAGAAGTTTACTCCTATTTCATGTCAGCACTTTCATTGGCAAATATCAGTATCTAAATCCATTTGAAACTTCTATTTAGAGTATTCCTAAGTTTATTTTGTAAATGTGCTTTATTTTAGTATTAATCAAACTTAAAATTTACATGTGAAGTTCTTTATGCTGTAGCACCCATTTCATATATTCGTATCTTTATTTGCACAAAAATCATAGTCACTGATTTTGTGACTAATTCTTCTGCTGTCCAAAAAATAAGCAGTGCAACCGGTATTTTTTTTTTCTTCATTGAAGTTTGGGACTATTTGAAATAGCTAGTTCTTATTCTTTAAAAAAGAAAAGGACATAACTGCAATAACAAATAGTACTCCATCTCCCCTTTCTCCCAAAACAGTGCATTAACCCTCCAAGTGGCCAAACCACATATACAATGTATTTCTGAATATATGTGAATGAGCCATGAATGCATTTTTCCTTCAAAAAGTTAGCCAAAACTCAAATCCTGTGTAAGACAAATGAAAAAAAAAAGTTCTGTAATGTTCAAACATGTCACTATAGGGCTAAAATGTTGCCATAGAGTTAAAATGGTCAAATATTTTCTATCAAATCGTTATAAAGTAAAACGTCGAGACATCAGTGATGATAGTTTTAACTGTGGTAACAACCCTTTCTGAAGCTAGCACACTTTTCCCATTTCATTTATATTTTTGTATATGGTTTGTGCTATCTGTACTAGTTTTAATATACTGTTGTAACAGATGAGTGACTCATCCTTTAAACGGCGCATATGCTTTTCGGTCACGTGATGCGTGATTTACAAAACTATAAACATTTCTTTTTTCTTAGTCATGTGACTTAACGAACGTTAGTGGAGGATTTGGAAAGCTCAGAGCGAGCTATGTAACTTAAAACTCTTAATACATTTTATTTCTTTCTTATGTGTTAAATCATTAATAAATTAGTGTTCGTCGTACTTAATGGTCTTCATTATATATATTAAAGCCCCGAGATTACTCTATAATGAATAAGAATAAATATATATGTGTATGTGTTAAACTGTACCATTTTTATTTTTTGTCTGAAAGGAAGTCTTATATGGCAAATTTTAAACTACAGGTGATTGCATTTGCTGAAAATTCTAACAACAGTATGGCCTTCATCGGTTTGCCTTCCACCACACTTCAAATCATGTCATCCGGGGGGACTAAACAAAAGTTAGCTTCATTTTATTCCTATGTTTTCCGTGCACTTTGCTCCTCCAAATTGGCTCTTGATCAAGAACTAAATTATTTAAAAGCAGTAACTATTGACAGGGGCTTCTCACCCAATATTATTAATCAAGCATTTAAAAAATTCTCATCTCAACACACCAAAAGGCACTCTCTTGTTTTAGATTATAAGAATTCTGTTGTCATTCCTTTCTTTCCATCAATTAGCTATAAAACTGCACGTATTTTACAGAAATTTAACTTTCAGGTCGATTATTCTCCTATCAATAAAATTCCGAGTTCCATACTCAAGGACACCATTCCAGATATGAATTCTTGGGGTATATACGGAATTCCTTGACAGTGTGGTTTAATTTACATTGGCCAAACTAAGAGAGTTAGAAAAAAGGAAACACAGAAGTCCTGTTGCCCAGAATTGTTGGTCCGAAAATCACACTTTCAATTTTTCTGCAGCCAAAATTGTTCCAAAAACATTGGTGAATTAGATTTTCTAGAAGCGTTTCACATTCAAAAAAATCTTTGTTTTAGTTAACGACCCTAATTTCAATCCATCTTTACTTTCAGCCTTTAAGGAAATTAGGTTATTAACTCTTGTCTAATCACGATATCTTATCTCATTCATTTGCCCTTTGGTAGCTGAGGATGATAGTTCGGTAAAACCATCGAAACTAGTCCTGCGAAAGTTTGCAAATATAACGCTGATTTTTGTTGTTTGAATTCTAAGTTAACAGTATGGCTGCTCGGCATTTCTTCATAAATGTTGTTTGTGAGAGGAGAAAGACGTGCACGAATTTTTGTAAATGTCAGATACTGTGTTTTGACGACAATGCCACAAACCAGCATAACAACTCATTTTTGCTAAAGTAATAACTCATTTCATTTGAAATTAATTTTATTTGTAAACTTAAGAAATATTAAAAAGGTGTTACTAACTACTAAAAAAATTAAAAAGTTCAATATTAACGATTTATTGTTTATGCCCAGCTAACAGGAAAAAAAAAACTATGTTCTTTTGTGAGATTAGCAGATCCATAAAAGAGCTGAATCTATAACCTTAAGAAAAAGTTGCAAAAATTCTTAGCTTACGTGAAAATATATAATATTTTACTAAAAAATATTTAGCATGATATCTCGAAGTGTTTCACCGTAAAATATGTCTAGCCAAGTAAACTAGTACAGTACATCCTTGCCAAATGCTGAGGTTATCTCATTAAAACATTCCTATGGCAAATTTGTGTTCCTTAATTTTCCGTGGAAGGAATGGGTTAGTTCAGATTAAGAAAATAACAAAGTCCGAGATCCGAATTTACTAAACATTTCTTTCAGTGTAAATTGTTTAAGTTGCTTCGTTTTTTGTGCTGATACTTTCTCTTTAATTCTCTAAACAGACATAATTTCTTGTTCAGTTACAAAGTTCTACTGTTCCATTTCTGTAATTGCTTCGCCGAGAATTCCGACTAACTTGTCAATCGAATTTCTTCGTTTTCAATAACCTCTCTGTCACTTTCTTCAGTACTGGTAGAGGCGTTTTCTGGATCTAGAGCCATAAACTACGGATTTCGTCGTTCGTTAATCGATTGATGATTGTGGTATTGTCATCGCAATGAAAAAGTTCTGTTAATATCATATTCATTTATTAGCTCTTCTCCACATTTCTTTACAAAATCCATTCACCTTTGGTTTGCAGTCTGCTACATTAACTGCAATTCCTCATAATCAATGAAGATAATTTAAGCTTAATAACGTCCGATGTACATTATTGGCTATGTATCATAAGATTGGCGATAAAAGGCAAGTTGTTACGCTAAATTTTGTCTTGCTTCTACCGCGTACTGAATTAAGCCTGAATTGTTATTTATTAACAGAACAGTCAGTAATGTTAATAATTAACAGAACAGTCAATATTGTTAATAAATAACAGCCTGAATTTTTATTTATTAGCAATATTGACTTTAGTTATTTTTTATACCTACGTCTATTTCTTACACTAGCTTAAGACTAATCTGAATCCCGAATAAATAAACTCCCACTTATACTTACAGGCTTCTCTACAGCCGGCCTTAGATATCGCCTGATGCGGCCTTCTGCGGGTCCTAAATCCTACTACAAAGCGCCTCCAAATTCTAAATATTTGCCGCCCCTAAATTTTGAATCGCTTTCCGTAAGTTATAAAAATTCTGTCATCCCTTAATTTTGCTGCTCGGTGCTTCTCCAAATTCCAAAAATTTTGTCTTCCCTAAATTCTGCTGCCCGTTGCGGCCATACAAGCCCTGATGTCGGTTCTGGGGTTTATGTGAATAACGCATCAGTTATTCTTCCCTCAAATAGCACTAACTAAATTTAGTCTTTTGGCCTATGAGTTTCATTAACAAAATCGATTTTTAGCATACGAAAAGAAATTTTTGTTAAATTTTTCTTCGTCAACATTTCTTGGCGCATTTAACTTAAATCTGCAATCATCGCCAAGCGTAATGTCAGTATAAAAGGTTGCCATACTCTTGCTGTTCAATTACTAATATATAAAAAAATGTTTACGACATCTCTGCATGAGTCATTACTCAAGTTGTCATGCATTGATAAAGATGCGGTGATGAAAGGAAAATATAATAAATAATGGTTCGCCAGATCGGCTTCAGGGGTATAAAATACTAGTAGGCGTTACGATGTTCCTATGTAGAATGTTTGGGTTTGAGATGCATACAAAGCAGATAGCAGCTACGGAGCCCAATTAATATCACAAATTTATACTTAAATAATTTATTTCTTCAATAACGAGGTATTTTATTTAGTGCCTTAAGTGAAATTAAGAATGGGGACTCTCCACACATTTTATTATGGAAGGAAATGTCAAATGCGCATGCGTCCCGCATACCCCCCCCCCAAAAAAAAAGGTTTGTGGCTTTGAGGTCCGGATCTCGGACTTTGTACTGTTAAACAAAACTAAATGTTATTGTAATTGAAGTTGAAATAAATGTTAATTGAAAGATTTAGCATTAATAGAAATAAATATGTACGTGATACAGTACTTTTTTTTTGTTTTTAAACAGCTGTAATTTTTGCTTAGGACAATCTCTGACGCAGCTAATTTAATGTGGTGGTGTAAAGATTTTTGATGCCTCTCAAAGAGTCATCTTTTTTCTCTTCATTTGGGTCAGTCTGCATTATAAACTCGGATATTTCTTGTGGCCTTTTTAACAATTAGTTTACATTTTTGTGCATAAAGCCTTTGTCGTCTCAACTATCACTGGCGTCTGGATCATCCGTTCATTTGTCATTTCACGATTGCTATTCTCGACTAATTCTTTGATTTCTCCACCGTCCATGTCTAAAACTCCTTTTCTGCGTATTACTTTAACAGTTTGTATGATTCTCTTGGCTTTGTTTTCAGTTGATGGAAATTCTTCAGAATTTTTGACAATTTCTGGGGCCAACAAGCATTTCATTGTTTGATGACTTCACTTGTTCTGATGTGAGTTTAATTATTTCTGTGCAGTGTCTTATGTCGAATTGCTTCCAGAATGCCGTTAATGTGTCATGTTTTCCTTGTCTAGTGCTTTATTTGCAGAGATGTAAAAATTAGAATAGGTGTTGAATATTTCTGTTGCTTGATCTATATATTGGATTATTGAAGTGTTCAGTGGAAGGAATAAAACATCTACATTTGGATGAAATATTGTGAGGGCTTCAGTAATGTATCCTGGAGCATTATCGAAAATTAAAAACTTTAAAGCTCAGGTTTTGCTTTTTTAAATAATGTTTCTTATTAATGAATTAACTTTCAAACCTGTCATTAAAGAGGATTTCTGCAAGCACTGCAGTGTACCACATATAATTGGAATTCTTATATTGGACAAATTAAATCGAAGCAATTAAGATAATGAATGTATGCAAAATCTCATTCGACAAGTTTTTGTATATACAATCTATAACAAAAAAATCGACGCACCAAGAAGGAGTCGTCTGATGGTGACAAATTTAGGTGGATAGGAAGATTATGTACACAATAGAAAATGTTTAAAATTTCAGAACAACTGAATGATTTATTTCAGGGTTACATAGTTACAAAGTAACGAGCTCAATAAGGTGTTGACCCACTTCTAGACTGGATGCAAGTTGCCACACGGCGGGGCATACACTGATAACGCTCCCGTATGGTCTCCTGCGGTATTTCTTGCCAAATTTGCTCCAATTGTCGGGCTAGGTCATCATCATTCCTTGGTAGATGCAGTCGCCTTCCCATCATATCCCAGACATGCTCGATGGGAGAGAGATCTGGCTGGCCAAAGTGGTGTTTGACAAGCTGTAAGACAGCTCATAGCAACACATGCCATATGTGGTCTGGCATTATCTTGCTGTAAAATAAGGCCAGGGTACTGCAAAAGGAAGGTAGCAAAACAGGTCTCAGAATATCGTCCACGTACCGCTGTGATGTAAGTGTGCTTCTAATGATGACAAAAGGGGTCCGGCTAAAAAAAATGGCACTCCAGACCATAACTCCTGGCTGAAGGCCTGCGTGGCATGCAATATTGAAAGCAGGATCGGCACGCTGATCTGCGCGTTTCCAGGCATATCTTCAATGACCGTCACGACACAGCTGGAAGCGGGATTTGTCACTAAAGAGTATACGTCCCCAATCAGCATCATTCCAACCTGATCGAGCCAAGCACCACTGTAATCTGGCTCGACAGTGTGCAGGCGTGAGTGACAGGTGGCGTAACGGTCAGTACGAGCACAGATTTCGCTCTATCAGCCGTCTGTGAATGGTCATGGTGGACGCTCATATGCGGGTCATACGTCTGATGCTTGATAGGTACTGTGACAGTTACAATGTGACAATCACTCTGTCCTCCCGATCTGTTGTGGCCTTAACACTTCCTTACAGGTCGACCGCTACCATCATGACGCTGAAATCTGCCATTGTCTGCCCATTTTTACCAGCATCTTCTAATCGCCGAATCGCTTCGACCCGTATGAAGAACGATTCTCAGATTTTCCCAATCTTCTTTCAATCCAATGATACGACTTCTTTCAAACTCTGACAATTGTTCGTAATGAGCTCATATCTTGCGGCGAGGTATGGTATTTTTTCAGTCGTTGAAAGGTATCTAAATCGCAATGCAACAGAAATTTTTAACAACATTTCAAGAACAGCTCCATGTATACATCTGCTGGATGCGCTGGAAATCTCACTGTTCATTCATTTTTTTTATATTTCCAATGACTAGGCAAAAAATTACAAAGAATAAATAAAGGATTACAAACAATAGAACAAAGAACAAAAAGACCGAAGTCATTGCCTAAGAAGCGCTCTTACCTCCAAGTATCTCGACTCCGTAAGACCACGAAGAGCCCCACATCGAAGCAGGTGGTCCCTGTCCATTTCTTCTCCAGAATTGCAAAGTGGGCAAATAGGATCGCTTGAAATACCTATGCGGTGCAGATGAGCGGCAAGGCAATCATGTCCTGTAAGACAAACGGAAAGCTGCAACTGCAGCACGTCTTGGATTATCGGGAACAAGAGAAGGACTTATCATTTTCCAACTTTTCTTTCATTCATTGGACACCAAATTTTAATCATTTGCCTATTTGGTCAAAACATTTATGCATATAAAATTTCAAAGCAATCACATGGTTCTTTCTTGATGCGTCGATTTTTTTGGTATAGAGTGCATATTGGAAGAAAGAGTCGGGTTATAAAGTAGAAGGGCCATTTTTGGAATTATATAATCAAGAAAATACTATTTACTCATGGCCTTTTTGGAAAGTTTGGAGTGAGTGCCAATTCTTGGCCACTTGAAGGGATAATTACAGATATACATGTCGGACTATTATGAAAATCATATATCGCACTGAAGTGGCATCAGTAAAATTTTGCATAATTGTGATAGTCTCTCAGGTCTTCTTTCATTCTAGATGCTATACTTTGAAAATTTTTATATAAAAAATGCTTTAAACACTTGCTGCTTGCACAGCTAGCCACCTCGGTTATTATAAAGAAAAAAGTATATGATGATTTTAATGAGTCCAGCTAAAACTTAATAATTGAAATGAATTTGTGTTTGATGCTTTTAAATCGCATAGTTTATTAATAAAATAAATTTGATATGAAAATGAAATCTCTTGTGCTTTGCTGAACAACACCACACTGTCACATGGAAGATAATATTTTGATATGGGCAGCAGGAACACATTTCTTTTAAATCATCGAGATTGTTGATTAAATTTGAAAGACAAATACAATTGCAATTTGCAGAGTGGCCGCAATAATCTTTATATATATATATAATTGCTGAGTTTTTTAATTAAATTAAAAATAAATATTTTACGTTTCCTGAAGTGGTAACAAAGTTTTTATATTACTGAATTTTTTATCAAAAGTTCCCTAAATTCGCATAAAGTGTGAAATAAAACAAGACTGAAATTTAAAATTCAGGTTTTGAGTTGCATAAAACTGTGTTCAAAATTTGGTGGCTGTAGGTGCCACTGTTTTCCTACCATGGAAGGAATATACATAGATTATTCATTATTTAATAACATACATACATATTTTCATTATTTAATAGAGATTTCTAAAGTTCTAATTTGTGAATTATGTACAGCATTTAAACATTCTTAATAATACACTTAAAATTTTTTTTGAAAAAAGGAAAAGAATTTTTCAAATGATGCTCATCGTTTTGATTGTCATAATCTATGTGCCAAAATTTCAGATAGTCTCATTAATAGTTTTGGGTGATACAGATTTTTTTTTTAATGAGTTTTCCTTTTGAAACAAAGTTTAGCAATGGCCAGAGTTGTATAACACAGATAGTTTACGTAGGGTTTCTGTTCCTGGGTATTGAATAGGCTGGCTATGTGAAGTTTTTCTCATGAAATGCATATATGGACCATTTTCTTTAGAAAGTCCTATTTATAGGCATATAGCCCTTGTGTATTTGTCACATTCAAGTAATCAAATCTAGCCTTAAGGTCAGTATTTTAATTATGGGGAAGAATATTTAATATAAAGAAATTATATAATTGAAGCCATATCTTGCATTCCTTTTTAAAGACTTTGAAACTTTTGACATTATATTTGGCTATATTCTTTAACCAATTTAAATAGCTGTATTAATTTCAAATTTTGAACATGGTAAATGATTTTAAACATATAGTACAAACTAATTACCTTCAGAAATGAAGTTATAGCAGATAGTTTCTGTAATATAAACTTAATATTTGGTTCTTTTTTTAGAAAATGTAATTTAAGGTACCTAATATGAAAATTAAATCAAGCCTAAGCATGTTTCTGAAGATGCTGGTAAATTCTATACAACAGAATATAGGAAATACAGATGTTACAAAGATTAATAATTTTTTTTGTAAGTATTAGGAATATATACTGGTTATCATAAATTATGGAAAAATCTCAAAAATAGCGATAACTCCCTCAAAAATAAGCCAAACCGTGTAAAATTTGAATATGTTGCCAAGTAAGAGTAGCTGAGTAAAACTGCAATATGCAAATTAGTGGCGCTGCACTCGGAATACGTCATCTGCGAGGAGCATAAAAGCCCATGTTTGAGAGCAAGCCCATAAATTTCCCTGTGATAGTGACATCAGAAATCTGAGATAGCCAATTCGTAACAATGATCTCCAGGCATCATTTGGCTGCAGAACTACGATGGAGAGCCATTGGGAGACTAGAGCCAGGACAAAGTCAAACAGAAGTGGCCATATGGCCAAATGTGAGTCCTTCTGTGGTTCATAGAATTTGGAGGCAATTTCAAACCACAGATTCGGCATCTAAGATGTTCAGCCAAGGACGGCCAACTGCTACGACGAGCGCCGATGACCAATATTTGACATTATGTGCACACAGGAATAGAACTGCTACTCCGACTCTTCTTAGATCCTCCCTTGCTGTAGCCACCGGAAGGTTGGTGTCAACGTCAACTGTGCGTACAAGGCTTCACGAAGATGGTCTGTATGTGAGGCGACCAGCCATATGCGTGCCGCTCGCGTCACGCCATATCAGGGACCGTTTGCAGTGGGCACGACACCACTGGACGCCTGCTCAATGGAGGGCTGTTCTCTTTAATGATGAGTCCAGGTTTAGTCTAGAAAGCGATAGTAGGCGTTATTTGGTATGGAGAGAACTGGAATCCGTTATCATCTGTGAAAAAGATGCATACAGAAGAAGCAGTGTCTGTGTTTTGGGTGGACGCACAGACCTCCATTTCTTTCCAAGGGGAACCGTGAATTCTCAGGTTTATAGAGATGACATCCTTGATGCTTATGTGCGCCCATATGCCGGGGCAATAGGTGATGCTTTCCTGATACAGGACGACAACGCAGGACCACACAGGGCTGGCATCGTAGATGATTATCTTCAACAGGAAACAATTATGCGCATGGAGCGGCCAGCTCGATCCCCGGACTTGAATCCTATCGAGCACATTTGGGATGCTTTAGGGAGACGTCTAGAAGCTGCTCTTAATCTGCCCCGTCAGACCCTTGCCTCGCTTGCAACTGCTTTGCAAGAGCATTGGCTCTCGCTTCCTATGGAACTGATAGACCACATAACTGAAAGCATCACACATCGCTGCATGTGGTGTATTGCTTCTAGAGGCTATCATATTCCATATTGAAGGCACTTTTCCTACACTAAACTGACACCTTCGATTTGTTCATTTTATACATGTGCTAATTTCTATACTACCATAATTGTCTGGTAATTTCTTTTTATGTTATTTAATACCTTACTATGTGTTGTATATTGTGGGTAAGTTTCGTAAAATTTTTCATGTAACTTTTTCAGTAATTGTGATTTTTCCTTAATTTATGATAACCAGTGTATTTATTAAAAATGCCAATACATTAATATTCAACAATGTGTTATCTAGGTTGGGGGTACCAACTCTTTTTTTTGATAATGTCGCAATCTACCTGCTAAAATCTTGACATTTAACACATTCAAACTTTTTATAATTTGAACCCCGTTGTCACTTACTAGTCTTGTATACAAATAAATAACAATGGGAAGGGGGTATTAAACCAATATATTTTATTAATTGAAAATGAGCTGCAAAGAAGACTAAATTTTATTTTATTTTCTTATCATTAATGGGAAGTCTGCATCAGCATGGCTTGTATTAAGTGTTCATAACTGAGTGTGTATCCAAAGATGTTGAATTTTTAATGTGGGAATAGATAAATGAGGAGCAATGTTAGACTTCATGAACTAAAAATACGAAAAGCTGATTTATGTAAGTATTTGTTACATTTGGTGATGTTGGGATACTTTTAAGTGATGCATTTCTAAAAATCTTCTCTGCCATATAAGTTTAGATCAGTTTGTTAAGTTTCATTCTCTAACACATTTTTTTCAATATTAAATGTATCAGATTTTTGCAGCAATAAATTTTGCATTTAATTCCTTGTTGAAAGAAAAAGACAAATACTGCACAATAACTACTTCAAAATTATGAAATATTATACATCCACTAGTGGAAAAGTAGTGAACACTGCTATTTCAACATAAGTTTGATCTCAGGCTGGCTGCATGGGCATATTTGTGTCTTTTTCCCATGCATAACATGGATCCAAGGCAGATAGTCCTCGCATGCCTTTGCTTAAGCAAATAAACCAAACCATGAAATCTGACCTCACAATCACCTTTTTAACTTCTGCAACATATTTTTCAAAGTAATGATTACAATTTTAATGTTTTTGTTGGTGATTGGCCCTATTTGGAAAGTGATTCAAATCGTTTTATTTAAGATTTTCTGTTAGTACAATAAATTTTGTGTGCATTAATGCTACTGATTATTTTAATATAAATGTAAAGTCTGTCAAATGCTAAATCAATGAACCAAGTTTCATCATTTAAATCTGAACATTCTCGATCTTGCTCGAGAATTTTTTTTTTTAGTCTCGGTTAATAAATAACGAAATCCTCACAGAGATTTGCTTCTACTTCACCACTTTATATCCATATGTAATAATAATTTTGGCTGCCCATCATCAAATTACCGTGGGAAGAGATGCCATTTGAATGAACTTCCTTGAATGGAATTAGTAATTTTAATGCTATATCCATTATTTCGTTTGTGTTTAATCTTTGTTGCCTAACACTTATTGGTGAATTATTCAGTGGTAGCTTAAAAAAAGTTAAGAATTCATCATCATTTTTGCATTTAACGCAGTTTTGACCCTTTTACTAGGCCAAATTTTCCAAAATTGCCATGAGAACAAAACTATTTTTCTTGACAATGCCAAAATGCCAATAGATATTTTTCTTGATAATGCCAGCCAAAATGTCCCTGCTACTTTATACCCGAGTTTATATACTTTTAATATATATTTCCCTAATATCCTGGAGATATTTCAAGGTGCACATATAGTATATATATATAAGGCCTAGAATAATTTTTGACCTGTTAAACCGCTTAATTAGGTTTAACCAGTCAAAGGGTTAAACCCATTTATGCAGCTTATCATTGCTTCTGTTCCATATGTTGTAAATGAAACTAATTTGAAAAGTGATAGTTTCAAATGGGTGAGGTTGTTTTTGAAAGAGGTGGATATATTCACATCTCTAGTCCTCTCTTTCAAAGAAATCATACGAATAAAATTAAGCAGTTGTGCTGTCTTGATTTTATCTATTCATTTATCAAATTGAAGAGGAAACATCTGTTAATGCCCTTATATTTTCACAATCTACTGCATCACAGCATTTTGAGAGAGTTGTAGATATTGAAACTGCAGTAATAATTTTTCTTCTAAAAAATCATGAAAAGTGAATGACATCCCACTTTCTTTTTTATAAATTCCCCATCAGAAAATGGTTTAACCTTTTTTTTTGTTAAAATATGAAATAATGCAATTATTACTGCATATGATTCCAGTATGGGCTTTTTGAAAACATTTTGTTCGATTCTTAATTGAGGCTTAAGATCCCTATTTCATTTGTTGTTTCAAGTCACCACTTTATGGATAATTTGCTTGATATTTGATATATAAAGTTACAATATGCCGTTTCAGATTACATTTTTAGTAAAGGTTACACAGCCATTGAATATCAAATATCTGTCATTCACCATTGTAAATTAGTTATCAAGTTTCCATTCTCTGTGAAAATGATAGGTTTGATTACTACTCATTTAAATGGGTACTAAAATGCAAAAGAAATATACAAGGCAAGTTTAATTTTAAAACAGAAATACGGGATTTACATTTTTTCACAGCAGTAGTAGTAAGAAAAATTGACACTTTTTATAGAAATGCAAATGTAACGTTACCCTATGGCAAATATTATGTGCAAACCAAAGAAAACAGAAATGCCTGCTTATGTATTGCTGCATAGAGGAGCTTCCTAGATCACAGGTGATGTAAGACACCAATCTGCCATACTCTCAAAAGCGAATTGTCTGTGCCAATTATTATACAAGCCACAACTGTTTGTTTCTATGAGTCGTGACTGTGTTGAAATTATTTCCTGTTGGCTGTTATCAACTTGTTGGTCCATACCTGATGTAGGTTTGAATGTTTTCTTTATCTTCCATTTATATATATAAATAAATTAATACCATCCATGATGTCTTTGTTTATTTATTTTTAATAAATTATAAGTTTATAATTTTATAAAGTATTTATAAAATGTAATATTAAGGTTAGAACTGTAGAAAACTGTCAAGAGCCATTGGCTGAAAATATTATTGCTAAAATGTTAGAATGAATACAAATGCAAATGATTTAATAAAGATGATGTAATCAACTGAGTAAATTGAGATATTTCATGAAGGGGTGTTAATCTGAAGTTATTCTCAACTAATATATGGTGCCCTAAAAAACATTTCTGTCTTCCTTAATGATCCAAAAGTTATTTCATTTATTATTTTCATATATATATATAAGAAAAGGAAGTAAGAATGATCTTAAATAGCCCAGGCTACTTCACTTTTACTAAAGTTCTAATTTTGTTTTTATGCTGGTTCTCAATTTTTCTTTGTTTTGCTTTGGAAGGTTATCATTTTTAGTATTTAATATCATTCAACTACAATATACAGGGTGATTCGCTACCAGACCGACAAACTTGCAGTGTGTGTAGGGGGTACAGAGACGAATTGAAATCACATAGGAACACAAGGTCGCAAATACCATACTTGCTAGCTATGGTGCAAAGAAGCAGAGAAAAAGAACAGAAACAGCAACACATTAATGGGACAGAAAAAATTTTATTGAAAGGTTGTCCTAAAACAGATGTTCGAAATTACGATTAGAAGTCTTCTGCCAGGCTTGAAAGCAGCACTGCATGGAATTCCTTACATTCTGGAAGATTCCTGGCATGTGGCATGTCACATAACCTCCTGACAGCTACATATTGGAGCGATGAGGTCTTCAACTGAAGGAATGGGCATCTCATACACCAAACTCTTCATGTGACACCAGAAAAGGAAGTCCGTGCATGGTAGGTTCATGATGTGGTACCAGCATGATGGGGCTTCTCCACATTACATGACTGATGTCCACCGACACCTTGACCCTAACCTTTGGACAGCGGTGTATAGGTCGTGGTGGCCCAGTTCATTGGCCTGCCAGATCACCTGACCTATCATGCATGAACTTCTTCTGGGATCACATAAAGAGTTTAGTGTATGAGATGCCTGTTCCTTCAGTCAGGCGTGCCAGACGACTTCTGGTTGTAATTTTGAACACCTGTTGTAGTACAACATTTCAATAAAATATTTTTTCCCATTAATGTGTTGCTGATTCTATTCTTTGCACCATAGCTTGCAACTACAGTATTTGCAACACTGCATTCCTATGTCATTCCAAGTCGTCTCTGTACTCCATACACAACTGCAAGTTTGTCGGTCTGATAGTGAATCACCACGTGTGTGTATATATATATATAGTCAAATTTTGCATGGAGCTCCACTGAATGTGAAATGTTCTTTTGAATTTTGCAGTTTTTTTAGTGAAAGAATCTGTTTATAGAAAATGTATTTTCAATTGCTCACTTCATGCTTTCTTGTCTGATTTTTAAAATAAAATTTCATCAGTAACCATACATAATAAAATATCTTTTAAGGGATCCTTTTTAATCAGATGTGTATTAAGGAAATCCTGTTGTTTAATTATACTGATTTTACTTGCATAAAAAATTGCTATAACTGACCTATTGTAAGAATAATCATATCTTTGACAAGTAAAATAAACAAAAATATCTTGTAATGATTTTAGTTCAGGTCATGTAAATTTATTTAAAATCCTGTGCTGAAGAATAATGCAGTTTTCTTTGATTTATAACAAACATGTGAAACTTTTGTTTTCCCTTTTGGTAGCTAGAGGTCCAGTTGCTTTTGTGCTTTTATGAGAATTACAGCAAGATAATTTTAGAATATTAGACACTAACTTGTTCGGGAAGAAGCACATTCTCCAACTTGGGTGATGTCTTTAAAGAAAAGTGAATAAAGATGATGAATCTAATATCAAGAGTCTGCCTTTTTGCTCTGAGTTCTATAATCACTAATTAAAGTCCACTATATTACAACAGATCACACAATTATAAAAACATGATATATTCTGGCTTTAAATTCACAGTTTTATTATTTTGTTCAATAGGAATTAAATTTTACACTATTCTTCTATTGAAAACTAGCAAGTTTGATGTGTCAAATGTACTTGATGATTATACTTGCACTGAAATTCTGTATCAGATGGTATTTATATTATGAATACCTGTATTGGTTGTTTCTTATATTAGCATCTCTTCAGTTTGTTAATGAAATCATGCTGTAAAAACATTTAGACATAGTACTTATTTATGTAAAGTTATTTCATATATTTAAAATCAGCAGTTAATGACTATTTAAACTAATTAAAAATTTCTTTAAATGAATTTATCTAAAAATTCTTTTACAGAAAACTTAAGATATGGCTTTCTTTGAAAGAATATATTTACTATATCTCTTTATATTATTCTTTATCAAAACTAAAGATTGGATCGGATTACTTGATTTTGGCAAAGTATACAAAGGCTGTCTTGGATAGGATTAAAAAAAAATGTACCCATATTTACATGCATTTATATGTCCTTTTTTTGAACATCATTTCAAATCTGCAAAATTGTTTTATATGGTACCATCTAGAAAGAGCTTGGGGGGAATGAATTTATTTAGAATTCACTTTCTTTGCAGTTATGATTCTATTTAATTCAATGGGGGGAGAAGAAAGGGGGAATAACAGTTATATTTAATTCATTTTGAATTCATAAAGCATATTGTAATTCATTTTAGTGAGCATGATTTCAAAACATGAAAATGAGTATCTTTTTCAACATGGTAATTCTAGTACCCATTATAAAATACCTATTTTTGCATTCCTGTGTTATAAATATGGACAACTAAGTAATAGAAGCATAATTCACTGTTAAAGATAATGTTGCCTATAAAAAATGTAAACTTTATTTGTACTTAAATCAGCATAAACATACATATAAAATAGCTCTGTCAAAAACTACAATAATTTGTTATAAGGCACTTGAGTAGTCAGTCGATGAACAACACATAAATTCATATTGTATATAATTTTAAAATCATAACATTGTCAAAATTTTTAATTCAGACATTCAATAATTCTAGTCAATTGATGAACAATACATTAGAAATTCATACCGAACACAGTTTTAAAATCATTTAAAATTTTTTAAAGCATAACATTGTCAAAATTTTAAAATGAAACATGCTCAGTGATCTAGACTGATATTACATGCATTTATAGTTATCTGCAAAACCATTAATTTTCACCATTTGAAATATTTTCTTTGTTTGATGAGCAATCAACAGCAACCTCAGAACTTTCCTTCCTGTTAGGGAGGAAAAAACTTTTATGAATAACTTAGAGAGAGCCTAGTTCAGTACTCAAACAGAGCAGTTTAAAATTACAGCAGTTTATGAAATAGTTTTTGGTAAAAGTATGATTCAAGAATTTGTTTGCAAACTGCTACAATATATTACACAGGATGTAATTTTATTTCTGTAAAATATGTAAATTAAATGAAGAAATTATAGTTTCTTCATTTAATATACATATTTCATTGCCTCCTATCTTCTTTTATAAAATCAGAATTTTTCTAAAGAAGTTACAGTACAGATAATGATTCCTGTAATTAATGAGTAATAAAAGAAAATCCAATCTAAAAAGAGACTTTTCTATCTGGCTACTTTTTCTCTAACCAGTGTGACAAATGTAAAACAAAACCTTTAGAAAAAAAATTAACAAGAAACATTTCTCATAAATATTAAGTTCTAATATAAAACATTGTAAATGAAGGTATGAAATTATTAGTATGTTAATTATTTCAATATAATTATTCTTACAATGTAGCAATAAGATTACAAAAGATATTCATGAAATATGGCTATGGATTTCATTTTCTTAAATTATTGATGCTGGGCATCTATTTCCAAATATAAAATATCTCTAAATGAAGTTAAGAATTTTATAAAAATGATTTCGACATTGGGAGTTTTTGATGCATATTTTCTACTGGGGGAAAAAAAAAAAAAGAAACCCAATCTTCTTTAATTTCATGAATCAAATATGAAGCAAATAGTGATTAATGGAAACATTGGATAAAATAGTACTGATTATTAATTTGATAATGACTGTAAGGAATTATTAATTGCTCATAGCTTACTGAATTTTCAAATGCAAAAATATGGGAGTTTTTACGGTAAACTCATTAAAGCATAATGCATATTTTTCTAACTAGGCTTTTTGCTGTATGGGTACACATTAAAATACATATCTTCAAAACCATTCTACCCCCAGTGCTGTAATATTGTTCATAACGTTTTATAACTAGAATATACAAGGGAATAAAGATTACAGCCATCTTTCATTAACAAACATGCATATCTTGTGAAACAGGAATAATGGAGAATGTATTGATATTTATAGATTTAAATTTAATAAAGTATTTTAAATTCAGTTTTCATGTAAAAAATTCCAAATTGGTGATCACTGGCTTGTGATGGTTTGATTTATTTTTCAACTTTCAGTTCTAAAACACTTTGCATTGACAGAAAACATATTCTAAATTTTGATCATTCTTCAGGCTAACAGTATGCAGTTAGACACAATGCATACCGAATATATGAGCAAGAGATCTGACAGACAAATACACAATACTTCTTGCTCCAAAGAAATATATAAAGTAAGAAAAACGAAACATTTAGCTAGTCAAAACTTCGCACCTTCCCTAAAAGCCCTATATTTATTAAGTTATCAAATGTTGCTGTCACATTGCCTTCTAACAGTATTATAATAATTCAAAATGTAGCACTACTGTTGTTGCAACTTCTCACTTGTCTGACAGCAACATCAGAACAAGCCCACGAAATTTATCATGGCTAGGAGTGCAAGATTGTGCCTGTCCCTTGACAAGAGCCTTGAGCACCATACAGGTGACAGTATGCCTTTGCTCAGTTCTGCCCTCAAATTTGATGTAGAGCAAGCACCCTGGGGGGGGACAGGTCTGAGAGTCTCCCACCCCCTCTTCCCCTACCACAACCTCTTGAGAGAACTTTTGGCTCGCCACATATTTAGAGTGCCTCCATGCCACATAGATAGTATACATTTACAAACATCCATGCCTTCTCTGGGATTCAAAAACAGGGCCTTCAGTACAACAGTTAGCATTGCTATCCACTCTCCTCAGTTGGGTGGCATGTAGCATTCCTTTTAAGATAAATGCAAATTAAAACTGCAGGTGAAATTATGGTTCTGAAAGTTGATAGAGTTTATAAAATAAAGTGTTCTTATTTTAAGAGAAAAGAATTTAGCTATCTGAATGCAAAATACCATGAGGCACGGACAACAAATATTTATTTTCAAATACAGTCAATTCCTTTATTCTAATTTTGAAAAAATAAAAAGGTGAAATTGCTCACAGCCAATCCGTTAAATTTTCCTTGATAAATAAAGATGGAATAAACTATTATTGATAAAGTAAATTTCACTGAAAATTTAAGGTAGATTAGGTTTATCTGTGGTATATATATATATTTTTTAATCTTATGCCAAATTAAAATTTATTACTTATTACCTCAATACATTTATATTTATATATCTCCCAAAATTCTTTTAATCCAATTTTTCGGGGAAAATATTTACATATGTAATTCAACAACTTTTCTCAAAAATGTAACATTTTTTTTAATTGGGGAGGAAAACCTTTTTTTTTTAGCAAGCTTATATCATAATATAAAATAAAAGGCAAATTCAATGAACATTATTGAAATGAAGTTCTAAATACAATTTTAAAAAACAGTGCTAGTGTGATGAATTTCACATAATTCATCATTATTATACATAACTTTATGTGGTTAATTAGTCTATGGTAGCAAATGAGCAATAAGAAATCAAATTTCATGTTAAAAACGCATTTAAGAGAAGCACTGTATGTAAGTCTACTATGCAAAGTCTTGAAAAGTTATGCAACCCAAATTTCTGTGCACTGTAAAATTGGGAGTTACATTTACAAAAGAAGTTTTTAAGTAGTTTTCTTTTTTATGTGATCGACACACTTTAGCAATCCTATGAGATCACATGACTGGTCAACAATGGCACAGCATTTATAATTATGTTTAGTCTGAACAGTAATGACATTCATGCAAATACAATCTTACTAAAAGTTATTGGAAAGCAAGTCACTAAATATTATGAAACAATGCATGCATTAATGCCTTTCATGATGTTGATTATTGTTATTGCTTGTCATTAATAGGCATTTTCCGGATTTTAATGTAGATTATAAATAAATAAAAGTATTGAAACTTCAGTTGTGCGATCTTTTGATCATCTTACATAGCCCAGTTTATATCTTTGAGACATATAAAAGACAATTTGAAATTTATGAATTGTCCAACTAAACTGAGAGAGATAAAATTGTCTCCACTCCTATTTTTAGTGAATTTTTACTCAGTATTATTTTAACTTATTTTTATATTTTTTCCCCATTTTCAGTGAATTAGAAAAACTGCAGACTTATTTGATTAAATATGGAATGATACAGTGAATTTTTCTAATTGAAGTAGAAACATGTAAAATTTAAAATTAGGCAAAATATAGCAAACAGATTACACTAATTTTGATTTTTTTTGGGGGTGGGGATTCATTGCACTGATAAAATTTTATTCAAAATCTACAGCAACAAAAGATTTTTTTTTTTTTTTGCTTAGTTTTGAATTTTATGTTTAATTATCTTACTTTTCAGACATAGTCCATGGTGGAGGTTCTTGATCTTCTATTCGTTCCATGCGAAATTTGAAAACATTAAATCCAGATAATCCTGTGGCAGAGTAATACTCTGTAACTCTATATAAACCTAGAAAATTAAAGCCTATAAATATGCCTTTAAAGAATTTTAACAATAGCAAATTTGGAATTTCTAACTGTAATATTTGCAGTTACAAATGCATTTACGAAATTTTTTTGTTAAGGGAAAAAAATAAATAAATAAAAGGAATTTTTAAATATTGCATGTGGACTGAAAAAAAAAAAAAAATTCTGAGAGAAGAAGTCTGAATTACTAACAAATCTGTAAAATTTCCTCTTCATTAACCATTTATAATGTTGCCTTACTTAGAATATTTAATAATAATAATGAACAGAACAGTAAAAAAATCTTTTAATATTCTTCATAAACTGCAACTCCATTAAAAAATTCTGTGCAGTAAATATTCAACATAATTTCAAATACTTCAGAATACTGATATGAAATACATATGTGCATATGCACATATTTTCATATTATTTCACTAGCAAAACAAAAGTACAGTGAAAATCGTTTAACACGAAACTGAGCGGACTGAAATATCTCTTCGTGTTAAAGGTTACTGGGGGGGGGATTCCCATCAAAATTAAGTTTATTAGAGTACATTTTATTCAAAGTGTATGTATAGTAAAGTGTCAGCACTCCCATACTATAAACCTGCCGCCAAATTGCAGAGTTGTGCTATAAACTAAATCTCTCCCCCCCTCCTCCTCTCCGCTTCAGTGATGTTGTTAAAACCAAAGCTGTACGTACAGTATGGAGCTGCATGTATAGTAGCTTGAAGCAGCTTTGGTTAAAGCAATTGTAATTAACTTTGAAAACTGGCGACTTTGTATCACTTTCATTACCAAACTAATAGAATTACTAGATTAACAACATCAGTTTATGTCTGAAGAATAACTAGATTTAATAACATTAATTTATATATAAAGAAACAGTGAATCTTTTTTTTTGCTTCCTTCACCAAAAAATTTAACTTGTAACTCTGTAGATTTGTTTGAAAAATCCAGTAACAAAACAGTTTGGAAATAAAAACTTAACATAATCTTACTATATACAGGGTTGCCACTCAAACAGGAGAATGAAATTCCCTGACTTTTCCAGGTTTTCCAGGTGTGTTTTAAGAAAATTCCAGTCTATCCGCGTAATGCACTTTGGCTATGCTAAGAGGCAAATTAATTATGGTACCACTTGAAAACACAAAAATTTGCCAATTACATATGACTTATATATTATCCCGAAAGACTACTATTATAACTATAATAGGAGTTGTTTTTTCCACTGAAGAATTGAAATCGGAATCTGCCCAATGTGGATAAAAAATGTCTTTTTTTTTTTGATCTTTGAAAAATCCAATAAAAAAAAACAGTTTGGAAATAAAAAACTTAATACAATCTTACTATATATATATATTTTAAATAATAGAACAGCTGCATTTCTACTGAACAAGTTTATATTTTGTATAAAGCATATTTCATTAAAAAAATTATTAAAATCCGATGTAGTTTTAAAAGTGTTTAGCATAATTTAACCAATCATTACGTTTTTAGGAAGATATGTATTTTAGACAGAAATAATTATAACTTAAAGAAACAGAATGAAAAAATATTAATCTTATTATTACTAATATTAATAGAAATACATAAAACAAGATTATATGATAAGCTTATTAAGACCATGATAA
>KK120447.1:258658-279620 GCA_000611955.2 Stegodyphus mimosarum
AAAAAAAGAAATTCATTACAAATTTCCTGTAAAATAAGTTAATTATGCGTTAATATCATGAAAATATTTTTCATTTTTTCACATTTTTCTAGAATCGCAAATTTATAAATCTTTCGACTTCAAAACTTTCTGAGCTTACAAGGTCTAAAATCCAAATGAAAAATTATTTCTTCCAATTCTGCAAGAGCAAAATACCAGTCAGTCAGTCTAACAGTGAAACCAGAAATAGCACCAAACAGGGTGGCCACTCTATAACAGGAAAATGAAATTTTCTCTGACTTTTCCAGGAGTATTTTTAGAAAATTCAAGTCTAGCCATGTAGTGCACATTGGTTGTGCTGATGGTAAAATAATCATGGTACCATTTGACAATACAAGAATTTGCCAACTACTTTAAAAAAACTTACTTTTCAATTCCAAAAGCATATTACTACTAGTTCTCCTCAATAACTTTCAAATTAATTTTCTGCCGAACTAAAAAACATGCTAAACAATATTTACGTACTGAACTACAATTCTCTCCAGCAATCAATTTTATCACAAAATTGGTTAAACCAAAATAATTCCTTTTTTAATCACATGAAAAGAGTATATAATACCAGGAGCGATTGTTAGTGTATATGAAGTACTTGCAGTCACTGACACAGAAAGGCATTTGTAATAAAATGTAAGCACACATATAATTAGTTAAAAATTTAATTTAAAAATTAATTTTACATGCATAAAAACAAACACGTACAAAAGAAATGAAATACTACTTACATTACATTCTATTTAAGTAATAAACAAAAGTAGAAACAAAATTTGCTGCTTTTAATACACTGTATAAGTTTTTAAAAGTAGTACTTTTTCCAGCATTTTAATTGTTTAAAAATTACGGATAGAAGTTATTGTTTACAAAATAGAAATAGGGAAGCAGTTATTTTTAAGAAATCAACAATTTTTTGATGAGAATCATTGAATATAAACATATGCGTAATACAAACAAAATGTAATTTTTATTAGAATTTGAAGACAAATAAATAACTGATACACAGATAAGAAAAGTATGTGTCTGATGTTAAAAAAAGAAGACATTTAGAACATTCAAAAATCGCTTTTTTGGCAATCGCCATATGAAATTCCCCCGACTTTTCCAGGTAGCATTGTGTTCCGTTTCGCCTTTGAACATCAGAAGAAACAGTAGTGGAAACATGTAAAATTGAAGACATGTAAAATGCTATTGGTATTAATAAGTAAATTAATTATTCAATGAAACATCTCGCGACAGCACAAAGTTTGTTTTACAAATTTAATACATGAGAACCCTAGATCTTAAACAATACTCAAAATATAAATAGTGTAAGATAATACTCATAAAAAGCAACTCCTGGTCATTTTTCTCATTTAAAAGAAGCAAAAAACAAGCTCATAACATAAATATAAAAACCTCCACTGTTGCCATATGTAATTTTTTAAATTATATAAAACAATAATATTAGATAAAGGTTCAACTTAACATTCTCCCACCTAAGTTAAATTTTTATCTCAAAAATTTAATTTAAAAAAGAATTTTATAAGTAGCTCCTAAGTTACAAAAGAAAATTATGAATTATTTATTACATACTTTGATTAACCAAAATGAGTAGAAATTACGTTAATTAGAATTTAAAGGTCTTGCATCATATTTGATATCAGCAAATGTTAAATTAGCAGAATTTCATTGTCTGGCATAACATTTGAAAAATTCTCGGATAAGCTGCTAACATGTAACATAAAATCAAAATCAAGATCTAATACATACAATATATGTTTCACATACAGTAAAACACAACTTCATTACAATCTGTAGACAAATTACATTTTGCTTGTTATTAAATGGCTGTTGTAAGTTATTACATATTACTACATTTAATACATTCAGTCACTGTTATTCACCAACCTTAATCAATTGGCAGCAGAATTTTACTTTCTAAATGCCTTGCCTTTAAATGATGTGCTCTAGATCTTAACTTTATCATTACAAAACAATTTTTTTGATCAATAAAATACTTGCTATAAATACCAGCATTATTATCGTTAATTTGGCTTATGATCTCTTTAAAGATTTTATCACTTTTTTGGTGGTTAACTATATTTTGAATGCTTTTCGTCCATTTTCATTTTTGACACAACTTGTCAACATAGAAACTATGTACAAGTATTTGAATGCTACTTTTTGGATATGAGGTTTCACCAGTTTCTATTTTCTCTAAAACAGTTTGTAAGTGAAGCTGAATAGTAGTTTAGAAGAAAAGGGCTGCTTGTTACACCAAAAACTACACAACTCTTTCAGCTGACCATCACTATCAAGCCACAAGAACCTCAAAAGACCTCTATTAATGGGTGAAACACTTATTTGTAGAAAGGCTCTTCATATTTCAGCACATTGTAATCCTGAATAAATACATGAAGAAAAAAATCCAAACATCTTTGAGAATTATTCCCTAAAAATTTCACATATGCTGTTTGTTTTTAAATCAAACTTACTACATTTATTTATGTTGCCCCTTTTGTACTTTTTTAAATTGACTTTCCATTTAGCAATTTTTCTTTTCTTTCGCGAAGATGAATTTTCAAAAACAGAGCTGAGGCATAAGACAAAACCTTTTCTTTTAACATTTTCAGCATGAAGGTCACAGTTAAATTCAAACATTGCCGACTGCAACAACAGATTTTTAAATTTTGCAGGATGTCAAGTGATGATAAGTGGTTAGATAAAGTGTTAGACCTCTGCAGAAGTTCAGCAATGCATGCTGTCATCTGTTCTGATATATGCGTTAATCCTCCCTCAGTTACATTTTGATCCTTATATTCTTTAAAATGCAAGAACAGAGTATGCTGTTGCATAAGCTTTACCCTATCTATAAGAGCCACTTTACATGTATCACACTCATTTAGCTGTAAACAATACAGTACTTGTCTGGGTAAATACCTACTTAAGAAAGCAACTACATTTTGTGATAAACTGCCGTTTTCAAAATGGTATCATAGCAGGAAGAATAAGATGGAAGTACAGCCAAAATAAAAAAAATATAAATTTATCTGCATCTGGTTCACAGATTTTATTAATTGGTATTAAGATATTTAGATTGGAAAATTTACTTCTACAGCAGAACATATTCAGTGATGCAATCTTGAATATCGATGAGAACTTGTAAGCTGATGGATTTGTGCGGTTTCCCCCACTTTCTCAGATACGGCTAAAAAAGTTTTCAAGACAATCTTGGTTACATCTCTTGGTCATGAAGAATTCTCGTTCTTTTAACATCTCTTCTGAAAGCTGCAACATGGCTGTTATTGTCTGGGTCCAACCTTTTCTGCTACCGCATCCTGCGACATGCCTTCTTGATTTTGAACACGTGGTTTCAGAGAAACCCATGAGTCAATAAATGACAGCATGTTTTTCCAAAATTCAACTTGTTCAGAACCTTCTTTTACTGCACAATGCAACTGTTTCCCCCCTTAAGGGATTATTTCGAATTCCATTCATAGAATCGAACAAATTATCTATCTCTTATACAAATTCTACAGTTGCAGCAGCACTTGCTTCTATTAATCCAGACAGGACACATATATTCATTCCATACAAGGACAACCTTCATCGAATTCATACCAGAGATATATATGTGTGCATCGGTAATTTTGGGTGCACAGCGAACAAGAAGTGTTTGATCCACTTTATAAAAATCTCTAATGTGTTTGAACGAACAAGTCTGGAGGTCATATTTCATGAGACTCTGTCATAAATTTTTTAAAAGATGTAGCAGACTGAACAAACAAAAAAACTTCTGCCCATTAAAATGGAAGAATGGTTTCGTAGGTTCTGTTCCTAGGAGACTAAACAATCTACAATTATTTTTGCTCTCGTCACAAACCAGAGCCGTAACTGTAGCACTAGCATAAGAAAATTTTGACAATGCTTCCATCATGATGTCTCAAAGTTGCTCTACATTCATGGCATGACTCGAAAATTAAAAACGAAGTGGTACCTTTTTCTTATTAGTCAAACTTCTCAGCATTAGTAATAATGCATGATTGGCAAATTAACTGCTGCGTAAAACACCAAAATCCTCAAACCCAACTACATAATCCTTTTGTTGGTCATACATCAGGGAAGGTCTCAATGATATTTTGTCAAAGATTAAAGCAAAAATTTTTTCGTGGTTCTCTTTATTTTGTAGAGCTTGTTTCAATGCAGATATTACATCTGCACTCATCCCTGTATATGGCAGCTTTGTTGATGAAAAACGCTGAAGAGTTTGTTCATCTGGTAGCTCAAGAAAGTCTTTTAAAACACGATATGCTGCTCTTCTTTTACTGTAGATGTGATAGGCATTAATTTTTTCAGAGTGTGTAAAACGCCTGTTTTTTGATTTTTAAGTGTTCAATATTACTTGCTGCTTAATAAATGAAGATAATTATTTGCTAACCCCTTGGCTGAATAGTGTTTTTCCAACAGAATGAGCTGTAAATTTTCTCTCTGATGATGCAATTTTAATGTTAGTTGCCTTGCTAAGTCACGATATTTTTTAACAGTATTTGAGAATTTTGATTTTCTGGGCATATATTTTTTCTCCTTGAATAATGTGACTTTGGTGTACTGGAAGCCACTGGTGTTGGTTTAAACTAAAATGATAATTCATACTACTTAAGAATGGATTGCCACTTAAATCAGGCACCTGCTGATCTAAAACTCCATTCCTTGTCATATGCGATATCGGATAACATGGCACAGCATTGTGAACCAAACGATGTTTAGTAGTGATATTTGTGAAACACCAGTCTTGAAAATGAAATATGCAGAGATATGCTTTTTTATGCAACTCAGAACGAAAACACCAATGAGCTTATCATTTTGGGAAGCCTTAACCCAAGCTTGGCGTCTGAAAGGAAAAGAATGAAGAAAAGTATAATATATGGATTATATAATAAACATACAATAATTAAAAACTACTGACAAACATTACAAACTTTTCAAAATTATAGAATTGTAGTTAATTTCAAACCTTTTGATTGCTAAGCCCTTTTGAATTATCCATAACATAAAGTTCTTATGTTAATTAACTATTTATTTTTACGATTTGAATTTTTACAGTCAATTCTACTTTTTCCGTTCCTCATCACAATACAAATAAGTTACAGTACTTAAGGAGATAGGTTTGAGGCTAAAAGTGTGTGGAGGTTGTGCTTTTAGAACAGACCGTACGTGCTTGTCACTTTGATAATATTGCAATTAAAAACCTGACTTTGACATTCTGGTTGCTGTTGGTCTAACTTAGTGTAGAAATCATGAGCCAGTATTTTTAAATTTAACATTTGAATTTATTTTAATATTGTTTCTTTCTTTGCCACAAGTGTTGGCATATTTTCTGAGCAACAAGAAAGTGCTTTCATGTTCTGAATAGTTAAAATAAAAATGTTATTTAAACTTTCGCAGCCATCTGACTTTGTATTCATGCCAGACAAAGCAAATAGTCGCTTTAAGTCTACCGTAAGCTAGCTTTGCACGAGACCTAAAACTCTTCATTACAATGTTGCACACACACGCATACAAAATCAACAAATTTGTTAACATCTTAAAATTAGAGTACAAACGTATTTCTTTTCTCTCTAGCATATACTTGAATTCTTAACACAGTGGACACTTGTGCTGAGAACAGAAGCTGTCCATAGATTTAAAATTAAGCTTCATGACTATGTTGGAAACCAATTATAAATTTTTGTCATCATCAAGTATGGCATTAATCTGTCTATGCTTTTAAGAGACTTTTTTTTTCATTGATAAATTCTAAATTTATTTCTATATATCCACAAACTTTGCTCGCAACTGGTTAATCAAAAGATTAAAAACAGTCTATGAAGTAAATGAGACTCTTTTCTAAAGTTTACTACATAAATTTTAAATAAAGTAAGCATTACTAAAATACCCATCTTCAATGCAAATCACTTCTGTAAGATTAAATGTTGCTGACAAAATGCTTACTGTAAATCACATATTTTTTTTCCCACTGTTAGCCAATAGGTTTTTATCGACACACAATCATATAGGAACCATACCATGCAGGACAAAATTATTCTCATGTTTAAATTTAAATAATAACATTTCAAATCTCCTTATAAATAACAAAAGTGAAAAATAACCAACTACTAACCTTTGTTCTTCTAGAGGAAACCTGTAGAAATGTATGCCATCAGATTTTGATGAAATTTTACTTTATTTGCAATCCTTAAATCAGCAGTATCGATATGCCATTAGAAAAAAAATTAAATAAAATTGTTCTGAAAAGAGCATTTTGTAATTAAAAAGAAATTAATAAATTATAAATAATACAACCAATGCACGTTAACAGCTAACAAGGTTTGGTTTTGGTTGAACATCTGGAATTTATTAGAAAACAACCAATGACTGAAAAGAAAGAGAGCATGTGCAGTTTTACTGATTGTGTTTCCACAGCGCAACCACTATGAGCGCTGCGGTCGCTTCGAAGCGCAAGTTCTCCCATCGAAGTGCCGACGCTTTACTATACATACGCTTTGATTTTATTTACATAAATATGTATATATGCATGTATTTGATAAAAATCAACAAAACAAAAACATCCGCAAGAACTTAATTTAATACAAAACTTTCAAGTTTTCTTGAAAAACAAAACATTTATTGAGTTTAGGGAAAATAATCTGATACTTTTCTTTGCATTGTCTGTTTTAGCATCAAATTGTCAACAAACTGTTCGATGTCGTCCATTTTGTTATTCATTTCCCCACTGGAATGTGCGTCTAAATAACTACGCATACTTTTTAAGATGTTCTTCATTTTGGATGACGTGGGAACAGGAACTGCATTATTCATTTCCTTTTCATCATCAGAATCCGCATCAATTACATTTTTTTAGCTTTGAACAAACTCCAAGTCTTTGTCTACCATAATTGGGGCTGTATACACATTATCATCATCTACTGCAACGAATTCTTCCAATGATATAGTAGGGCAGTCCAATAATACAGAAACTTTTTCAAACATTTCACTAAGTGTCAATTCAGTTTCAATATCCTCCTTCTCCATTTCTTTTGGTACGAACCAAACTCATTGATTTTTACACACACTGCGATGTACTTGTCACCGAATTCCAAAGATGAGAGATGAGATGTTTTTGTGTGGCGTTTGTAGGGGTGGAGGGTGAAAGTATATTAGATAAACAAAATTGGCTTGTGTCACAGGCAATTCCGAGGATATTTCAAAGCCAATTTAGCCTCCTTTCTACGAAACATGTGACACCACCTCTCTTTCATTTCAGACCCCTCTTAAATCTTGCCTGCACAGCTGGTGTGTTTCATATTTTGTTCATTCCCAGAAGGGGAATCTTTTCATGTTAAGCAATTTTCATTTCACGTTAACCGATATTTCGTCTCGTCTTCGTGTTTTCGCATTAAACGTATTTCCCATTTTTAATTTATGTGTCACTGCATCAATTCACACAGTTACCTATCTATTTGGGGTCTCTACATTATTAAAAAATAATTGCTAAATTAAGCTTGCCTTTCTTGGTGGAGGGGAGGCGGTTATTTTCTGGGAACCACTGTGCTTACATTTTTCTTTGCTAACAATTGAAAATTCAATATGATCTGCAGGCCATTTTGATGTAGACAATGGCTTAGGAGAAACTTCTAGAAAGACGAATAATTAGAGAAAGTAGTTACGGAATGATAAGAATTATAAGCTGTCCAGTTATGCAATAAATTATCCCTGAAGTCTTTACAAATAGTTATCAGAAGGAATTTTTTATCCAAAAATTTTATATGCAGTTTTGTGTAATGAGAACAAAATAATATTTCAAACGGTGCAGTAGCTAAGCTATTACTGTTCAAAGATGGTTTTCATTCTGACACAGTATCACTCATTTAATGAAATGAATGAACTGAAGTAGAAACTTTCAATAATAGTCCCATGTGAGCAAGTTAAAAAAAGAATATCAGAATTGCCTTAAGTTTATTGAAACTTGTTCAAAGTAAGAAAAAATAGTGCTTTGAAAAATAAACTTGCAAGATATCAATATTAAATGAATTAAATTTTCAAAAGAACATAAAAAGACAAGCATGTAAAATTCCATCCTTTAAACTTTCATTTTAAAATTTAATTTAAACTATGTTTTAAACATTTAAGTAACTTCTGCAATATTGTTCTATAGAAACATATTTGTCATCAAAGCTAATAATAATTCAACTAAGTATGAAATATTCTTTAATGTTTTCAGTATTGCATTAGAATTGTTCTCTCCATAAAATATGAAACAATATCTTCTAATGATAATATGCATGTAATTAAAAAAATTACAAACAGACATACAAATAAAATTTTTTCAATATACATAAGACATACTTAACTTAGCATACATGTAATGTCACTAAAATATGTAAAAAAAAAAGGCAAATTATGATTTTTTTTTTAAGGAGTAGAAGTAGTTTTAAATTTTATTATCTTTGATAGGCATAACGTAGAACTTCCAAATGAATCAAGCTGTTTCTTCATTAATTTAGAAAATTAGTAGAATACAATGATTTACTCGTATAATAAAAGAAATAAAAGTACTTAAAAAGGTGTATATGCCAGAAGAGTAGTTTTTAATCACATAAATCGAGCATATTTGAGCATTTTACAGACAGGCTAGGGTAATCTCAATTTGTTATTTGTTGAGTAAAATACAGCAAATAGATAACAGCCATATGCTTCGAGAAGAAAAATTTTGTGGTAAACATTCTAAATTGAATCTGATATATTAAAGAATATATTGGGTTATATTTCTTAGAAGAAATATTTTACAATGAGGTTTCTTCAGTTGTGCCAATATTGCCCACTTTTCTGAAGGGATAAAAAGAACTCAGGCTTTATCATTTTATTTTCTGAATTCTTCAAATGTAATTAATGTTGAAGTTTAATGTTAGGAATGGAGACAAATAAATAAACAGAGATTCATCTGGATTAACATGTATTAGGATACAAAATCGTTATCAGTACAGCACATTCTACATGACAAAAAGTAAAGTAAAGAACAGTGACAAAAACAAAACGTTGCCAAGAGAAGGAAAGTAAAAAACGTGTTGCCACATATGTTACACAATACAAATGGAAAATATAATCATAAATTAAATGTTATTTGCAACACTCCCCCTTGATTAAATTTCCCTCAGTCCTACACGGAACCTTTGGTTGAACAAGGCTTTCTTTTGCACACTCTTTGTCAACATGTCTGCTGCGTTTGAACTGGATGGCACATAGGTAAAATTCAACAATTTCTTTTCAACCTTCTCTCTCAAGAAAAAATGCCTGAGTTCAATGTGTTTGTTACGCTCTGAAGTGACATGGTTTTTGGCTAAAGAAATGGCACCCTGATTATCAACAAATAAGCTTTGTGGAAAGTTTAAAAAATGTTCTCCCACAATTTCCTTTAAAAAATTTTGAAACCACAGTACTTCCTTGGCTGCATGGCACATTGAGAGGTACTCAGCTTCAACTGTTGACAATGCAGTCGTCTGTTGTTTCTTACTGCTCCATGAGACAGCTCCACCTGCTAGTAGTACCACATAGCCACTAAATGATCGTCTATCAATCTTATCACCAGCCCAATCAGAATCGCAGAACACTTCCAAATCTTTTCCAGTCTTTTGGAAAGACAGCTTTAATTCCTTGGTCTGTTTTAGGTAACGAAGGATATGTTGTACGCCTGCCCAATGTTCCTTGCTTGGACAATTATTGAATTGGCTCATGTAAGTAGTAGCAAAAGCTAAATCTGGCCTTGTTCCTCCTGCTAGGTACAAGAGCCCTCCAACAGCTTGCCTATATTTTAATGCTCCTTCAGCATTCAACATGTTATCCTTAGTGGCTGTTGTATATTTCATACCTGGATCTAATGGTGTTGATGCTCCTTTAGCATCTTGCATATTAGTCGTTTCCAAGAGCTCACTAACATAGACACTTTGATCAAGGGTCACACAGCTATCTTCCTTTCTGCTTATCCTAACTGAAAGATGGTGGTGTATTTCTCCCAAGTCCTTGATTTTAAATGTGGCTGCAATATTATCCTTAAATTCCTGAATGATCAAAACTTTGCTGGACATTACAAGAAGATCATCCACATACACACCTACGATTAACTCCTTTTCTTTATTGAAGTAAACACAAGGATCTGCTATGGATCTTGTTAGGCTCGCTGATTTCAGAAATTTATCAAGGCAGATATTCCACTCTCTCCCAGACTGATGAAGTCCATAAAGGCTCCTCTTTAGCAAGCAAACTTCTCTATGTGTTTTCTCATGCAGACTCACGGGTGGCTGTTCCATGAAAATTGTCTCACTCAATTTTCCATTTAAATAGGCTGCAGTAATATCCAGTTGATGAACCTGCCAGTCTTGCTCAACTGATAATGCTAATAAAGTTCTAATTGATTTTGTTTTTATTACAGGAGAAAACGTCTCTTTGTAGTCAATTCCTTCGACTTGAGTGTAGCCACGAGCAACTAAACGAGCTTTATATCTTTCCACTTGTCCATCTTTGTTAAGTTTTCTCTTGAAGACCCACTTGCATTTCACGACTTTTCTTTCTTCAGGCCTAGGCACTATATCCCAAGTCTCATTTCGTTTTAAATTTTCCAACTCTTCTTCCATGGCTAACTTCCATTTTTCTGCATCTGGACTAGTTAATGCCTCTTCTAAAGTTTCAGGATCATCCTGGAAAGCTTTCTTGCATGTTGAGCCTTCATATTTCTGTTTCTTGGATTGTCAGCTGCACTGCATTCCACTTGTAATTCCATTTATTTCTGCAAGATTTTCTTCATAAATCTCTGAATTTTCCATGATATAATCCTTTGTCCACTTAGGTGCTGAAATTTGTCTTCTGGGTCTACTCTCCTTTTCTGGTATATCCTCCACTTCTTTCTTTTCCTGTTGAGAGCCTTCGTCAATTACTTTATTTTCAACTTCATCATCTTGAGATGAGTCTCTTTCAGAAACTTGTTGCAGGGGCAATGTTATAATGCTTCCAGTCATGGAAGGTTTCTCTTCAAATATGACATCTCGGGAACAGATTACTGTACTGGTTTCTTTGATGTAAATGCGGTACCTTTCATCTCCATCATACCCAAGGAGATAGCCTTTAGTTGCCTTTTTGTCCATCTTTCTCCTCTTCTGAACTGGGATATGAACATAGCAAGTCGATCCAATGATGCGCATGTGTTTTATTCTGGGTTTCCTTCCTACCCATTATTCATAAAGACTTAAATTAGGAACTGAAGACTTTCCCGTCCTATTCAATATATAAACTGAAGTACTAACGAACTCTGCCCATAGGGAAGTTGGAAAGTCCACTTCCTCATTCGAGTATTTGAGAGTTCTAGCCATTTCTAGAACTGTTCTGTTCTCTCGTTCAGCACTGCCATTTTGTTCTGGTGTATATGGGGCTGTGAGCCTTTGGGAGATTCCATGCTTGTTCAAGATCTTTCGAACGGCTTCGTTGTCAAATTCTCCACCATTGTCACTGAGTATTTCTTTAACCTTATGCCCTAAGTTCTTAGCGTGAGCTATGAAATTTTCAAGCACATCTTTTACTTCTGATTTGTGCTTTAAGAAAAAACAGTATCGAAATTTGGTGTAGGCATCTTTGAAGATTGCAAAGTAACGGTATCTCCTAAACGATTGATCAAATGGTCCGCAAATATCTGTCGAGAACAGCTCTCCAGCTTTTGTGACCTCTTTCCTGGTTCCAAACTTTAAACGGTGGGATTTTCCATATACACAAGCTTTACATAATTTCATATCAGACTTAATCTTAATATTCAACTCTTTCTCAACAATGGCCTTTACATGCCTTTTATCTTGGTGACCCCATCGTTCATGATAGAGTTGGAGAGTTGATTCATTATTCTCAGTCACATTTATGTCAATGTGAGTTTCAGGAACTAAGGTCTTCATCACAGCTTTGAAAAGACCCCCACCAGCATTTCTTGTTCCATGCAGAACTATTTCACCATCTATTTTTAAATAGCAATCCTTAAATGTTGATTCAAACACACTGTTTTGATTTCTATCTTGGGATGCTAACACGGAAAATAGATTTTTACTTATTTCTGGAACATACCAGACATTTTCAAGATTTTTGATTTGATTCATACCATTTACAATGGTCATTATCTTGATAGTGCCTTTTCCAATTGCTGGTAATGATTTTCCATTTGCCACAGTGATGCTGTGAGGAAGCTTAAATCTTTCAAAGTCTATAAAGTAGTGACTGTTATTGACAACATGCTTTGAGGCCCCATTATCAATAAACCAATCATCAGAATTTGTTTCTGCAGAAAATATTGCCTCATCTACAGCTAGAAGTGTCATGTTTGCAGCAACAATGTTCTTAGTTCCCTTGTTTGGCCCTGTACGTGGACTAGGTTTTGGCGGTTTTCCATCAGCTATCCATTTCTTACATGTTCTGACCCAATGTCCTCTCTGGTGGCAATAATTACACTTGCCATTGTTTTTCTTGTTAATAGATGATTTCCGCTTAAATTCCGAATTTGCTATCAATGCTTCCTGATCTAAACTTTCTAAAAAATTTGGATCTTTCCTTAATTCTCTTTCATGGGTGCACAATTGTGTGGTTAATTCATCTAAAGTTCTCTTTTCATCACTAAGAAGTAACCAACTCGATTTGAAAGTGCGATAACTGGGAGGAAGAGTATCCAGTATTTTACAAATCAACAGCATTTCTGGCAGTCTGTTTTCTTCCTTATTTTCAAGTCCACTGTTTAGTTCATTCCATAGATTTTTCAATTTTGATAAATGAGCTGCCATATCATCACTTGACCAACTGAATTTGAAGAACTGTAAACATATGTTATAAAGTTGATTATCGGACGAATCTTCAAATACTTTGTGAAGTTCCAGCCAAATATCTCGTGCACTTTCAAATCTCATTACCTTTTGTAAAGTGTCTTCAGTCATGGAATTCGAACGAACCAACATAGCGCAATTATTGGCTTTATTATAAACTTTCATGTCATCTCTGAATCTCTTTCGAATCTCTTCGGCCGCATGATCAGGCTCCACTGGCTTCTTCAGTTTTCCTTCCACGACTTCTAAAGCGTTTTCATGATAATTTAATACGAACTTAATTCGATATTTCCAAATAGGCCAATCACTTTTTCCGCATAACGGCTTAACCGATATCTTTGCAGTTTCCATTTTGCGAACTAATTTGCCGACTCAAGTAAGGCTTAAGAATTGCCGTGTTAGGCTTACAAACTGCTGCTAAGGTTTATCTCCACTTTGCTCATAAGTTTTCCCGCGCAGTTATAGCATCCTGGGCCCATAACCTGTTGAAGTTTAATGTTAGGAATGGAGACAAATAAATAAACAGAGATTCATCTGGATTAACATGTATTAGGATACAAAATCGTTATCAGTACAGCACATTCTACATGACAAAAAGTAAAGTAAAGAACAGTGACAAAAACAAAACGTTGCCAAGAGAAGGAAAGTAAAAAACGTGTTGCCACATATGTTGCACAATACAAATGGGAAATATAATCATAAATTAAATGTTATTTGCAACAATTAAATATAAATGGGTTTTCTGAAAATGATGGTGAAAGATAAAATCTGAATATTATGAACAAAACAATCAATGCTGAAATGGCATTATTTATCAAGGGGGGAAAATGCAGTTTTCTATTTTTATAGGTACTTGCATACCTTCCCATTAATCATAAAAGATAGCAGAGATTCTGCTAAACTTACTTATATCATTCTAGCAATATATAAAGGAATAAATTGCTTTTTATTTAGTTGAATAATCAACAGATATGAGTATAGCATATAAAAAATTTAAATAAACATGGGCTTAAATTTGCACCAATCATTCTGATAGAAATTTATAAGGAACAGTGGTAAACCTATATTCCTTCTTTAAAAAAACTAACTTATCAAGGGTTACTTAGGATTATAGAACACTTGAGACAAAGATTTGTAGGTGCTGTGATATCACACATATTCTTTACTAACCGTAAATTGACTGTTTGGTGATAATAATACTTGCTGAAAATGCCAACAGGAAAGTATTTTAAGTTATCTTATATCTATGTATATTTTCATATTTTTGACATTTATTTATATGAAGAGTATTAAGAAAATTATTGGTATAATTTATAGAAGTAATTGAGTAATATACGAAAGAAAAGGCATGTAAATGATTTTACCATCATATCTGTAGCCTTCTTCTGGAGCAAATTCACTTTTGAGTTTATAACCTCGAAGAACTCGTACTGGAAGCTTCTTTTCTATATTTCGCACTAACGCTAAATTTCCTCTTTCTAGTACTTGATCTTTAGATTGTGGAGCAGTCCTTAAATTCTGAAACAAATTTTTTTTTTAATTTAAAAAATAATAATCATACATTTTACAACTCTTTAAAACATGTTAGGTGCATAAAGAACATTAAAAATATTTCCACCAACACCAGCTGATGAAGCAGATCGAAGCTGCTATAATTTTATATATGTTTAAATGTGATTCCAGTATGTTAACATAGAGTATTTTAGGCTGCACATGAAAATCTTTATCCAACGCTGGATAGTGTAAAAGTTATACAAAGCCCTAAAAAAACTGGAATGACAACACTGCAAACGGGAATTTTGTCATAGATTATAATTCTTAATCCTTAAGATTTTCTGCACCAACTATTAAATTACTGAGTTAGCATACATAGCATGCAATATACTTTCAAATAACAGAGAATATTGTGTGCTCATGTAGTAATGCATGCAGAAAAAATAAGAAAAATGAAATTATTTTGGATAGAATACACTTTTGAAAAATCTTATCTTTTCATTATGTATATGAATTATAAACTAAAATATTTCAAATATCTTTGTTTTCTATATTCATTATAAATTTTTATTTAAAAAACTGATAAATTAAGGCATCAATATTTAGTTATTTAAGATACTATCATGGGGAGCATTAATAATGAAAAACCTTGAACCACAACATGTGTCCATGTGTCTCTCTTTCCACACTTACACTTGAATCATAAACCTTGGGATTAGCTTTTACTAAATTAAAAAAAAAGAGTGTGAGAAATCGCTTTTTATATAATACATTTATTAAGTTTTAAAACAAATATTTTTTTTTACAGCAGAAAATATACATACAAATATATAGAATTTAACAAAATTTCTATTCATAAAAGGCAAATTAAAGTAAAAAATTAATTAAAGAAATAGGTTTAAAAGTAATATAAATAAATAATTTATATTGCTGCAAACTAGTCTACAATATCATTTAAATTCTGAGAACATAAGTAAATCAAGTGCAAGTATCAAAATCTATTAACAAATACAAAATCTAATAAATTTTTTAAAATCCTAAAAATTATAAAAATGCATAAGTGAATAATTATTGAGCTGGCAGAAGACAGATTTATCAAGGGAAAGTTGTCCTCAAACCTAATTCTTCAATTATTCAATTCGTGTTTCGCCATTCACGTAGGCAAGGGTAAAATTCAAAACCAAAAGTAAAACCAAATGATGTGATTTACCAAAAGTAATTCAAACGAGTGAAATTTTTAGAAAAGAAGAAACTAAAGTTAATATAAAACAATATTTTTTTAGTAAACCAATGTAATTTAGAAACTCTTGCCCACAAAAAACTTCCCCCGACACGAATATGCATATAAACAAAAAAGAAACAGATACTATTAACATACAAAAATAAACTAGAAACTATATTAAATAATACTAAAATAATATAAGAAAGGCAAGTAAAAAGTAAGTTTTAAATTAATTTAATTAATTTACCATTTATTTCTATTTGGAGTGTGGACAACGAGCAGCAAGTCAAACTAAGCGAAGTAAAGTAGTGTGTTTCTTCTAATTATAAAAGATGGCGTTATAAAAGGTAAAGTTGAGTCATAAGCTGCTGTATCTAAGAACCATTTAAAAAAACTATTTAAAGAAATTATTCTGCAATCTTTATGTAATGTAAAATGTGTGTTCTGTAGCTAAAAATTTTTTTAAATCTAACTGTGTAGTATTGTAAAAATGTGTAAAAATTGTGAAAAAGCAAACTGTTGTAATGTGAAAAATGGTTGCAAATTACTAAGGACTGTAAAAAAAATTTTAAAGTAAATTTAATTTATAAGGTATTTTTAAATTTTAATTTAGAAAAATTAAAAATTTTTTTTAATGAAAGTAAGAAAGTATTGTAATATTTAAACATATTAAAATGGAATTTAAGAGGTGTAATAATATATATATACTTCATAGAGAATATAGTACAGGATTTTATCTTTTAAGTCTTTTTAAAATAAATCCTAAAATCCCTTAATTTTTAAGGTTTAATAGTTTTTCTACGAGATATGAGATTATATGCTCACCATGCTATGTTCTAAACAAAGCACACAATTTATATAATAGGCTTCTCCAGAGAAAAATTATAATGTGAATTACTAAACAAATTAGAACTAAAGCTGTTTAAAAGATCTTAATAATATGTTTAAAGGGGAGTAATGCACTTTTTATCTCTTTTAATTAATATGGTAATGATCACTATAAAACATACTGAATATACGCATTTTAACTGAACTCAAGTTTAATACTTTAATTGAAGGAAATCCAAAATAATAAGCATCTGACCATTAAGTACACATTTATGTGAGAACACATTGACAAGTTAAAATTTTCATTTACTGTTGTTCTCAAGTGATTGAAAAAATTATTTTAGCAATATTAATAAAAAATATAATTTGCATGTAACTGATTAGCAAATACTGAAATTTTTGAAGAAAATGGCTAAAAGTGTTTTTAGCTACAATGAAGTATTTTAGATATGAAGATCAAATATATACAGCAAATTTCATGATTAGGTCAAGATTGCTTTGCTTAGTAATAAACTAATTGAAGAACAAATATACAATACTAAAAGATTAAAAAAGAATTCTTTATATGATTAATTTCTGCAACAATATGCTTATTCAGATATATTAAAGAAACAAACATTTTCGAAAGGCTTTATGTACACCGTCATATAATAAATTCACGTATATGAATATAAAATTTCACGCAAGTTTGATAATTAGTGAAAATCTGCCATTAACTGTTTTTTTTTATTAAGGAAATATTTTGGACATATGTTAATCTTAAAGCTAACCAGAATAAATCATCTATAGTATCTCAGTAAAATTCATAATAATAAACAGTCCATTAAAATTAATTCTTTCCTGAATGTATGTGCAATTCTTAAAGTTAATACTAAACAAACGAAAAATAAAATACAAATCTAAAAATAGAATTCTTTTAAGGGCATGTTTTATGAAGGTTATGTTTATTAACAAGCAATAAATTTTAAAATGGAAATTAGATATAAATCTAAATATAAATTTAAAAAAAGTGAAATGTTAAATTCACCTTTGGGTTTGCTTTAGTTCCCTTTAAATCTCTGCCACCTTCTCCAGTATAAATAAAACTTTCGCCAAGATCTTTATCATCTTCATAACCTCCAGATAAAGCAAGAGAGTAACAGCCTAGGGAAGGATTCCCATGAATTCCAGCAACAGTAGGCCTTAGGGAAACAACAAAGCATGTTTAACAAAAAATGTATTCCTTAATGGAATAATTGTGATGCAATATGAAATCAAATGATAACCTTTATTAAAGGCAAAAGAAAGATTATTTGATTGCAGGTTATCTTATTTCAGAAAGCTGTAACAGAGAATACTGAATGTTTCAGCACTTCATTTAACAGTATATATATATATATATATTTATTTTATATTATAATAATGCAACACATTTATAAGATAAAATGTTAGAAACTTATGTGACTGAAAATATCACCAAATGTTTTAACATATCCATCTTCCAGCAAATAAGAAACCATAATGTGTCTACCTTTTGCTGCAGTGACAGTTCCACTCTATCAGGAAGCTTTTCTACCAATATTTTTAGAATGTTGTATTGAAACTAAATATCATTCTTACTAATGAGCAGTGTCAGTTTCATGCAGCATGGACTAGCTTGAAGCTAGCATTTAATGTCACAAAAGCTCTAGGGAACAGAGATCAGAAAAATAGAAATTGAATCAATCACACCAAATTCTTGCCACAGTACAAGAAGCATGGAATTATCTAAAATATCGAGATAAAATCTTGTGAAATTTCCTTCACAAGAACAAGGGAGCCAAATTTGAATCTTAAGAAACAACCATTGAGTATTATGCTTTCACAACTAAACTTCACTTTTGACTTAGTATTACAGTACAATAACATTTTCACAGTCCACATCTTCCCACTAAATGAGATCAGTTGCCTCTGCTCAAAGTCCCAGTGCTGTTCAATTTTCTGCCGCTGTAAATGACACATGAGGTAGTTTAATATTTGATTTATATGCACAGCAAATGAAAACCTAAGTCTGAAGCTTGTTGCTGTAGTCGAGTTACACCCAGACACACCTTGGACTTTAATATGAATATCTTCTGCCAGTTTCATGCAATTCTGTTCCATAACCTTTTTCATCACTTTTTATAAGACACACAGCAATGATTAACCAATCATGGTTGCACAGTCATATCTTTTAATTCACTATGAGATCATTTATGGTGAAATGGGAAACACAATTGTGTAGAAATTTTGGGATCATATTTTCCCCAAGACCAAGAATACTAAGTAACTCACTGCATTCAATGTTATATTTGACTCAAATTTTCTACTTTTGCTTTAACTGTAGTGAAATTAACTATTTCCTTTTAAACCTATTTGACTTTAATCTCCCATGTCAGTAAAAGAATTCATTACTCCTCAGAATGCCTGGATATTTTTAATCATATAATTGAAGTTCCTAAAAGCTTCAAAAAGATGTGCAAGATCAAGAATTCATGAGATTTGCGTGTTTTTCTCATTCTTGTACCTCGCAGACTTTCGGGGAAATTAAAAATGGCCAACAAATTTTTTTTTTATCTTTAAAGGATACAATAATGATCATTAAATAGGGTGCCCTATAAATGTTGGTACAGACTTGAAGAGGAGATAATAATAATTATTCACAGGGCACATCAAATAATCCCTGACCATAAAATGTCATTGTATGCTGCTGGAGGTGCTGTTCACAAGGACGCTAGGGGGGGGGGAATATCAAATTTTTCATTATTTGAACAATAGTCACCGTAAAACAAGCTTGCAGTGACGTATATAGTATTTATTTATTTTGATTAACCACTTATTTTATGCTAATTAGCCTTGCAGTCTTTCTCGCTTTCCATTTTTCTGCCAGAATGCTAATTTTTAGTTTCCATGTATTCAAATGAAGTAGGAAAGACATAGCATGTAAAAGAAGGTTTTAGATGGTAGAATTAAAGTGTGTTCTGCCTGCTGAAGGTCCCATATAATGTTTGATTCTATTTAGCTGCGGCTGTTATTCTCACTATTAGGTCCGTCATGCTGACATTAGGTTTTTGAGTCAACTTGCACGCATTTTGTCTGTATACCCTTTTTGGCTAACGTATGATTAACATAGTTTAATTTTAATGCTTTTACATTTTGATTTACACCATAAATGCTGGCTGGTTCTCTAATAAGCAGAAGATGCACCTTCTGTTAACTATATCTCAGTTAAATAAAAGGGTCCTTTGCACCCTTCACAGTCTCTGTGCTAATTTCCAAGACATCGTAAAAACAAACAAACGAAATGCTATAAACAATATAGGAACAGGGAGTTCAGAAACATGCATTTAATGTGTGGATTGGCTAAAGACAATGTATGAGCAATTCAGTGACTGTCTCAAGAGCAGTTCCCACAGAGAGATTACCGCATCACTGTTTGTTTTCAAGTGCATATCACAATTTGTGTGAATTTATATCTTTAAGGGTATTAGGCATAGTGAGGAGAGGCCACGAGTGACCAATATGTCCTCCATGGAACATCATATGTTGAACGCCATAGGCAGGAATCACAGTACCAGCATATGTGCCCTCTCTGCTGCCATGACAGGATCATGGAATAGTGTACATTATGTTTTGCAAGCCAATTTCTTATATCCATATCATCTTCAAAGGGCACAATCACAGCTCTCCACAGATCATCCTGCATGTGTGCATTTTCTTAAACGGCATCTCCAACTGTGCCCAAAAAGCCCTTTTCCCACAACATCTTTCCGTTCATTGATGAGGTATATTTCAAGCGAGATGGTGTTTTAACCAACACGATATGTATTTATGGTGCTTATGCAAACCCCTACAAAGTGAGACCACAGGATACTCAACACTGCATCTTGATTAATATTTGTTTAACACTGTGCTAGTTTAATTGGCGACTGCTCAATTGGGGCTGCTCAACTGGGCCTGGAATAAGAAAATGCTAAAAAAGTTAAAAAATAATGAAAACTGAGCTCACGTTTGTTAAAGATTACATTATTTTATTACTATAATTGATATTTTTTTGCTACTAGAAAGCACAGTGTAAAAATAAATTTTTAGATTGAAGGTAGATCCCAAAGAACAGGAAACTGTCTTATGACAATATTAACATTTTCCTTTTCTATCGAATTTGACAAAATATTACCTAATATTGCTAAGGTTCTTCTATGCAGTAGGACTGACTTTTGGTTCTGTACCTTGAAAAAATACTTTAGATGGAAAAATTTATGTTTATAAATATATACTAATTTTAAAGAAGAATAAACAGAAATTCATAGCTCTTGACTGCAAGACATTAGTAAAATAAGTAAATAGATAAAAATATGATTTATTATTTTATATGAATGTTATAATAAAGGAATATCTAATACGCATAGCTATACTATGATACAGCATTCGAAGAATTTAACTGAAACATACAGCAAGAGTTCTAAGGAAGCGAAAATAGTAAATAATCAGAACTCCACACGAGCCAGATTTGTGGCTACAGGAGGAA
>KK120447.1:279658-293943 GCA_000611955.2 Stegodyphus mimosarum
AAAGAGTGAATAATGAAGACTCTGTAAGAATCAAATCTGTAGCTAGAGAAGGAGCGATGAAAAGAGTGAAAAATCAACACTCCATAGGACTCATCTGTGACTAGAAATGGAGCATTGGGGTGATCACATTTGACAGACCGAGGAGGAAACTGAGCACCTATAATCTGTGTACTTTATCAGTCGCTCAGTAAAGTGAATCAGTTCATCAGTAGATTGTCCATCTTTGCTGTCATGTGCAAGTTTGCTAGGATTTGGCCCTTTCTGAAAATTTGGCAACTTCCATAAAGATGATTGTGCTGATGATGTCACTAAGATATTCCTTTTTCATACCTAAAAGCATTCTATTCCTTTCTCAGTAAATTATTAACGATGTAAATGTCTGGATTAGTTCCACCAGAGCAAATCATCAAAAGAAATTATTTATTGAATTTCTTATTACTGTCACAGGAAAGAATACCTAAAGGGGGGAACTTTCCTTGTTGCAAGATGACGATGGATAGGAAAATCATAAATAAGAACAATATTTCTTTTACATATAGGAGCTCACAACTATTAGAAAGAAAAAGAAATATAGTCTAGTGTATAAGCAAAAGAGCAGCAACGGTTGGCAAAGTGCCCAACATACTATTATGCGAGACATATTTTATCCCATATACCTGAATAAGCCATTAAAAAAAAAAAAAATTTTTATTTAAACTTCAGAATTTTTTTTTTTTTTTTAATTTTTTTCAAGAAATCTGGTATAGTTCTTTTCCTAAAGCATAATTTTTTAAGATCTTTTCAACAAACATGGAAAGGGAGCTAATAAACTGAAACTGTTTCAGTAATTAATGAGACATACATGTTCCAATGAGTTAAGTCTAGAATGTGAAGAGCATACCTGGCAATAAATCTAAATTTACTGTTCTGCAATCTCCTGTGTTTGCTTCTAATAATTTCTAAAACAGATGCCAAAGATTAAATCAAATTAAGATTTTATTTCTGACATTCTAATTTTTGGATCTCATAGCTTCACAAATTAGAATATCAAAAATCAGAGTTAACTCAAAAGGATTATCATGTTAAAATATTTTTCTGAGGAAATAAAATGATCATGCACTGCCCTAGATTTTGAAAATTATTACCAGAAATTTTGTTAACAATATAGTTAGTACACTTGCCATGAAATCAAACTCTTCTTCATAACAAATCAATCCTTACAAACTTTGTAGGAGTAATAAATATTAAGAAGGGATTATTAGGAATATCACATTTTTGGAATAAGGAAGCACTGAGATGTTGAATACCAGATATTAACGTTCGACACATACTGTTTAAATTATAATAACATCCTTCTAACCAGCAATAAGTTTTCCTACATAATTGATTGCGGCAGAAGAATCATGGTCATAAGCATGCAAGACTCACAAGTTTCAAAATCCAGTTCTTCAAGTAATACAAGATATTGGATTATGGAAACAAAACCAGTTTTATCTAAGTTACTGAAGTAACAGTCTTCAGAAAAAAGTTCTCTCAAACAGCAGTTTCCATCAGAAAGGTTAATTATCTTAGGTAAAGAATGGAAAACAAAATAGCTAGGAATCAGTCTAGGTCCAAGCTTTAGTGCATCATAGGGAAACTGGTGGATTTGTCAAGGTTGAAATACCTATATTTATATACTAGTTATTAGATATATATGTTAATATATGGTCCTGACAATTAAAAATCTGTAATTTACTTTAAATTAAAATTTTTTTACGAATTGCTCTGCGATTTTAGAATGTCAGTTCTTAATATAAAACTGCAGTATAATTGAATACTGCTGAGAATATAATCTTACAAAGCATAATAGTATGTGATAAGCAGAATATCAAATGCTACACTTTTTCGGCTGACAAGAAAAAGTTCTTGAGAATAAGAAAATTATTAGCTGTGCTTTGCAAAATGGTGCTATGGTGAGGATAGAACTGATTGTGGCGGCAGAATTGCAGCTGAAGCAAAGCCAATATGAAATTGTAAGGAAGTTGGAGAAATCAATTTAATTCTGCATATGTATCGCTTCATGCTTACATTGTTTTAGAAATGCATTGCACACTTAGAAATTTATTGTTGTTCTATTTACTCCAGAGCAGAATTTTTAATTTATTGCTTTATAATTAAATATCCCCCTTTCTAGGTATATATGAATAGAAGGCAAACATACCTAATCCAAATGTTACTTTATTTTGCTTGTTTTGAAGAGGCTAGAAAAAAAGGTAAAATCAGACAGTTGCAGCATCAAACATGAAACTCAGCTTTTAATTTCCCTGATTTTTAATAAATAAATGGAATAATTTCCCTAACTAAACGTTAAGAACTAGTTTTCAAATTTAGTAACTAAAATATATGTTTTTACTACAAAACATAATGCAATAATTAAATAATATAACAGCTATATTTTTTTTAAAAAAAAGAGGGAAGAGCAGTCTATAAAAAACGGAGAAATAACCCATGCATTGATAAAATTCCCTAAAGCAAGACATGGGTTAGGCATAGGGTGATCCACAAAAAAGTAGTTTGCCTTCAATAAGAGTGCCATGTTCTTTGAAAGAAGGCATAGGCTGTTCCTTTTTGTGTACTGACTGTTTATCTGTCCAGTGTTCTGATGTTACCAAATAAAGCACTGTTGCAGTTTGTTTTGCTATCTAATTCAATTCCTTCTGTGCATATCAGTAAGTTGTTATCCATCTTGCCAGGTGGCCTGCTTTTTTATGGGTCTTTTACTACTTTCTGCATAAAATGAAAAAGTAAACATTACAGTGACTTCTCATTTGCCTTCGTTATAAAAAATTCACCTTTTTTTGTGTGTGTGTTTATGTGCTATTTAATTATTTCAGAAGTTTTTTGCTTATTATGTACTATTTAATTATCTGATCTTTACTTTTTTAATCTTCCCAATTTTTTGGGAAAAGTTTGTTTTCTCCAACTTTTTAGGAGGGAACCCTGGAACTATTAACTGTATAGTTTATCAATAAAAAATTCCATAATTTTGAATCTAAATTTATGCCAAGAATATAAAGATTTTTCAAAGGTTGCTGTAGCATATCAACCACCAAATGAATAAATAAAGTCAAATGAGGCCAACTAAGGGTTAGTCAAACTAAACAAACATGAAATTTTTACATTGCTTTTATCTAACAGAATTTAAATGATTTCTACACATTGAAATGTTTTTACAAATTCATATTCATAGAATATATTAGTGTTTTCAAATTAACTTAAGTGCACTTAATTTAATTAATATTAGTGCTTTCAAATTAACAAGGAAAGTAATACTATAGCTGCATGATAATCTGTGATTGCATATGACAAAAGCAACCAACAGCATAGCATATTCCTCATACGAGAAGATTCTCTCCCATGCAGCTCAGTCAACAGAACTAGCTGGATTATCACTTGTTTTATTTACTTCATCATCGATGGTCACCAGACTTTTTAAAATATAAAAAGGGTTTAAAAAAGCGTTACTGCTAGAAATTTTTCACCTAAGATATTTGCCAACTGCCTTATAGTAATAATAAATATGTACGAAGTGAAAGTTATTTTCAAGACTAGAATGTATTTTGCTTCATAAGCATAAATAAGCACACATTTATGGAAAAAAGGCAACAAATAATTGTGCACTTAAGCACAATGATATGTGTTAAGAAATTTCATGAAAGAAAATTTACCTATGTACTCCAGCATGTGATGCCTCTAACCTTGTACTAAATATTGTTCCAACAGGAACATCTGGCACAGCACCAAATACATTTTCTCTTTTTGGCTTTTGAACAGCATATGTTGAGGTTTTGATGCTATAAGGTGTTTCTTCCTCTGGCAGTTCCTCCACCGGAGGTGGTACCTATATCCATTAAAAAAAAAAAAAAAAAAAAAAAAAAATTATTTTAAAAACAATTGATTAGGTTCTGATTAGTTTCTTTAATGAGTTGCATTTAATACAAACAATGCTAAAGTCAAGCAGATTTAAATATGTTCCAAAATATTTTAAATTAAATAATTCTTTCCATTTCAAAAAATATTAATGAAGTCTAGCTAGTATATCATTATATACTTGGTAAAAAATTAGAAAGCAAATTTCTAATTTTAATTGGCTATAACCTCTTTTATTCTTTTTTTTTATATGGGGACTTCTTCTGTCTTAGAAATAGCACCATAAATCTAAACTGCGTTATTGAAATTAATCATGCGATCTTACATAACGCTTAATGCAGGTATCTCTTGCCCAATCAAAGTAATTGAAAACCAAAACTTTTTCCTCCTCTGCATTACTACTGCGACAATCTTCCTTTTTTGCTTACGTTTTCATCCTGTTAAGATGCTGCCGCAATCATCTATGTGCTGCTATGATTGCTTCTATGGCTATAGTATCAAAATTGGAAATGTTCTGGAAATAGGCATGATTGGAGTGCCAAGTGAATTGTGGCCACAAATGTAAATTTAAATAAAAAAGAAATTTAATCTGGCTCAAACGCTTCTTCTTCAAAATGGATGGATGCTCTAAGCATCAAATATCTACACTAAAGTACATTGCTAACGCTTGTACATCTCAGTGGTCTTCAGTGCTTCCAAAATCTTAGAAATAGCACCATAAGTCTAAATTGCATCATTGAAATTAATCATGCGATGTTATGTAATGTTTAATGCAGATATCTTGCCCAATCAAAGTAATTGTAAACCAAAACTTTTTCTTCTTCGGCATTACTACTGAGACATCTTCCTTTTTTGCTTATGCTTTCATCCTGTTAAGACGCTGCCACAATCATCTATGTGCTGCTACGATCGCTTCTATCGATATAGTATCAAAATTGGAAATGTTCTGGAAATAGGCATGATTGGAGTGCCAAGTGAACTGTGGCCGCAAATGTAAATTTAAATAAAAAAGAAATTTAATCTGGCTCAAACGCTTCTTCTTCAAAATGGATGGATGCTCTAAGCATCAAATATCTACACTAAAGTACATTGCTAACGCTTGTACATCTCAGTGGTCTTCAGTGCTTCCAAAATCTTAGAAATAGCACCATAAGTCTAAATTGCATCATTGAAATTAATCATGCGATGTTATGTAATGTTTAATGCAGATATCTTGCCCAATCAAAGTAATTGTAAACCAAAACTTTTTCTTCTTCGGCATTACTACTGAGACATCTTCCTTTTTTGCTTATGCTTTCATCCTGTTAAGACGCTGCCACAATCATCTATGTGCTGCTACGATCACTTCTATCGATGTAGTATCAAAATTGTAAATGTTCTGGAAATAGGCATGATTGGAGTGCCAAGTGAATTGTGGCCACAAATGTGAATTTAAATAAAAAAGGAATTTAATTTGGCTCGACTGCTTCTTCTTCAAAATTGATGGACACTCTAAGCATCAAGTATCTACACTAAACAACATTGCTATGCTTGTACATCTGAGTGGTGTTATTTCAGTGCTTCCAAAATTGTGCTTTCATTTCATGACAATAGTATATATGTATATAAAATTTATTCAGTTTAACAGATATGCTGACTAATTTTTTCATACTAAATATTTCCCTTTAAAATTAATTAGTTACCTGTAACTTCATTTAGTACTTGTATATCATAGAAACCACCACAGAAGGCAATCACCAAAAATCTATAGCTTGAAAAGAAATGATATGCAGAAAATGCACGGAAATGACAAAAATAAAGAATTCTGATTACTTGCATCTTCAGTTTTAAGTTCTGTTGAGCTGCCATGTTTTTGGCCTCATGAAAGAGATTTTAAAAAAGATTCAAATTTTGTAGAATCTTTAGTTCAGGAAGCATTGATAGTAAATTCAAAATCTAAGCAGATATCAGCCCCTAACAAGAAAAACAACAGCAAGTACAATTATTGCCACTAGAGAGAACACCGAGTCAGAATATGCAAGAAGTGGATAGTTGATGGATAGCCATAAAAATCTAATCTACATATACAGCCAAACAAAGGAGGTAAAAATAATGTTGCTGTAAATATCACATGCCCAGGTGTAAATGAGGCAATACTTTCTGATGAAACAAATTCTGATGATTGGTTTATTGGCAATGGAGCCTCAAAACAAGTTAATAACAGTCATTACTTCACAGACAGAAAAATTTGAGCTTCCCCATAGCATCACTGCAGCAAATAATATAGATATATTCAAGATAATGACCACTGTAGATGGAATTAATCAAATCCAAAATCTTGAAAATGTTTGGTATGTTCCAGAAATAAGCAAAAATTTATTTCCATGTTAGCAACTGAAGACAGAAACCAGAACAGTATATTTGAATCAATATTTAAGGACTGGTATTTAAAAATACACGATGAAATAGTTTTGCACGGTACAAGAAATGCCAGTGGGGGGTCTCTTCAAAGCCATGAGAAAGACCTTAGTTCCTGAAACTCACATTAACATACATGTCACGAGAATAATGAATCAACTCTTCAACTTTATCATGAATGATGAGGTCACCAAGATAAAGGCATGTAAAGGCTAGTCTTCAGAAGAAGTTGAACAATAAGGTTTAAGTCTGATGTGAAATTATGTGAAGCCTCTGTATATGGAAAAGGCCAAAACTGAAAGTTTGGAAACAGAAAAGAGGTTACAAAAGCTGGAGAATTGTTCTCGACAGATATTTGTGGGCCATTTGATGAATCATTTAGGAAATATTGATAGTGCACAGTCTTCAAAGATGCTCACACCAAATTTTGATATTGTTTTTTGTTAAAGCACAAACCAGAAGTAAAAGATGTACTTGAAAATTTCATAGCTCATGTTAAGAACTTAGGGCATAAAGTTAAAGAAATCCTCAGTGACAGTGGTGGAGAGTTTGACAACCAAGCAGTTCAAAAGATCTTGAAGAAGCATGGAATCTCGCAGAGGCTCACATCCCCATACACAGCAGAGCAAAATGGCAATGCTGAACAAGACAACAGAACAGTTTTCAAAATGGCCAGAACTCTCAAATATTTGAATGAAGAAGAAGACTTTCCAACTTTCCTATGGTCAGAGTTTGTCAGCACTTCAGTTTAAATACTGAATAAGACGGACAAGTCTTCAGTTTGTAATTCAAGTCCTTATGAATTATGGATGGGAAGAAACCTAGAATAAAATATGCATATCATTGGATCAGACTGCTATGCTCATGTTCCAGTTCAGAAGGGGGGAAAGATGGACAAAAAAGCAACTAATGGCTGTTTTATTGGATATGATGGAGGTAAACGGTACCGCATTTACATCAAGGAAACCAACAGATGTCACATTTGAAGAAAAACTTTCCATGACAGGAAATATTATAACATTGCCTCTCCAAAAGGTTTCTGAAAGAAATCTATCTCAAGATGATGTTGAAAATAAAGTAAGAAAAGACAAAGTCTCCAAACAGGAAAAAGAGGAAGTGGAGGATATACCAGAAAAGAAGATTCGATCCAGAAGACAAATTTCAGCACTTAAGTGGACAAAGGACTATATTATGGAAAATTCAGAAATTTTTTAAAAAAATCGTCCAGAAATAAATGAAATTGCAGTGCAGCTGACAGTTCAAGAAACAGGAATGGGAAGACTCAACACCCAAGAAAGTTTTTTAAAAGGATCTTGAAACTTTGCAAGAGACATTAACTAGTCCGGATGCAGAAAAATAGAAGTTAACCATGGAAGAAAAGTTTGAAAATTTAAAAGAAAATTAAACTTGGGACATAGTGCCTAGGTTAAAAGAAAGGAAAGTCGTGAAATGCAAGTGTGTCTTCAAGAGAAAACTTAACAAAAATGGACAGGTGAAAGACATAAAGCTGGTTTAGTTGCTCGTGGCTATACCTATGTTGAAGGAACTGACTACAAGGAGATGTTTTCTCTTGTAATAAAAACAGTCAATTAGAATTTTATTAGCATTCTCATTTGAGCAAGACTGGCAGGTTCATCAGTTGAATATTACTGAAGCCTATTTAAATAGACATTTACGTGAGACAATTTTCATGGAACAGCCACCAGTGAATCTGCATGAGAAATCACATGGAGAAGTTTACTTGTTAAAGAGAAGTTTTTATGGATTTCATCAGTCTTGGAGAGAGTGAATCACCTGTCTGACCTTGCGCAGACCCTTGCATTTACTTCAATAAGGAAAAGGAGTTAATTGTAGGTGTCTATGTGGATGACTTTGAAATGTCAACCAAGTCTCTATCATTCAGGAATTTAAACACAATATTGCAACCACATTTAAAATCAAGGACTTGAGAGAAATAAATACATTACCTGGTTTCAATTACAATAAGGAGAGGGAAGATGGCTCAATGATTCTCGATCAAAGTGTCTATGCTAGTGAGCTCTTGGAAACAATTGATAGGCTAGATGCTAAAGGAGCATCACCATCATTAGACCCAGGTATGAAATATATACTAACCATTAAGGATAACATGTTGGATTCTGAAGGAGCACTAAAATATAGGCAGGCTGTTAGGAGAATTTTGTACCTGGCAGGAGGAGCAAGGCTTGATTTAGCCTTTGCTAACACTTACATCAGCCAGTCAGTAATTGTCCAAGCAAGAAACACTGGGTTGGCATACAATATATTCTTCATTACTTAAAACAGTGCAAAGAATTAAAACTGATTTTCCAAAAGACTGCAAAGTATTTGATTGATAGATGATCATTTAGTGGCTATGTCGTATTGCTAGCAGGTGGAGCTGTCTCATGGAGCAGGAAGAAGCAACAAACAACTGCCTTGCCAACAGTTGAAGCCAAAGAAGTGCTGTGGTTTCAAAACCTTTTACAAGAAATTAGGGAAGAACATTTTTTGAACTTTTCACAAAACATATTTGTTGATAATCAGAGTGAGATTTCTTTAGCTAAAAACTATGCTACTTGAGAGTGTAAAAAACATATTGAACTTAGGCATTTTTTCTTAAAAAGAAAGTTGAAGAGAAGTTGTTGAACTTTAGCCATGTGCCTTCCTGTTCAAATGCAGCAAACATATTGACTAAGAGTGTGCAAAAGAAAGCCTTGTATAAAAAAAGACTGAGGGAAATTTAATCAAGGGTGAGTGTTGCAAATAATTTTTATACTCATGATTATATTTCCCATTATATTTTTGCAAACTGTGTGGCAACATGCTCTTTACTTTTTACTTTGTGGCAATGGTTTCAGTTACTGTTGTTATAGTTCCTTTAACATGTACATTTTTACCATGTTCTTTTTGTGTGCTAAATAAATATACGTTAAAACAGATGATGATTTACTTCTGTCTCCGATTGTAACATTAGACTCTAACAGAGTTAACTGCCTCTGTAATATATATATATATATATACTTAACAATACATCGACCAGACAGCAGCTATCACAGCAGTTACCACTGTCTGGCCTCTGATAAATTTGCATGAAGAAAAAAAATGGAGCTAACAACAGACCCCTTTTCTCTCAAGCAAAGTCAAAAACATAACTTATAAGCATACTATTACAAAATTACACATTTCAGTTCTATAACATGGATGCGTTACTTATTTTTCTTGAATACTGTAAACACTTATACAACACACTTTCCAATCCATAGCAGTTACTGCTTTTGTAAATAAGTTTATGAACTCGATGTCAAATACCCCATCACTCACCAGTCTTCTAATAAAGTGATATCATATGTCAATGTGCTTAGCCCATCTTCATTCTTTTGGTGATCTAGAAAAATCAGCAGTAGATTTGTTATCACAAAATAGTTTACACTCATTCAAATCGAACTTTAAAACTTCATATTTTAAGACATTTTTCATGTACATCAACTCTTCTGCTGTTTCTGATAAAGTGATATAGTCTGCTTCCATGTTGAATAAACTTACACTTTTCTATTCCTAAGTTTTCTACATAACTGATATTTATATAAATATAATATGAATCCACTCATGATTACATGATCATCCCTATTACTTGCATAATCAGCATCTGAATAACAATATACATTTAGATGTTTAACATTCAGTAACTTGAATGATTTGGTACTATTGAGATAATCAAACAATTTCAGCAATGCTTCCCAATGTCTAATTCCAAGATTCTCATGAAATAGTGATAAGATATTTACTGCATATGCAGTAACGCAGTAAATATTAGGCTTAGCCCTATTAGCTACAAAAATTAACCATCCCTATAGATTTCTGAAAAGTAATTTACTCATTTAATCAATTTCTGCACTCATAGCTAGACAATCTAATTTTGTAAGTATAGTGCTTTTTGGTATGGGAAATAAAGCTGTTGGTACTTGAAAGTGTTGAAATTTTCAAAAATTTCGATACATGTTTGCTGATGTATAAAAGTTCTACTGTGCCTCTCTAAGAATTCAATTCTGAGTAACTTTCTAGTTCTGCCGAATACCGTAAGATAAAAAAAAACAAAAACTACTCAACTGTGAGATTACACAATGTTGGTCTTCACTAAAAATTACAATTTCATCTACATATAGTAAGAGAATTACATTAGGTCTATTACAAACACAATTGCACCATAGCATTTTCTTAACATTTAAATTTTCTAAAGCATTTTCAAATTTACAAAACCATTCATGGCATTGTGAAATAAAACACAGTTTACTTTTCTCTTCAATAAAGCCATTTGGCTGGGTCATACATATTTTCTCATTTAGGTTTGCACACAAATATATGTTTTTCATATTTAACTGACAATTAGTCAATCCACATAAATATATTAGTATTGTAAAAAACATTCTTATGATTGAAAAATTAACTACAGTACTGTAAACATTACCAAAATCCTCCCCTTTCTTCTGCCTGAATCCATGTGTGATACAAAATGCTTTAAATGGAGTGATATAAGTAAATGGTATTATATGCCAATCAAGCTAATTAAATGTTTAATTAGTTTAGAACAAAGTTTCAAATTTAGACTTATTTTATAGGATACTTTAAAAATATGTTACACTCATATATGTAAGATTATCTTATATGCAAAGATTTGGCTAAACCTCTTTAAATTACGTTTGACATTATCTTATGTTCAGGCAATGTATCAGTACTGTCTTATTTGATACAAGCATTTGCCGTACACTCATATGAGAAGAGATTTGTAATTCATATTCATTCAATCCTAAAACTTTTTTTTATGTTTTCTATATTTTGAAAGCAATATTCTTATCATTTTAATATTTAAATGAAGAAATTTTTGCTTTATCACTGAGAAGATCAATTTAACTGAAAAAAGAAAATGATATGAAAATTGCTTTTGATTTTGAATATGACAAAATACAAATAAATTTATTAAATATGAGTGCTTTTCAAAGTTATTAAGTCATTTAAGGAAAGATATGTCGTAAAAATTCTAAGAAAAAAGAAATAGGTATTTTAAAAAATACATAACATAAAATCAATTTAATATAAGAGTAATTGATTCCTTTAAAAGACTGGAAACAGAAAATTTACTCATTAAGTAATTGCATATTTTGAAAACAAACACCTCTGGGAATTCAAATTAATAGTATTTTAGAAAAATATATTTCTTTAAAACAGAAAATAAATTCAGCAAAAAATAACAAATTTATATTAGTATATAATAATTAGAAAAATAATCACCTTCTCAAGTAAGCGATTTGATCTTCTAAGTGTTTCACTAGAAGGGATTAATGATTTATTTCGTGGTTTCTTGGGAGTTTTGTGCTTGCTAGTATCAGAAGATTCAGAATTCTGGAATTGCGAATTTTCTCTCTGAAATTAATAAAAGAGCATATTATTTGCAGTCACACATTTTATTGCATTTAGAAACATGTTTTAAAAGGAAATTTCTGAAATATCAGCAACTGCTGATTATGTGCTATTCACCAGTAGTAAACTATAAACAATGTATTGGTGTTTTTTGTCAATGAAATAAAGTTTTAACGAATTCCAGCAGATATTTTTTAGAAATCATATTCAAAATAATATAAACAGACTGTTATTCTCAGTATCTTATTTCTGTCTAATTCTGATAAGTGATGACAAGCTATACCACACTGCTGCTTATTTTCTTATAAAAGGTAGCCCATTAACAAGAAAAAGAAATAAATATCTCATATTTTAGAAGAATTCAGGATACTCTTCTGTTAATGGGACTGGTTTTAGAATTGTATATATGTATGTGCGTATATGCCTATTCACACACACATACATTTCTGAATACAGTCCCGATAACAGAAGAGGGTACTGTTCTGTTATCGGGAACCAATTCAGAAATGTACGAAAGTATGCATGTGTGTATGTATGTGCATATATGTGTATAGACACACATGCATTATACTTGCATGAAGACAAACTTACAAACATGAACACATACATACATACGTTTCTGAATCCTAAGCCCTGCATATAAGAACTTCTGACATGCCAACAATATATTGCCAGATTTGCATGAAAACAGATGGATAAATTTCAGTTAGTTTTCCTAAATTCAAGTTAATTTTTTCCAATTGGAAAAAATTAACTTGTCAGTTAACTTGACAAATTTATAACTCCAAGGTTTAGTAAAGGAGATATGCATATTAAATTTGTTAAAGATGTCAATATGAAACTTCCCTTCGAGACAATTTGTTTAATCCAATATGGTAAAGCATAAAATGGCTATCTGCTTATGGGAAGGGATTCTTCTACGGAAAACCTTCTATAAGAGCACCATTCTGTAATTATATATATATAAAGAGAAACACACATTAGCAGTCAGCGTATCCACTACTATCTGAAATGCAAGTTGAACTGGCAACATTTAGTGGTCTTATCTACTTGCTCACTGACGGGCCTGTCATTTCAGATACAGATACAAGTTTTACGTTTTACTGGCAATTGAGATTAAAAAAAAAAAAAAAAAAAAAGAGAGAGAACAAAGTTTTAAAAGCACCTTTAATAATAATGTAAGTAAACTAAAATCCTTAAATTATCATAAGTAGATCTCTAGCCAGTATCAAAAATAAAAGTATAAATTAATCATAACAAACCTGTGACATGGAATTACAGTGGGTGTTTACATATTTTTAGAATTATTTCAAGGCTGTTTAATTAAATGTTTGATCTGATAGCCTTTCCTCTATAAGTTTGCACTGTGATTTCTATGATAAAAGGGCTTTTGATAAAATATTTAGATATACTGATTTCCACTACTTTCCAGAATCCATTAATCATGGTAAGATTGCACTTACAAGAAAGTTCTTTCTTAGAGGCCAATGGCACAATATTTCATCAGTGAAAAGCCAGATGACTTCACAGGAATACACTGAAAAGGTATATGAGCAACACCTTCATTTTCAAGGAATGCAGTGGTAATTTTCAAAGTACAACTGCTTTGTCTTGATAAAGTTTCTCTCTATGAAAGTCATTGGGATAAAGGAATGGAATTTCTACTGCAAATATCAGACCTAAAACTTTTTCTTGATAGTACACGAGTTGATTTTCACGAGCTTTCCCCCATTCTTCTTATCTTTAATTTCATAGTAAGAAAATCCTGCAAGAATTATAAACACCTTACTAAAACTTCTTTTGCATCTTCTATATATGCTAGTAAAGAATTTGTTTTTACATTTTCAATTCAAACTTCATTTCACAGAGAAATTCATATAAAATAAAGGTAAAAGTTTACAATTGGGTACCCCTTGTTTTTTGGCGATTTTGATGCCAAGATCGGCACCAAGAAGGCATAATTTCAAGATGGCCGCTACACAAAACAAAAATAAGAAGTCAAAGAAATTCACAAACTCCGTGTTCATGTACACATCGACCTACTTTCACTTAAAAAAACATCACAGAATTGCACACACTAGTCACTGCACATTGTCTCGACTTTGTCCATGTGCACATCGATTTATTTTCATTTAAAAAAATCAAGAAGCTAAAACCAAGTTAAAACTCTCATAGTAACCAGAAATGGGGTTTCATCGGCAAAACCGAACAAAATTTTTCCCCAATCGAAAGGGCACCCAGTTCTACATTAGAGCCAAAATAAAAATCAAACAAAGGCTCAGTTGAAGAAATAGCTCTATAGCAATTCCTATAGAGTTTTACAGAAATTTCTATAGAGGTCTATTGGTTTTTATAGAAAGTTTTTGTAAGGATATAATTTTAAACATAAATAGCTAAGCGTTTAGAAAATATTTAATAGTTCAGAGAAATTGTAATAATGATATTTAATAAAGTTTCAGTGCTACTGTTAAACAGACTAACATTGTCATAAACAACAAAAAGTGCTGAAAAAGTTTAAAATTTTAAAAATTGACAAATGTAATAGAAATTATATATCTATCCATAGTAATAAGAGTTAATTT